>JANRMT010062796.1:11323144-11361938 GCA_026402145.1 Polypterus bichir lapradei | reverse complement strand
ATAGATAGATAGATAGATAGATAGATAGATAGATAGATAGATAGATACTTTATTAATCCCAAGGGGAAATTCACATAATTTAAGAGTTATATATGCCTATTTGCACAATAGTATGAGCACAGTGATTAAATGGATAGCACAGCTGCCTCACAGCCCCAAAGACCTGGGACCAAATCCTAACCAAGTTACTGTCTTTATAGTTTGTGCATCCTCTTTATTTCTGGTGGGTTTCTCTGATTTCCTCCCACATCCCAAAGTTGTGCAAATTAGGCTCATTGGTAATTGTTGATTGGCCTGATATAAGTAAATGTGGGTATGACACAATTAACTGCTACTTTGCACCAGGTGCTACCAGATTGGCATGGTCCCACCACACACTACTGATGGAAAATTGCAAATAGCACCAGTTCATTTACTGTACCCATTCATCCCAGTCGCAGTGGAAGCATGATCTGCCACCAATGAAAATAGCCCTAAGTGGGATGCCGGTGTATCACAAGACACACACAAATAAGTCATAGGTGCTACTTACTGATACTAGAAAACTGTGTCTTCATGTCTTAAAACAATGGGAGGAAAGTTTAAACAAAAGAAAACTAACATATGGTGGAGGAGTGTGGTGTTTCTGATGGCTGTAAACATGTTGTTTATCATAATAAACAACCATTTGGGTGTTTGGGTAGCACATGAAGTCACATGGGTATGGTGTGTGACATCACTGCATCACCCTATATAAGATCGCAGTGTACTGCATTACTTTATCCACACATTGAATCTAACACAAAAAACAAAGTTTAACATTAGTTAAGGAAAGTTAAACAAGACAGTTTTAGGACCTTTGTTTCAAATTATTTTGACTACAGTTTCTGGTTTACTGTTTTGGTTTCAATGTTTGAATGCATTAATTTTTCTGGTATTATCGACTTCATTTTGGTTAAAGACAACTCACATCTCTGATGCATTTTGTTCCTTCATGGTTAGAGTCCATCATTTTTCTACAAAAATAACTTGTGATCTGTCTTCCCTTTACAGAGTTTACAACAGTTCTGTTCCAGTTTAATTTGGTTAATTGGTTTTCTTTAGTGTTTTGTATTAGTTAAGTGTTTTGTTCCTTATTTGTTATTTATGTAATTACAGCTTGTGCTGCTTCACAAACTTAAGTAACTGACCCAGGCACTGTAATTAAAATGAAGTTTTCTGTGTTGATACATTCATGGCACTGGAAAGTGGCAACATGCTGCATGTTGATCAGACATGATGCAAATAAGAATTTCACGGTAGTCTGTACATGTAACAATACTACTACAAAGCAAGTAGCATGTATTAGGGTTCAACAATCTGTTGTTTTGATAGAGTTAAAAAGTAAAGTAAAAACCGAAACTAATCACTATAAAGGCAAAAAGGGGTTATGCACTGCAAGAACAAGGTACTCTAATAAGAAGCCACTCCTGCCCAAGTTGCACACTTACCGACTGTGCTAACATTTTGCCTGAAAATATTCAAACACATGTGCCACTCCACTTAGGCAAACTTACCTCTAGTAATAAAGAACCCAAATGAGACCCTCTACTCCCCCAAGATCACCTTTCATTATTCCACTCACATTTACACATAAACACCAATTAATTTCAGGACAAACATAAAGAAGTAAAAAAAAATACTGCAAATGTACAACTATTTACACACAATATTTTTATATTACATCAAATAAAAAAGCATGTGTTAAAGATTCTTTATCTATCAACTCATTCATATTTATATCCTATCATTGAGCTCAGCTTGTACCCACAGATAACAATAACATTTTCATACAGACTGTAGCACAAAGTGCAGACAACAGGGAAAACATGTTTGTCAAAAACAATAGCAAAAGCGTTAAAAACACTTGTAAACAGCTATAATAAAGTATTAATTAATATAAATAGTTCAGTCTGAATAACTGACAACTGGCATCTAGTCGTCATATACTGTACATAATTCCTTTTTACAGTAATGTCGTAAAAGGTCTTTAATAAGATGTATGCAGTATGTCCCAAATGAATTATAAAGAAATCTTATTAAAATAAGTCTTATAAAACAAGCGTAGCTACAAACCAAAGTACTTAACAATACAGACAGAAGCACATAAGACCAAATCTCACACCACTGAAGAAATACAAAGGCCTCACTCTGCAGTGACTTGAGGGTGTAAAGCTATCATTCCGTTGTCAGCATTCATCAATCGCTTAACTTCTGTCGCTATTCAGCTAAATTAGATTTTGCCTGAAATTGGATCAGTTAAGCATGGATAGGACAACTGTTTATTTATTACCAGGCAGACACGCACACTCACCACTACACACATTTTACACCTTTATTTTGTTTTAATTATCTTCTAATACGAATGCTGTTCTAGGTCTTCCGCCAGTTCAGGGTTTAAAACAAATACTAATGTTGCTGCTCTACTATGTGGATAAAAATAAGCACGCTCTGTTGCTAAATGTTCATTCACTTGGGTAGATAAATTTCATAGTACCCTACCGGGGTCAAGCATAGCATTATTATACTCATTAATTTCGAAAAAAGAGCCATTATTATCAACATTGAACTTCTCTCTATCGTTAACCTTACTAAACAGTAGGCGTATACTGTACTCTTATACTCCTTTGTTAATACCTTCCGCATAATAATCTCTCCCGCCCATGGTCCGTCTTTATTGGATACACACGTACCAGTCCACCGTCTTCTGATATGCAGTCGTTATCGCTGATTGGCTACGAATGTAGCATCGCAGTAACACAACTCAGTGGCGAAAGCGCATGCGTAGTAGCTAGCTGTTAGTGTTTAACCCGATTTAAAGGGAAAACACTCTCGTTACAGGTTTCTCATCACCCTGCCGTGTAGGTACCAAGAATAAAGGGAGCATCGCAGCGCAGACATTTTTGAGACGGTACCCTGTGCCTTGTTATGACTGGTAAATGATCACACTCAGTGCTTTGGATGCGATGTATATATTTTTAATGCGTCAGGCTTTATCACTTGTTTTATTTATATATTATTCGGACTGCAGTTTTAAGATAATGTTGTTTTGAGATTCGACAGACAATACATGTACTGTCACACATTGAAACGTTCTGAACAATTAAAATTTAAAAAACAATATACGCATATTTTCATACTAGTTTAATTAAAGTTGAAATTAAATGCAGTTTTACTGGTGGTAGACAGACCACAGAAAGTAGCATTATTTAAACTAACTATTGTTATAGAACAGAAACCATAAATGTATACAAATCCATGCATAGAAGTAGAGAGTAAGGAAGTATTATTGTGTCATAATTCAATTTGGTTATGCAGCCTGGTGCAGGTCTGCATTTGTGAGATAAGATTTTGATTTCTTTGGCTTGGGAAGTTTTATGGGGAATAAAGAAAAGAGGAGACATAATATGATGTACATTGAAGTATCACCAATGTTAAGTTTTCCCACATTAACTATGTTCTCAACTATGTTTGATGCAGCTTGTGTTTAGCATGCTGCCAATCTTGGCGATTGCACATTCTACTGGAACCTGCATTTTTCGGACAGTCCCAGTTTCTTTAGGTTATTTTCTTGCAGACCTGAGCTGGATTAGGAAAGATCAAAGCTGGAGTGATTGTCTTATACAGTATTTTGACTATCAAATAAAAGCATTTCATCGCTATTTCTTGCCCATACAGTATAAATATGAATAGTATTTGCATTCATATTTACACTTTTATAAAAACATTAAAAGGTTGCCTCACTGATCCATTGTTCTGGGTTCTAATTCTGAACCTAGTCATCGTATGTGTGGTGTTTGCCCATTTTCCCTGGGTCTTGAGCAGTTTCCCATCAGTTCTTTTGATTTTCTTCTTATAAATGTGTGCTTTAGATTGATAGGTTATTCCAATTTGAATCTGTGGGCATGTGTATGAGTGGGCCCTTGTGATAAACTGCTTCTCCCCAACCTGGATTGTTTCCTACCTTACACTTAGTGTTGCAAGAGTAGGGTTACCAAGATGCTGAACTGGTTATGTGGGTTTTAAGGATGTTATGCACTATATGTTTGAGCTAAACAAATCTAGCTGTCAGACTGATTACAATCATACACTCCAAAATAATTACCCTATAAACATATATTACTTTACTTTAACAGGGCATGATTGTTAACACTGCATAAAAAGATCAAGGCTTCGTTGTAATAGAATGTCTGAAAAATATAAAATGCCACGCACAACTGAGCTGGAGTTTGGGGGATTATTGGGTAAGTGTATTGCAAATTTAGCTTTAAAACATTTGTGTCTTGAATTACATGCAATATTGTACATGTGATGTAGATTCTTATAATTATAAAATTCATATAATTATAAAATGTTAGCTACTTCTCCCAGCCATCCAAGAACAGTTTGATGACAAACAGTGCCTTTTCCAGCATGATGGAGCACCATGCCACAAGTTAAACATGATAATTAAGTGGCTCAGAGAATAAAACATTGAAATTTTGGGTCCATGGCCAGGAAATTTCCCAGAGTTTAATCCCACTGAGAACTTGTGGCCAATCCTCAAGAGGCAGGTGGACAAACAAAAATCCACAAATTCTGACAAATTCCAAGCATTGATTATGCAAGAAAGGGCTGCCATCAGTCAGGATTTGGCCCAGAAGTTGATTGACAGCATGCCAGGGCGAATTGCAGAGATCTTGAAAAAGAAGGGCCAACACTGCAAATATTGACTCCTTTCATAAACATAATGTAAATGTCAATAAAAGCCTTTGAAACTTATGAAATGTTTGTAATTATACTTCAGTAGACCATAGAAACATCAGACAAAAAAAAGTAAAAACACTGAAGCAGCAAACTTTGTGAAAACCAATACTTGTGTCATTCTCAAATGTTTTGGCCACAACTATGCATTGGACAAGGAGAGTAGACAAATTGATGAATGCATAAACTAATTTTTTTATACATTAAAACTATTTTAAAATATACAACTTTCTTGCCCTAGTTGTTTAACCATTGCTTGCTGGCGCCCTGCCCAGGGTTTGTTCCTGCCTTGCGCCCTGTGCTGGCTGGGATGGGCTTCTGTAGACCCCTGTTACCCTGTGTTAGGATATAGCAGGTTGGATAATGGATGTTGTACTTTATAATATATGCATGTTTCTATATACTGTACATATTTCTTTAACACTAGACAACTGGTCTTGTTTTGGGATCTAAAGAACAGAACAGAATCTCAATAAAGATTTTCAACAGTGTCTTGAATTTCCCCTTGGGATTAATAAAGTATCTGTCTATCTATCTTTTAATAATCAGTGTGCAACTGTTTATAATATTTTTTTTATTTTTTCAAATTATGCATTTTAATTGTCCTTTTAAGTAACTTGGAAGTGAATTTCAAGTAATTTGAATATGAAAAGCTTTTGGCAAATTTTGCAAGTAACTGAAGAGTGAAGTTATTTTAGTATTTGAAGTGAAAAAGCTTTCAATAGCATGACTAGATGCCTACATTTGGTGATATTACCTACAAATACTTATAATGTAGCTAAATTTCTTATCTTGTCTTCACCATCTTCTTTTTAAAATCATTTCCACAAGAAACTGTGTTATTGTTAGCATATTTTGGCATAGAAAGCTCTACCTTGCCTTGACTAATCTATTGTATTTTTTGCTTTTTGTAGGTGCAGTATGTCTTCCTGTGATTCTACCCCTCACTGTGCTCTACTTGCTTTTGGCAGTCCGTACCTTCGATGGTGGCATCCTTAATTTCCCTCCTCCATTGCCATCCCTGCCCGAACTGTGGTGTCCTACTTCATTTTTATTTGTAGTTGGCTGGGTAGCACTTCAAGCCCTGCTCTATCTGCTGCCTTTAGGCAAGGTGAAGTTGCAATCTGGACTTCTATTTAATAGTTGTACTGTATATGAGGATCATGAGCTGGTACTTATTGCTATGTACTGTACACCTTTTCATTTTATTAACAGGATAAATTTGGCTTTTAATTAAATTAGATTAGTAATACTTTATTAATCCCCAAGGGGATATACAAATACATAGCACAGTAAAAACATTAAATATACAAATATTGACTAAAATACAATATAAGACAATAGAATAAAAATATATAATACAATAAATATTATGCTAAAATCATTTTAATAAATTGAAGTTTGTACTATCTTCCTATGGCATTCAGAGGGAGTGAAGGAAAGGACGTCAGGAGGAAGCATTAAAGCACCTAATGGCAATAGGTATAAAAGATACCCCAAGGTGCTTCTTATACACCATGGAGGTATGAGTCTGTGGCTAAAAGAACTCCAGGAAAGTAGCCTTTGGAGGGGATAGGCAGAATTTTTCATGATGTCAGCCAACTTGGCTATCATTCTATTTTCCAGAGAAAGTACACTCTACTCTGGCTCTTCTTATATAGCACCATTGTGTGGCCAGACCAGTCCAGCTTGCTGTTCATATGGTCCCCTAGATACTCGTACCTCTGTACCACTTCAACTTCCTTCCTGTGTATGATGACTGGTCTCAAAGGCTCTGTAACATACTCAAAGTCCATCACCAGTTCTTCTGTCTTATTGATGGTGAACTACATTTGGATCTCTCTGCACAAGACAAAGCTTCCACCAGCCTCCTGTCCTCTGGCATAAGCATTAAAATGCTAACATGAAAGCACATTTAGTCATTGAATGAAAATCTTTGATAGTTCGGTGGTGAGCAACACTATACTGTAAAGTTGCAGTTGTACCAGCAAAAGAAAATTTAAAAATCCCAATCAATCAGTTATTTTTAGATACAAAGAGGTTGAATCACTGTCACTAAGTTATGCATTGGCCATTCATGGTTAATCAAAAAAAAACATAGTTTAAGGCTAAAGTGTTTTGTTCTCTTGTATACTGTAGATCACTCAGGGGATGGTCCTTAGAGATGGGTCAAGACTGTCATACCCTATTAATGGTAAGTGGGTAACTGTGTCCTGAGGAAATATTTTCCACTAAACTTTTTTTTCACTTGACATCAAAATTGGTATTTGCTGTGCACACAGATAATGGCCTGGTATGCATTTTGAACACAGAATCCTGGAGCTGTGAAGCTTTAGCTCTATCTATGTGCTACCCCCTAAAAAGATGTAATCAGATTTAAAGTGATCGTTGTTTTATCCTTTATTTTAGCCTTTCATGCTCTGTTGATAACATCAGGACTCGTTTTCTGCTGTGTACTGGCTGGCTTACCTCTGGGATACATTTATGATCACATCATTCCCTTGGCAGTCTCAGCAGGGTTACTGGCTTTCTGTCTTAGTTTCTTTCTATATGTGAAATCATTGTGTGCTCCTCAATCTGCATTGGCTCCAGGTGGAAATACAGGTAAGATGTACTAATTAAATGTTTGACTAAAATAATAATAAACGGTTTGACAGCCACAACACCTTAACTTAAATTTCACCACAGCACTCAATTTTTATTAAGAAGGCATTTCATTCACTAATTCATGTTCTGAACATTATTGCTTGAATACACAACTGTAGGGGGGACATGGTCTATTTCATTAGCTTCAGGCATAAGGTGGGACCCGTCTCTAGATGAGAAACCAGTCCATTGTTGGATACACTCACTCAAACACCCAGGCTAACCTTTACAAGATCACTTTAGCTAAAGTGCATTTCTTGAGAATGTTGGAGGAAAACAGAATACATAGAGAAAATTCCTGTTGTTCCAGGAAACTCCACTGTGCCTAGGATGACATACAAGTCCAAGACTCTATAAGTATGAGGTAGCATACCTGCAGTATACAGGCTAACTACTGGAAGCCAATGACTATGTGGTATTTCAGGCACTCATAAATCTTGATGGATTGGAATGTTTATTGTATAGTATAGGGCATTAATACCCAAATCAGAGGAGTTTTTTTTCCTTTTTTGTTCTATAACCAATACATGAATAATACTGAACTTTATATTGAAAACCAAAAATGTATGCTATAAAAAGGTTCAAACTGAAGGAACTAAAATAAAGGGTGTTCTAGCAGTTGGATTAAAGTTTTGCTTGGATGAATATTTTAGATGTTACTTTATATTTAGCAATTTTACGGCATCAAAGGAAAGCATTTAAAATAAACAAAGGTTATAGGTTAGGGTCAGCAAGTCCCAGAAATCGTGTTGGCTGCAGACCACTGTTGTTGTAACAGCAAAAATATTTATGTTTTGTAGCCATCGAGGCAGGAAAAAGATTTTTCAATATTAACATAAGTTGAACATTCCATTAAATAGTGTCAAGCATAGCAACTCAAATTAGAGGTCAAGATATACACTTTCTGCTTTAGGTTTATTCTCTCACTCTATCTCTCTCTCCACAATGTTTTGATCAATCATAGAATTAATTTAATGGGAATCAAAACAATCAGAATGCATATCCAATGGAATTTCTAAGAAATTATCATATATAGATAGATAGATAGATAGATAGATACTTTATTAATCCCAAGAGGAAATTCATAAATATTTATATGTTCAGGGCTGTGTAATTGTGATTATTGTCTCTTTTTTTATACTGGTCCCATTTGCACTGCTTCCTTCAGTGCTACTTTTCATATTTATTCCACAGGCAATCACGTTTATGATTTTTTTATTGGACATGAACTTAACCCCCGATTCAACAACTTTGATCTCAAGTACTTCTGTGAGCTTCGACCAGGATTAATTGGCTGGGTGAGTGTTTAAGAGAGTTGAGCCATCAAATATGTAAGGCTTCACTGACAAAGGTAGTAAATACAGAATGATTTTGCTGATATTAATACTGAATTACTATAGTGATTTACATAAATATTACTTCAAAATCTGTTCTGAAAAGATTAACAGTATTAAATATGCAAGCTGCAAAAAAATTAATTAGTACATACGTTTTATACTAGAAAATACAAATGCACACTTCACTTCTCTGCCCAATAGGTTGTGATAAACCTGGCTATGCTAATGAAAGAGACAGAACTACGAGGAAGTCCCTCTCTTGCAATGATTCTGGTCAATGTATTTCAGTTGCTCTATGTTGTGGATGCTTTATGGAATGAGGTAAATGTCTATAACCTGCAAAAAGTAACAAACATTCAGCTTTTTATTGAAAACTTATTTCTACAAGGGAAAACTGTTGAGTTTAAAACTGACTTCTAGCACTTGAAAATTTGATAGCTTAAGTGAGAGTCACTAATGTAATTAGGTCTACACCACAGATACTTGGCATATTTATGAAAATGTGTGTAATTTCATTTTTTAGCTCTATAAATGGGTCTACATAAAATTCACAAAGACCTTTCTTGATCTAGTCTATATATACACATACACACACACAGCATATACAAACAGAACCTGATATACAGAGTTTGTTTCACTATATGTTAATTAAATAGACTAGGTGCACTGGAATTATTATTAAGTGTTTTGCACAGGGTCATACATGGAGGAGTGGACTGAACCATCAGACTTGTGCTGTATGCCACAAATTTCCCACCACACTACTACAGAACACATAATAAAGTGAATTTATAATGGCATATGTGTATGTTTTGGACAGGAGGCTGTTTTAACTACAATGGACATTGTGCAAGATGGATTTGGGTTTATGCTTGCCTTTGGAGACTTGACCTGGGTTCCTTTCACATACAGCCTGCAGGCCCATTTCTTGGTCAGACACCCACAAGAGCTTACCATGTTTAGTGCCTTTGGGATCATTTCTTTAAATGGTTAGTAGTGATCGTGCATATAAAGGAGGATGAGGTACAATTGAAATAAGCAATGCACTTGTTTTTTTAGCTGTTGCATTTATGTAAATGAATTCCAGCATGTCAGCAGACTCTTAGAACGGTTTATCCTGCTCTCCACAGCTCTGGGTTATTTAATCTTCCGCTGTGCAAACTCTGAGAAGAACCTCTTTCGTCGAGATCCCACACACCCTAACATAGCAGGTTAGTACTGAACAATGGTGGGGACCTTGTTAGTAATGAGAAAGCTGGTCTGAATAAATGCACAGAAAATGCAATGCTTCCCCGTTTCTTCAAAATGTCTTTGAACATAAAACATATAATTAAAATTAATCTGAAAATATTATACAGTATTTAGTGTAATATTTGCAATATTTGTATTTCACAATAAATTGAATGAATAGCTCTGAACTGCAATATATAAATTGAAAAATATTTTACTTAGTCGGCCTGAGCTTGACTAAGTCCTGGAATTCTTTCTTTCTTTATTGGGCGGACCAGTTCTGGATTAGCTATACAGTAGTATGCTTTTTTTATTTACTATTCACAGTAGATACAGTACTATACTGACATTGCATATTCCTCATTAGCCATGAAGCCTATCTACAGTATAGTTACTTTATTAGTTGTATTTATACATCAAATTCTGATTAATCAATTCTGGTTGTAGCACTTGATCAGTATCAAATCATAATGCAACACTTGTAGTGCAGAACCTTAAGTAGAGTACTGCCTCATGTACAAGTAAACACTCCATAACACTGCATAGTTTACTCAACAAATACGAGCTGCAAAACAACACTGATAGCTGTGGAATGAAGAAACAATAAACCCCTTTTTATCATCTGCTGCTCTTTTACTCTCCTTTTCAATGAAAAAGGATCAAAAAAGCTATTTTTGTAGCATGTAGCATATGGCACGCAATAAGGTATATGCAAAGTCATCAGGCTCAGGGTGTATGCAGATCTAGTTATAGTGTAAATTCAAAAACACTATTTCTTGTTCAGTTAAAAAGCAGAAATTTGGCAGGACAGTACATCTAGGGTTATAGGTATCTTCTAAGGCCATTTCAATATATCAATATTTAGAGGCGATACAGCAGAAAAACATACCCCAAAATCTTTAAAATGCTTTCACTGATTTAACTGAAACTTCGTGACATTATAGAAAAAACAAAATTTGCTGATCCACATTTTTTGTCGATATTTGTTGGTAACAGTGTTGTAGTGAATGGGTTATTTTTAGGCACCATGTCCTTTTTCTATCTTATTGAAGAGAAATGGGGCTTACAGCTTTTACAACTGGATGCCTCCAGCACAACAGTACCACTCACCAGCGTAAGGCTGTAAATCATCCAGAGATTTATACAAATGAACCACTTTATGCAAATGAACACCACTACCAAAAGAACGAGAAGGAGGAAAGTTCAGCAAAAATCAAAAAAGACATGCTTAGCAGCCTGTGTCATTGGATACAAAGAGTACTCCCTATTCTGTCAGATTATTTTTCTCGTGGCAATGCAGTATGAAAAACAGACAAATACAAATTGTCAAGTACATTATGAACCACATTTTTAAAATCATACACAGTTCTTTGTAAAGTGTATTTAATAGAAAACAGAATCTTGATGTTGGAAGTCACACTGATGTAAAAGTCTATCTTGGCAAATATAAAAAAAAATAGTTGTTATAAGGGCAGTAGATGGCAGTTCATTTATAAGTGATAATTTTTCATATGTTACAGTCATTAATCCTTATACATCAAATTCTGTTTCACATTTTGTAAACAGGTCTGGAGACAATTCCAACAGCAACTGGAAAGAGGCTACTGGTGTCAGGCTGGTGGGGATTTGTGCGGCATCCCAATTATTTGGGTGATTTGATCATGGCACTGGCCTGGTCTCTACCTTGTGGTGAGTTTAATAATTTCTTCTGCTTTGTTACACCCTGATTATTTTTATCATTTTCTAGGGTCATACTTAAGTTTAGCATGGCTAAACTATTTTACACTTTTTTCAGCTGCAAACACTAAATTTAAAAGGGGTGATAAACAAGCTGTCAAAGTCTGTAAACCTTTGGAGCAAAGTTAGATAAAGTTTTACTGTTCTTACAACATGGTGATCACAGACCTAGGAAAAGCATGTGTTTACATTTACAACTGTTTAAACAAATAGTAATTTATTACACAGAGCGCTGTTTGGTTTCTCCCTCCCTATGAAGGCAAACAAGAAGTGAAAGAAATTATAATTTCACATTAGTTTGTATAGACAGATTACATATCATCCTAACACATTATTGATCCCTATGAAATGTAACATGCATATCATGAGTAGAAAAAATAAGCATATCATGTTACCTTTTCTTCTAAAATATGCAATTTCCAGGAATCTAGTGCTTGTGTCATAAAAAGTTGACAACTACAAGCTAGCTGCCAACTATGGAAGCTGTACAAAACAAAAAGGTGCAGAACAAGTTAACAATATGTCTAGAATTGTACATATAAATAACCAGAGTTATTTATTAGTCAATTCCAAGTAAAAAGAAAGAAAAAACATTTAGACACTATTTCTAAACTACATCTTCAGTTTATGCAGAGTGCTCTAGATAAGCTGAAAATGTAAAGCCTCCCTGTTTTAATGATGATTTTTTCCTATTACGCATAAACTGCTTTAAAACTGCTTAATGGTTTAAGTATTTAAATGTTGTTTATTAAATTATACAATATACACATTACTCTAAAGGATAACATTTAACATTTAAAAAGCAACTTTTTCATTCACAGGATTTTCCCATGTTCTACCATATTTCTATGTGATCTACTTTGCTGTCCTGCTTGTGCACAGAGAGGCACGCGATGAACACCAATGCCTGAAGAAGTATGGGTTGGCCTGGCAACAGTACTGCCAACGGGTTCCATACCGGATTATCCCTTATCTCTACTAACTTGCCAAACTCTTCTTAAATAATAGCACCGTCTTCTTTTGTATTTCTTGCTTAATACACAACAGGGGTACTGATGTTATTCAAGATGGACTGTGAACTCAGCTCATCAGACAACAAAACTCTGTTGCCTAAAGTTATTCTGCATGGAATGCTGGTACAATCTTACATTATTTACCCTGTACAAACAGCTGACTCCATCCCAAAGTGTGTTATAAGCAAAGATGATTTCTGGTAGATTAAGTGAAAGTGACTTACTCAGGATCACGCATTAGAGTCATTATTAAGAAAGGAAAATGGTAACATTACCCATTAGATCACACTGTCTAAAAGATGGAATTAAGTAATTTACACAAATTTTGGACAATACCTCATTCTAGTATCATGAGGGTGGCCGTGGTGTTACAGTGGTTACAGCTCCTGCCTCACAGGCCTTTTTCTCTTCGCACTATGGTTTTCTTCCTAAATCTTAAAGACATACAAGTTAACTAACTAGCATGTCTAAATTGGTCATGGATCAATAAATGAGCGTGACTGTACCTTGTAGTGGACGATATCCAATGCTGCTGGGATAAACCAAGAGAACCCTGAATTGGATAACTGGGTTCAGAAGATGGATAAATGATGAAGACGACAGCAGTTCTGGTCACATAACATTTTTGGACCTTTGGTACTGATGGTGACTAACTTTTATTATGTTTGCAAAATCAAGTTGCATTTATTATGGTGGCAAAGCAAATGCCAGTCCTAACTGGAATTTAATTTTAAATTATTTGCCTAATGGCACAGTATGATTTATTTATTTTTTTAAAAATGGCAGACAGTTTTATCATCAAATTTAGAAGGCACAGTATTGTTTGTACTGTTTTTTTTTTTGGATTTAGGTAATATGTTTGCAAGTGTAAAACTGTGGGAAGACCATATTTTCTCCTTTAAACAAAAGTGTACAATGGGCAAGAACTGTCAATTAAGTGAATTTTACAGAAATAAATCACACCTAGAACAGCATGTCTTTGAAGAGATGTGTTGAAAAATTCAATAATGTTCTGTAGCAAAAATGTTTTAAGAATACTGTTATGGCTTGAAATTACTGTACACGTCTTCTACATAGAGTATGAATTATGTCATCAGATCAAAACAAAATCTAAATGTGTCTGAAATATTTTTAATAAATTATTTTTAACAACACGGATTGCATTGAATTACATGTAGAGAGATGTTCAAAATAATTACGTTGACTTACACATATATACAGTACAGTACTATTAATTGTGTACAAGATCATAATTTTCCAAAGAAATGCAAAGATGAAATGGAAAAAAGTGTTTATTTATGTAAACAATGGCAGCATATTACAAATATACCAAGCTTATTCTTTTAATACGGGTATATTTTAATTAGTCGTTTTAAAGTGGAGAAGGCAACTGAAAACACAAGTTTATCATCAGGAGGGCCTGGGGAGGTTGGCTTTCAGTCAGAAGATAAGACAATCTCTGTGAAAAAAAACAATTACCAGAGACTCATTGACTTCTTAATGGTTAATATTTAAGCTAAACATAAAGCAGTTCTTTTTCCTCCTAAAAAACATATCCCTCTATACAGTACATGCGTAAACTAATACTTCAACTCACAAAAGTCCATACCGTGTTATTTATATGCCAAATAAACACAGTGTTTTTTACACTCAGATACCATGAATACACAATGATGATCATTAGATGTGAATCCTCTTTTTGACTGAGACAGAGCAATCTTAAAAAAACAGAACACTATATTCCTGAGTCAAAAACATTTTTCCCCACATGATGCACACAGCCAATCAGTGATCAGCAAGTTGACTATGTAGATAAAACTTTTTGTTCAGGTATTTTGCTAATGAGGTGCTCTGACTCATGATTTTATATCTGTTTACAAACTCAACATTGTTATTTCAGTGTGTTCATTTTTAAATGTCAAAAAATCCACAATGAACAGTGTATCAAATTTGCCTAAATGATGGGAGCATATGGACCTCTGACTTGTAAGATTTATATTACAACTGCAGCAGAAAACCATATGTCAACTCACCAAACATCACACTGAAAAGTGTATATACTGAAATGAAATCTTAAGTGCAGCACTGTTACTACAAGATTAGATTTAATGGACAGAAACCTAAGAGAGACTGTGAAAGTAGTTAGAGTGAACTACCTCATAAAAATTGACTGTATGCATTTTAGTTATGCTAAATGTTGAGTGAAGACTGAAAAAACAAACCCTTCATGAAACTATGAAGAAGAACATCACTTTCAAATAAACAGGTAATTTGCCTGTAGGTTGACAAGTTACTTGGTAGAATACAAAATATTGATGACCCTGTTACCACATTTCATTGGGTTAAGAAATGAAGTCTGAATTAAGAAAATGTCACCAAGGATTTAAGTGTTTTTTTGTGATCCATTTTAACAAAGTCAAAAAGAAATCAATATGGTCAAAAAGTACTCACTATATGAAATACACTTAAATGCAGGCTTTATTCACCTCACCCAACAACAAAATAAAATATTATCTGTGTCGTCAACCATGTTGTGATTAAAAGGAATATCAGAGAATCTTAGAAGAATTGTACAGATATATAAAGATGAAAAAAAATGTAAAAAGCATTTCTCGGAATCTGGGTGCTAATCAATCTAAAGTAAGGCAAATGCAAATGTAGGAAATTCAGAACGGTTTGTTGCTACTCTCCCTTGGAATGGCCACCCTGCAGAGATCATGGCAGTAACTCAGAGTGTAATGCTGAGGGAAGTAAAACAGAATTTTAAGGTAAACAGCCAAGGAAAGTATCTGTTCATACAAATGTCTGCTAAGAAAAGAAATGAACAAGAATGGTGGCCATTTAAGGACACCACAAAAGAAACCACATGCTTAATTTATTAAGTTTGCAAAACCCCCTGAATGATTAACACCATTTCTTGGATAATGTTCTATGGACAAATGTGCAAAGTGTGACAGAAATGCACAATGCTATGTTAGGAGAATAAAAACGAACCGCACACCAACACGAAGTATGGTTATTGCTGCTAAAGGTGGTTCTGTTGGTTACTACAGCTGTTCATGTACTTTTCTCAGCCTGAATGTGAATGTTAAAACAATGTTTGTGTTTAAGTAAGCCGGGTTTGTCTATGACTGTTGCTTATTTGAAGATCAGAGCGCAATTTTATGAGTAATTAATGTAGAAATCCACATAAATCCAAAGAATTCAAAACTTTTTCTGGGAGCCTTCAAATGCCAGCTCATTTTACATGTAAACTATTTTTGTGTATACAGAATGTGAGTGCCTTATTATGTTATTATGTTTTCTATTTCAATTTTAACTGTTAATATATATGTTTTTTCTAAACCAAATAACTATTCTAACTCACATTACTGTAGGTACATATTTGCCAGTTAACTGTGTTAGAAATAAAACGCTAGGTAGAATTTCCAAGACAATATCATTTTAGCATAACATCCCAAATTAACAGAATTTACAATGGTCTGGCTCCCCATTGAGGGCTGTTTCCCAACTTGCCCCAAATGCTACCAGAACATGCTCCACCCTTATGTGACACAGAATTAGATGAGGGTTTGAAAGAATGTGATGCATATATTCACTTCACACACTGTACCATCGAAAACAAAATTCCAATATTCCTTCTTCCTGTAACAAAATATACTATAGATAACTGGCAATCTAAATTAGTTTTTTTTTTATTGGATACCTTCCTTTTTTAAACAGAACATTTTTAGTCACTGCAATGATACCTGTATTTTGATTACCTGTGAAAGTCAATAAAATGAGTACTTTCAAAAACCACTTTTCTCGTACTTCCAGCACATCAGTTCAGCTCCTCGATGAGAACTGCTTTGTTGGACAATGCCCGTTGTCCTTGGGTCTTTTCCAGTTTCAGTTCACCAGCTTTAATTTCAATTTGCTCATGCATGAAGGTCTTGTACTTTGACTGCACCTTGAGGGCAAGGGTGATTAACAAATTCTCATTCTCACACACCCAGGCCATCAAAAATTCTATCTTTTTCTGGGCTCTGAAATATTTTTTCTTTTCCTCCTCCGATAATTGTGGGTCTGTTTTCCGTACATAACCCAAGACTCTTCGCATCTGTGACAGAGAAGCCAGCGTGTACCTGCTAACCTGGGATCGATTTTCTCCCACAAGTACATGGGCTACAGCTAATACGGCACGTAGAGCAGCCTGGGGATCATCCTTGTCATACAGAAGACTAGTCCGTACTGAATCTACACCTGCATGCAGGGCTTCTTCTACGGAGCCAAAGACCCTGGCTGAGCCCAGGGCTTGTGAAATGTTCAATAAAGCCTGGGTGAACTCCAGCTTTATGAAGTCTTCCGATATGTCCCCATTGTAAAGCTGCAGACAAAATGTGTAAGAATACAAAGCATTGACAAGGTTGTACCTGACAAGATGAGATGGGCTACGATTCAATTTGTTGAGAGGAGGGATATTAGTGTATATGGGTGGGACAGAAGTTTTCTTCCTATTAGTTAAGTTAGCTCTCATTTCTGTAATTTCAGGCTCACTTTTTTCATTTTGCTTTGACAAGCTGGCCACTTTCTTCTCTTCATTCTTAGAAAGACCAATCAGTCTTATGTCTTCTGTATCCATGTTTACCTCTACTTCTTCCACTAATCTTGTCTCATGCTTTTCCCACCATGGTACCCACTGCTTCACCATTATTCCTATTTTTCCATTACTTAGGAGATCATTAAACTTTCTTTTATCTCCTTCACTAAGATGATCCCAAATCTCATCTTCTGACATATTATCCAAGTCTAACCCTGCCAGCCTCTCTGACAACCCTTCTGTCTCCAAGCCATCTTCAAACTGCTCAGATTCTTCACTATTTTCCATCTGATGTGTTCGCAAAAGGATTTCCTCCATCCGTCGCTTTCCTTCCTCACTTGCTTGTTCCAATTTCAAGTGCTCAAAGATAGACTCTTTATAGAACTCTTCAGAACATGCTCCATGGTTATCCCCACGATAACACCCTAAGGAACAGAAACGAATATTGCAGCGTGGGCAGGTGTAATGTCCAGGATTAGAGATGCACAATCCACAAAGGCTAGATGTGTCAGCCTCATCTGAAGGCATTACAAGGAACTCTTGATCAGTTGACTGTACTCTACTGGGAATGAGAATGTCTTTCAGGCCAGAAACTCCATCTAGTGTTGTGCTTGCTCTTGCTAAATGATCTGCTTGATCTTCAGCCATTTTAATAATGAAATTTAAGTTAATGTATGACTGAAATATAGTCCAATCACATCTTTCCACAGAGATTCACCTAGAAAGATATAAAAAAGTTAACCTTTTGTTTCTAAGCTTTATACCAAAGCACCAGTCTTGTTGCATGCTGATTCAAATTACTTGTCATATGTATTCTAAATACTATGAAATTCTTGAGCCACAGTACTCTCTTCTTTCAATAGCAAAAATGGGATGAAGTGGGAAGTTGTGAGGCGAACACTGAAATACAATCAAACAAAGATAAACAGTACAAAGGCATGACCATACAAAAGTACAAGACAAACAAGATATTACAGTAATGTAACTAACAACATAAAAGTTACCGTATATGTAGAATTTAAGTTATGAAATAGAAAGTGCAAAATGACAGTTTGCCTATTTAAAATATTTATTAGAAATTGCTGTTGGCAGTGAAAACAAATGGTAATAATTCCCACTGTAACAGATAATAGTATAATGTAATATAATTTGAAACAGCTCAAGAGGAGAGTGGAAATCTTCAGTTCAATGTTCCTTTAGGAAGAAGCTGTCTCTAAGGAGAGATGTGTGGATGATAATGCTCAGATAGTATTTCCCAGAGAGAAGAAGTGTTAAAAAGCATGAGCTGGCTCAACAGCATCCATGCTAATCGATTCAGCCATCTTTCGACAGCAGATATCCTGGAGTTGTGGGGCATCTGAGAAACAGTTTTACATGCAGTCCTGAAAGTCCTTTGCAGTAATTTGAGATGCTGGGCGGTCAAGTTACCAGACCATATTACGATGCATCCAGTCAAGAAGCTCATAATGTTGCAAGATGTAAAAGTTTGGAGCATTTTTTAGTTCCCACTCCAAAGCTCTAATTCTACAGAGCCGTCCATTAAAACAATCCTAAATATATGGTTCCTAAGAAGAGCAACATTTGCTAATATATCTCACTTTCTACAACAAATCTGGACACAACATTCTCATACCCACTTACTCCAAATAATGGCTGTGGGGCCTAGCAGCACTGGGAGCAAGATGTGAACTAACCATTAGTAGTTAATGGCAGGACTCACACATGACATTTTGGTGCTTTCCTCAGGTTTCTGTTGTTCCTGATACTACATCAATGCTGTCACCCCAGGTTAAACATTTATATTAAAACATTTCAGTTTAGCCTCTGATACTATAAAGTTGGTACTGTACACACAAAGGAACACTGGTTCGCATCCTTTAATAAAAGAGTGTGAAAAATGTGATTACCTTAGAGATTTAAATAACTACAAATTTATTTTGCATTTTTGTGAAAGGTCCCATAATGGATAATTCTGCATGCCATTTTCTGTAGTCCATGCTTTATGAAATCAAAGCCTAACTTTAAAGCTGACTAGCTAAAGACATATTACTTTCCTAGAAGCAAAATTCTGTTTCTCCCACACAACCAGTCATTCTAAAAACACTTTTTTGCCGATGTAAAGGGAACACAAGGGATTGAATCAAATCCCTGAGCACAAAATGTTATGCTAACTTTGTGAGACAGTAGCACTAACCACTTCTCTATTGAGTCATCCTTACAAAACAAAATACAGCTCTTTTAGATTAGAGTCAATCTGTGTCAAATCAAAACTGCAAATTGCTTTATATTTGCTGAAAATAATATAAGTGTACCCAATAACTATAGTGCAAACTTTTGGCTTGAATGTTCATTAGGCTTTAAAAATGGAGTGTGGCCATAAATGTACTAAAACAAAAAAATGTACTACTGAAAAATGGCCATGCTTCATAAGTCATAACTCTTGAACTGTTAATGCTAGGCTAAGAGCACAAAATTTGCAGGGATGGTTGTTTAACATTAAATATCTTTAACATCTAAATTACTTAGTCCACAGTTACATATTTGACAATTAATGAAAAAAAAAGTCTATTGTGCTTTGTGGGTCTCCCGAGTAAACCTTTGGTTAAGGACTTTTCAAACCTCATTGATTCTTTTAATTTTGCTCAGTCTGTGAGAGGCCTAACACATGAGCATGGACATACAATGGAACTTGTTTTATCATATCTGCCGCTAGCAATGCTTGTTTTTCTGATCACATGCCTTTTATAATTGAGGCTTCCTTACCTACCAAACAATCAACATTTGTAGTGAGATTCGCTGTTCCCACAT
Source organism: Polypterus bichir lapradei (assembly GCA_026402145.1). Taxonomy (NCBI): domain Eukaryota; kingdom Metazoa; phylum Chordata; class Cladistia; order Polypteriformes; family Polypteridae; genus Polypterus; species Polypterus bichir. Next base: position 11,341,824 of record JANRMT010062796.1, on the reverse strand, counting down.
AATAAACTCCACTACTACTAGCAATTTTTCCATAGTTTTTATGGATACTGTGTGTAGGGGCCCTACCACCCACTTCAGATGAGCACTGAGGGTCTAGTCACTTTGTTTAATGATAATTGTTAAAACATTTTAGACTCTACTCCTCCGTTTAAAGTTAAGCGCTCAAAACCTGAACCTGAGCCATGGTTAAATGATGTCACTCATCCCCTATGGCGGGCATGTAAGCAAGCAGAGTAGCAGAGTGCACATGGAAAAAATACAACCTTCATGTGTTCTTAAATATTTGAAAGGACAGTTTGTCTAATTATCAGAAAGCTGTAAAATCTTCTAGAATAAAGTATTTTCCAGATATTATTTTAGATAACTGTCATATACCTATAGTGTTAAATTTAATAATATGAACACTATTCTTCACCCATCTGTTCCTACATGGCCTGACATTATATCAACAGTCTGCGAGGATTTTCTCCAATTTTTTTGTTCATAAAATCGCTAAATTAGATCCCACATTACGCCCTCCGTTGATGACCCATCTGTCCCTCCTACATGTACAGCTGTTTTTTTTTATCAGTTTAAGCCTGCATCTCGCCATTTTTTGGCAGAAGTAATTAGTCATCTTAAACCCATAACCTGTTCACTAGATATTGGTTCCACCTGTCTTCTTAAAGATGTTTTTGAAGTGGTTGGGCCTAGCATTTTGGACATAATAAATAATTTTCTTGAGACTGGTTCAGTCCCAGACTTTTGTAAACAGGTTGTGGAACAGTCTTTAAATTAAAAAAAAAATTTGGATTTTACAGACTTTTAGAACTCTGGAGAAGTTTGTCTTTCTACAGCTACAAACCTTTTTAAATGAAAATGGCATTTGTTAAGTATTTCAGTCTGATTTTAAGACACACCACAGCATAGATTCAACACTTTTAAAGAGTTCTAAATTATCTCTTATTAATAAGTGACTCTGGGGATACTGCTGTCTTGTTGCTTTTAGCTCTAACTGCAGCATTTGATACAGTTGATCATGATATCCCTATTGCCCATCTTGAGTAGTATGTGGGTATACAAGGAACTGTTTTGAAATGGTTCAAGTCATACCTCACAGGTACTTTTCAGTCAGCCTGGGAAATTTCTCCTCATTCTCAGCCCCTTATCACCTGTGGGGTCCCTCAAGGATATATTCTGGGTCTTGTTCTTTTTTCAATGTACATGTTGTCCTTAGGGTCCATTTTTAAAAAACACAGTATTTGTTTCCATTGCTACACAGATGATAAACAGATATATTGTCCACCAAAACAGGGCAAAACAAATTCTCTTAAACCTTTATTGGAATGACAAAAAATAGAGACTGTGTTTTGGACCTTCATATCTTACTTGTGCGGCAGAAACTAATCTTGGCCCTTTTGACAACCTACTGTAAACCCTTTACAAAAATCTTGGTGGGATTTTTGATAATGCCCTTGAATTTGATAAATAAACTCCATTGTTAAAGCCTGTTTCTATTAGCTCATGGTACTGACTAAGGTCAACCTAGATAGATAGATAGATAGATACTTCATTGATGCCCAAGGGGAAACTTTCTTTCTGTACATGATTTTGAAATACTAATTTATGCACTCTGTCTCTTCTCAACTTGACTATTACATCTCATTATACTTTGGAGATAATCAGCCATCTCTTGCTCATCTACACCTAGTCTAGAATCCTGTTGCCAGGCTTCTAACAGGCACACAAAAACAGAATCACTAGTCTTAGCTTCTCTTCAGTGGGTTTCTGTTCGTTACAGGATTGAGTTTAAAATTTTAGTGTTTACTGTTTTAAAGTCCCTGAATGCTTTAGCCCCCATCTACCTTACTGAATTCTTGCACCCTTACTCTCCATCATGATCACTAAGGTCCTCTAATCAGAAGTTATTGGTTTTGCTGAGATCTAGACTTAAGCTTAGATGGGACTGTGCTTTTGCAGTACCTGCCGCAAAGCTTTGGAATAGTCTACCATTTTATATTAGGTCAGCACCAACTTTGGTAACTTTTAAATCCTCCTTGAAATCCCATATTTTTGCCTTAGCTTTATAAGCTTTTTAAAATAATAGCGTGAATTTTTTTTTCTATTTTTAACGCCTCAAAAATCAGAAAGTTTGATTTCTTTCAGATAATACGAGTAATGTTGTAACGCGTTATGTCTAAGAAGAGAGTTCTGCCTTGCGCTGAAGTCCCCCCGTCTCACCAATCCTCTGACTGCATTAAGCCATTTCAGGAAATGAAGGAACGCATTTTTATTCAACGTGGTTCGATAAGATGTTCGTGGCGAATGACATTACACAAAGGTATTTTAGCGAACATAAATTTTATATAACTGCTAATGTCCTATCCTATGTTTAATTAAAACGAATCCGTTTTTGAAGCTGTCTTGAATACTTTGTGCGAAAATGGTTTACAAAACGACAGAGAAAAAAATCCCATTCAGTAACAGAATTCTGCCAAGTTAATAACACAATTATCAACGTCTCACCTGAGCACTCCTATAATACTGCCCTCCTGGTTTTCTCATTGATTAAATATGCCGAAAATAAATCTAGCATATTAACCCCCAAATACTGGATTGCACTGCACAATTGACAAACTCATTAAAATAAATACAGTGGCTCTAAACCGTAAATGACTTATTACGCAATAAGATAGAAAGCATGGAAACCAGCATTACACTTTAACGCAATGCTTAAAAAGCTTCAGACATAAACAATTCATACCGTGTTGAAATGTTTCGCTTCCAAATCGCTTTGAGAAAGTAACAGAGCCGTAAGTCGATTTGTCGCAAGACTTGTCACTGACGAACTTCACACTGTAATTTATTGGTGCCATCTGCTGGACAAGAAGAGCAGTAAGTGTAATTTCAATTTAGCCGTTCATTATACAGTAGCACCCACTTCATCCAAAGATCTCTGCAACCCGGAGCCTCCACTCTATAGAAAGGATCTGGGAGCTCCAAAGAAGTGTAGTTGACTGCAATGGACGCCAACAGTGTCTAGGTGCAGACCTCCGGGGCTCCGCCTGCTACATTATGGTTAAGACTAGGGTTGTGGGAGATCTGTCTGACCAGGCTTACCAGAACAGGAGGAATCCTCCTAACTTTGGTGGGAAGTCAGGGCCATAGGGTGAAAAAATGGGATGAAGAGTTTCATGGTGGGAATTATGGGGGATAAAAATATAAAATTCTTAAAAATAAGAGGCATTATTTCATATGAATTACCTTCCTGTGGAAATAAGATTTCATACTTTCCACACTTTCCTCATCCCAAAATGGTCGATGAAAGCAAAGACAGCAGTGAGCAACACACTGAACCTTGCAATAGCCACCTCTCATCGCTCTGTTCACTCATCTCGAAGCTGGTTAGAGTGGTATGGGATTGATGGCTGTCTGATGGGAGTATTCTTATCACACCCAGACAGACTATACTCCTGTTCATTTTTCTAACTTTATTAAGCAGATTAGATAGATAGATAGATAGATAGATAGATAGATAGATAGATAGATAGATACTTTATTAATCCCAAGGGGAAATTCACATAATCCAGCAGCAGCATACTGATACAAAAACAATATTAAATTAAAGAGTAATAAAAATGCAAAAAACAGACAATAACTTTGAATAATGTTAACGTTTACCCCCCCGGGTGGAACTGAAGAGCCGCATAGTGTGGGGGAGGAACGATCTCATCAGTCTGTCAGTGGAGCAGGACAGTGACAGCAGTCTGTCGCTGAAGCTGCTCCTCTGCCCGGAGATGACACTGTTCAGTGGATGCAGTGGATTCTCCATGATTAACAGGAGCCTGCTCAGCGCTCGTCGCTCTGCCATGGATGTCAAACTGTCCAGCTCCGTGCCTACAATAGAGCCTGCCTTCCTCACCAGTTTGTCCAGGCGTGAGACGTCCTTCTTCTTTATGCTGCCTCCCCAGCACACCACCGCATAGAAGTGGGCACTTGCCACAACCGTCTGGTAGAACATCTGCAGCATCTTATTGCAGATGTTGAAGGACGCCAGTCTTCTAAGGAAGTATAGTCGGCTCTCTCCTTTCTTGCACAGAGCATCAGTATTGGCAGTCCAGTCCAATTTATCATCCAGCTGCACTCCCAGGTATTTATATGTCTGCACCCTCTGCCCACAGTCGCCTCTGATGATCACGGGGTCCATGAGGGGCCTGGGCCTCCTAAAATCCACCACCAATTCCTTGGTCTTGCTGGTGTTCAGGTGTAAGTGGTTTGAGTCGCACCATTTAACAAAGTCCTTGATTAGCTTCATATACTCCTCCTCCTGCCCACTCCTGATGCAGTCCACGATAGCAGTGTCGTCAGCGAACTTTTGCACGTGGCAAGACTCCGAGTTGTATTGGAAGTCTGATGTATATAGGCTGAACAGGACCGGAGAAAGTACAGTCCCCTGCAGCGCTCCTGTGTTGCTGACCACAATGTCAGACCTGCAGTTCCCGAGACGCGCATACTGAGGTCTGTCTGTAAGATAGTCCACGATCCATGCCACCAGGTGTGAATCTACTCCCATCTCTGTCAGCTTGTCCCTAAGGAGCAGAGGTTGGATGGTGTTGAAGGCACTAGAGAAGTCCAAAAACATAATTCTTACAGCACCACTGCCTCTGTCCAAGTGGGAGAGGAATCGGTGTAGCATATAGATGATGGCATCCTCCTCCCCCACCTTCTCCTGGTATGCAAACTGCAGAGGGTCGAGGGCACAGCAGACCTGTGGCCTCAGGAGGTGAAGCAGCAGCCGCTCCATGGTCTTCATCACATGTGACGTCAGAGCAACAGGCTGGAAGTCATTCAGCTCACTAGGACGTGATACCTTTGGGACTGGTGTGATACAAGATGTTTTCCAAAGCCTTGGGACTCTCCCCTGTTCCAGGCTCAGGTTGAAGATGTGCTGTAGAGGACTCCTCAGTTCCAGTGCACAGGCCTTCAGCAGTCGTGGCGATACTCCATCTGGATTTAGATTTCCAGCTAAGCACAAAAGCAAATCTAGGGCTGGTAGTAACTTGGAAAGATCTGTGAAGTTGTTGTCTTAGCCCCACAAAATTGGAATCAAATCTTTTTTAGTATATTTCAGTGTAATAATTACTGTACCATTTCAATTTCAATTCTTTATTGTCATGTGTACAAGTACCATGTACAATGAAATCCTTGCTTGCATGTGTCCCTGCAGACAGTGAACATAGACAAAAAAAAAAACCCACACAAAATAAATAAATGAATATAAATAAGTGAATAAATAAAACCAGAATCCTAGGAATAAATAGAGACAGTGGCAGAAGTATATGTGCAGGTAGCAGTGGAGCTGACACAAGGTTACTGATTGTTCATGAGTCTGATTGCAGTTGGGTAGAAACTATTCTTGAACCTAGAGGTGTGCGTCCGAATGGACTTTAGTCGCTTCCCCGATGGGAGGAGGGTGAAAAGTGACAGTGCAGGGTAGCTGCGGTCCCGCCTGATACGGTTCACTTTCCTGAGAGAGCATGTATTGTGGATGTCATGGATCGCAGGGAGCTATGTGTCAGTGATCTGCTGTGCTGTGTTTACCACATACTGCAGAGCTCTGCAGTCCTGAACTGAGCAGTTGCTGTACCAGGATATGATGCATCCTGTTAGGATGGATTCCACAGTACACCTGTAGAATCTGCACAGGGTTGTGGGGGACATCCGGGCTTTACTCAGTCTCCTGAGGAAGCATAGGCGTTGTTGGGCTTTCTTGACATTTGTATTGACAACTCCTAAAGTACTGAGGTACAGACAGAGTTAAATGGAGTACATAGGTAAGTGTTTGATGTTTCTAAAGGTTTTTGGCTTTTAAATGTAACAAGAACAAGCCCTCCTTTTGCAGATGGTGCACAATAATGCACATGACAGTTGGAAATGATTTTTCATCTGAGTAATTTAAAATATTTTAGTACAACTGTAGCCTGAGCTGGTTAGCTGCATAGCATGACAACATAATTTACTTGTACAAGTCTAAATATAAATGTATGTAAATGTAAGTGACAAGACCTTTCTTTTCAATACATCAGTGTTCCATTTTTTTAAACAGACTGTATTCAGTGTGTAAATTACAGAACTTTTAACGTTTCCTAAAACCTTTCCTTTTCCCTTTAACTACAACAGTCTTGGAGTTCATAAGAATGGTCATAAGCAGGGTACTTTATTCCATAAAGCTTTGATTTTTATAACTCAATCAGGCATTCTGTTGACTTCTACAATTTCCTCCTTCAGTTCAGGATGCAGAAGTATTCCTACTCTATTTCTTTAGTATCATAGCTGTGGTAGAACAATTTATATCCAATTCCTAACTTTTTTGCTTTGCTAACTTTCTATTTAGTCACTATTTACTTTTTACACATTTTGTTATGTTTCAGTCTTATAATAAAATCATTTAAATTAATTGTTTCCCTCAATAAGCAACAGTAACCCAGAATGTCATATAATTTTCTAACCCAATTGCTGTGGATTGCTGGAGCCTATCCCAGTTAGTATAGGACACAAGACAGAAAAAAACCCTGGGCAGGGTGCCATTCCATCACAGTGAAAACACACACACACACCAAGCACACACTAGGGCCAACTTAGCATTGCCAGTTCACCTAACCTGCATGTCTTTAGACAGTGAGATGAAACCAGAGCACCCAGAGAAACCCCATGCAGACACAGGAAGAACGTGCAAACTCCATGCAGAGAGGACCCAGGATACAAATTCTGGTTTCCTTTCTGCGAGGTAGCAGCACTATCCTAACCCAGAATGATAAAGTGAAAATAAGATTTTGGACATTTTGGCAAATTCATTAATAATAAAAAACTTGAAGATTGTATTGACAGAAGCATTCAGACTGTTTACTCAGTTCTTAGTTGAAGCAGCCTGGAGTCTTCTTGAGTATGATAAGACAAGGTTTGCACACCTGGATTTGGGGATTTTCTGCCATAGTTGTCTCTAGATCCTATCAGGCTCTACCAGGTTGGATGGAGACCATCAGTGGTTAGCTGTTTTCATGTCTCTCCAGAGATGTTTGATTGAGTTCAAGACCGAGCTCTAGCTGGGCAATGTGTTGTCTTTGCTTTGTACTTAGGGTCATTGTCCTGTTGGGAGGTGAACCTTCAGCAAAATCTTAGGTCTAGAGTGCTCTGAAACAGGTTTTCATTAAGGATATCTCTGTACAGTACTTTACTCCCTCCAGCGTTCCCTCAACACTGACTAGTCTCCAAGTCCCTGTCACTGAAAAACAACCCCACCACATGATTCTGCCACAAGCACTAGTCACCGTTGGAATGGTATTATTCAGGTGATGCACAGTGCCTTGCTTCTTCCAGATGTGATCCTCATGCATGAGGCCAAACAGTTCAATTTTGGTTTTATGAGACCACAGAATCTTGTTTCTCATAGTCTGAGAGTCCTTTAGGTGTGCTTTTTGCTAACTACAAATGGAGTTTCATGTGTTATCTGGCCACTCTGCCATAAAGCCAAGAATAGTGGAGTGTTGCAATAGTGGTTGTCCTGGAAGTTTCTCCCACCTCCACACAGATTCTATAAAGCTCTGCCAGAGTGACCATTGGGTTATTGTTCACCTTTCATATCGTGGCCCTTTCCCCCAGATTGTTCAGTTTGGTTGGGCAGTCAACTCTAAAAGAATTGTGTTTGCTAAAAAAATATTCCATTTCAGAATTATGGAGGCCACAGTGCTCTTGAAAACCTTCAATGCTACAAAAATGTGTGTAGCCTTCCCTAGAACTGTGCAGTGACACAATCCTGTCTCTATGGTCTGCAGGCAGTTCCTCTGATCACATGGCTTGGTTTTTACTCTGATGCACATTGTCACCTGTGAGACCTTCTTTTGACAGGTATGTGCTTTTCCAAATTATATGTGATAAATTGAACTGACCACAGGTGGAATTCAAACAAGGTACAGAAACACCTCTGTGATGACTAATAAAATGGGATGCACCTCTGCCAAATTTCAAGTGTCAAGGCAAAGGATATGTATACTTGGGCCAATGTAATATTTTTAAGTTTTTTCTTTTCTAATAAATTTGCAGAATTTCCTAAAATCCTGCTTTTGCTTTGTTACTATGGGATATTCCCTGTTGTTTGCTGGGGGGGAAATGAATTGGAGCAATTGTAGCTTAAAGCTGCAACAGAGCAAAATGTGTAAAAACAGAAGGGGTCTGAATACTTTCTGAAGGCACTATAATATGCTAATCTTTCTTCTATCTGTCACTTCCACGAGCTCTTAACGTTTTGCCAACAGACTCCCAAGCTTCAGTGTTCCTGCTCTTAAGACACGTCTTCATCCTGCTGTTAAGGTCTCGCTTCTTTATCCATCTCCATTCATGAAAAGGTAGCCTTTGCTCATTTTCAGTCCCTAGCGTGGAAATTGGATCACCTACTGTGCCAAAAATGCAAAACCGATAAGACAGCAGGTGATCTGGGGTGGTGTCTGGCGTGCCCCCGCCTAGCCTTTGAAAGGCGTAGCCTACAAGGCAGTGGTGATTTGAATTCAGAGTTTTCTTTCTCATAGCCCTGCGGTGGGCTGGCGCCCTGCCCTGGGATTTGTTCCTGCCTTGCGCCCTGTGTTGTCTGGGATTGGCTCCAGCACATCCCCGTGACCCTGTGTTAGGATATAGCGGGTTGGATAATAGCTGACTGACTTTCTCATCACCGATGTCAAATTTAAGGTTTATGTCCACATGTCTGTGAAGGTCTAGCAAGGTTCAGAATTAAACAAAAAATGGTAAAGTTTTACTACTTTATGAGAAATAGTGCTAAGGATGATGGAAAATTCACGGGGATATGTAAAGTGTCCAAATTTTAACAAACCAAGGGAATCTATGACATTGGGGAGTTATTTATACACTGGAACATAACTTTATGTCCATGCGTTACAATAATGTTGCTACTATTTAAAATGTGTGGAGACAAAATATTTGTATTACTTACAACAGAAAACATTAATTCCCGCAAGGTCATTTTATTTCGATGTTGTTGATATCATTTCCTCAAACGTATTAAAAGTCAGTCAGTCTTTCGCTACTGTCGCTCCCAAATGACGTATTTCCGGCGCTGGTTTTGAAGATGGCGGCGGCTGCTGAGGTTTTGGAAAGAAACACAAACTCGAGCAACAGTCCGAACAGATCCGAGATTACACGGGGTCAGTACATTCGTAAGAATCTGGTAGGGGGGAGTTAGCGACTTGGAGGCATGTATTAAAATTTTTTGTTTAACCTTTTGTTGTCTAGCTTTTGTTTAAGAGATTCATGATCAAAGCTTTGTGTTTTAAAATGTGAGATAGTTGAGGTGTCCCGATCGTCGATGAGCTTGTTCATTACAGGTGGTAAATTCCAATGTTTTGATTTCGAGCCGGGTTATTAATCGAACCGGATATATTCATACAGTACATTCCAGCCTTTAGTCTGAATGGTGTTTTAAAAAATAGTTTTAAATTGCGTAATGTATCCTTTAGGGTTACTGACAAATCATTTTTATTTCAATGTGGTGTACTGTGAGCGTGTCCCGAAGCGCTTAACGACATAGTAGCAAAAAGACACGGATTTTCTTCTGTGTGCGCTCAGGTTAAACGAGTTTCTCTGGTTACTTGGTGTATCAGTGCTGTATTGGGTTAGGGATTTAATGAATACCTAACTATTTGTGGTCAATTCACATGTAATCCAAGTCTCTTTGCGTAGGGAAATGATTCCAAGCAAGAACATATTTAGGTGTTGCATTTTTTTTCTAAAGTTATTTTTGTCCAGGTTAAAGCCTGTCTGAGCTAAATGCTGCAACAATGCTCACACGTGCACGCGGACACATTAAAAATAAATTTACAATCTAGTGTCATTGTTTATTATTAAACAAATTTTTAATCTAAGTAAACAACTGATTCATTTTCTTGCCCAGTCGCTTGCTCCAACTTACACATGTGTTCAATTTGCATTTATCTTTTACTTACAGTCCCAAAGTGCACTAAGCAAGTTTGAGAATGTTTTGTTACCTTGATTTTTAAGGTAGATTTTCCTTGACTTTTTTGTTTTGATTTTTACGAGGGTTGATTTGGTTCATTGATTGAAGCACGTTTCAATGGATACTTTGACTGTTACCTTGCTTGGTTCATACTATAATTTAATTTCTTTGACTACAATAATTTTCTTTGCAGATCTCAATTTTAATTGGCTCATAGGCGCGCGTGCGTGTGTGTGTTTGAGTACATCCTGCAGTAGACTAGGTTCAGGCTGTTGCTCCTGAGACCCTGAACTGGCTTAAACATCTTTTGGTGATGAGTGAATGCAGATTGAGTTTATATTGAACAGATTGTATGGCATTTGTTATTGTTTTTCAAATTACACATCGTCAGTTTGGTATACTAATATCTGTCTAAGATTGTTTTAATATTCATATCTAAATGCTGTTGGTAGATGTTATTTGTTTAATTGATTTTGTCAAATGGACCTATTCTCACTGTGGTGATTGTTTTATTATGCAATTTCACGTCACATAACCCACCAGCCAGAAATACGCGATTCCATAGTACATCAGCAAACAGTACTCAACTGAGCTCTAAATTTTTACTTTCTTATGTCCAATCATGTTTATTTTGGTTAATCATTGTAGACTGTAACTCATTTTTCTGTTTGTTATTGAATATACTATTTTATTAACAACATCTTTCAATTCTGAAAATTTTTATCAGTATTGGTCACATGATCACTGTGCCTAGGAAAATTTAAACGGTGTTCACTACAAAACAGTGAGAGGCCTGCCAGGTAGAAGTTTGAAAAAAATAAATCAAGGCTGATGGAATTCAGCTTTACATAGTCAAAGCTGCAACTGGCAAGTTTTGTTTAGACACATTGTAATAGTGATGTAATGCTATTAATCATTTTATTTTCTGATTGTCAATAAATTCTGTTGTGTGTTATTTCTCATCTAAAGTCAGATTTACCTAATGCTATATTATTCTTAGTTATATCTTGATACATAAAATAATATGATAGGATGAAGGTGGATACAGTATACGTTTTCACATAACTGTATTTTGTCGTATGAAACTTTATCATGTGCTTATCCTTATTATTATTAGTGTTTTGGATTTTTTTGACCCCTCATTCTGATGTGAACTAAGCAGCTGAATGCTCTCAGTATGGCATAATATAAACAATATGATTTAAATCGACAAACTATGTCATATTCAGTAGCTTGTTACGTTTTTTGGGGCAACATGATAATTAAACTGACATATTGAGAAGTAGGGAGATCTCATTAACTACCAGACAGGTTTGTAAATATTGTTGAAGTAATCTGTAATATTTTGGAGGGGTGCTTTAAAAATCTGTTTTTTCCAGAAAAAGAGAGAAATTTTATTTTTCAAAATTTGCCTTCATATATTTGTAACAGAAACAAATCCTGATATCTTGGTGAGCAAGTCTTCCAACAAAGACCGTGCCCCTACCATAGAGAATACTATTCATGAAGGCAGTACTTCCATGACATTGGTTAAGGAAAAGGCTCATCTGTATGCAAATATGATGGCTGACTATGGAGAGCTGGATGATACTGACCAGGACAGTCCACCAGAATTTGAGAAGTTCTGGAAAGCAACTCAGGAAAATCCACTAGACTTCAATGCCTGGATAGACTTACTGCAGTTCATAGAACATGAGGTGAGCCTTTTTAATGTCAGTTTTTCTCGGTTGTGTAAATGCTGCATTTTATGTGACATGTTATGCCAAAGCCACTTCAAGCCTAAATAGTCTGTGACGAAGAAAATGGTTGTACCTAGAAATAAGACAAGCTCGCAAAACATGTGATATGTGTAAACGATGACTTCAAAACCAGAACAAAGGAACATTCATTGGCTATAAATTTGTTGAAGTTGTAGGTGAAGCTACTCTTCTAATAAGACAATGGCGTGTAGAATGTGCGGAGCTAACTGGATGTGGCATAATAAAATGACTGCTACATGCTGTGTAGGAGAAAGGGTGCAGATGTTACATACAGTAGGTATTTCTAAGAGATGACACTCATGTATGTTTAATTTCTCTTTTGAAAAGGAAAGATGTGTGATGGGTTAGAGTGTTTCTTTGATATATATCCTTGTGCATTTAAGCTGCCTCATCATCTTCATTTGCAACTCTCTTGGTCATCAGCTCAAAGGGAGGAAAAAAAAGGACTGTGCTAGCCAACCTGATGTAACTCAGTTTGATTATACCTGACCTGGCTCTAAATGTTTTGGATACTGAATGTGGTTAGTGGCAGTTCTTTTAATGAACTCCATTAAAGTTGTCCCATTTGTATATATTGTCTACCCATGGTCTGTGAAGTTACCAGGGAATTCATGTAAGATGGCCATTTAATTAATGCAAGGGCTGAAATGATGTGTACTACCATCCTTGCATTTCCTATGGCCTCTACAGATCTTTCATAATGAAGTCTTTCATTAGTGATCATTGCCAGCGTGTGCTACTGTATATCATGTTGCCCATCTGGCCTCACCAAGTCCAACAATTTGGTTTATATAATCCTTGCCTAATAATCTACTTATAAACCTGTCATTTGGTCATACTTAGGTTTCTGTCCCAGGAGTACTTGTATTTTGAAATCGCCATGATCCAATCTGCCCATTTTTGTTTTTTAGGAGCAGCTCAATGCATAGATGTCTAGTGGTAGTCATAAAATTTATTGAAAATACAGAGGTATTTCTTAAATATCTGTCCATGCTGAATTTCATAGAAATTAGATCTCTGCATCTGAGTGGCAGTATTATTAATTCATTTTTCTGGATGTTGTTTTTGACTACTTTTATATAAGGTCTTTACAGTGCTGTCTTTGGTTAATGAAATACAGTGGATTCAGAAAGTATTCAGACCTCTTCAATTTTTTCACATTTTGCTATGTTGTAGCCTTGTGTCGAAATCCTTTATTCAGCAACACTTAATATCCCAGAATGACAAAGTGAAAACAGGATTTTTAGAAATTTTTGCAAATTTCTTCAAAATAAAACGCCAAAATAAGTGAAGGTATCTGAGTACTTTCTAAATATACTGTATGATGATATTGGTTAAAGGAATATAAAATACCAGTAATGACCCACTGCACAATAACGTGCGGTAAATACACTTGCCTTGAACATTCCTAGTTTTCATCCTCTTTCTCTGTACGTTTAGCATTCGTTTGCTCAGAGGTTGATGTGCTTGCTGCTTCCTGAGGAGCTCTTCTTTTCTCCACCCTAGTGGACTGCTTCTTCTCTTTCGTCAGCATCTTTCACGTTAAAACTGATTAAGTCGGTGTTTGTGTTGCAGTTACTTAGTACGTTTTCCTTAATTTTTCACTTAAGCTGGCACTTAAGTCTTCAATCTGCCTCAAGAATGATTTAAGATATGAAGAGGTAGGGGAAGTGACAGCGAAGGTGGTAGGAATGAGAATAGTGTCTGTACGTGCATGCGCTACACGGCTGCCCTGCTGTCCGCTGCCGAGAGTTGATTCTACAATGAAATAAAAATAAAAAGAGGAATAACTTTGGAGGTCATCACTCCGAAAGCGGATAGTAGACATCATGTAGTATATGTGTACCGAGTTTCAGGTCAAACGGCTTGTAAGCTACAGGTGACTTAAAATCCTAGGCAGCCACGGTAGCGTATTATATTAGAAGATACTTTTTTTATTATTGCTAATATATTGAAACAAAAAGTTGTCACCCAGGTAATACTTTGCCAACTATCACAGTCATCTTTGTGGAAAACATTTCTGTATTCCTTCTTCCAAAATTACTCAAGCTCTGTCAAGTTAGTTGGCGAACAGTGACGGATATCAATTTTCAGGTCTTTACTGATTGCCAGTGGAATTAAATTCCAGATTCTGATTAAGCTCAGTGACATTTGTTTTCTTAATTTAATCCACTGCACTATTGCACTGGTTAGTGTGTTTGGATTGTGGGCTTAAGTTCTTCCACAGTTTCTGTAGCAAGTATTTTTTTGTAACTTGCCCCACTCATATTTTCATTAATCTTAACAAACAACATTATAACCTGAAAAAGCATATTCACAATTTTATTATACTGCCACCAAAGTTTACACCGTCTATTGTGCAATCATTCATGTTCGCCATGTATTTCACTTAAAATTCTCTCCAAATAATTCAACTTTTGTCTTATTAGCCTTTATTATATACACCGATCAGCCTCAACAATAAGCCCACCTGCCTAATATTGTATAGGCCCCCTTCTTTCCTGCAAAACAGCTTTAACCTGTTGGGGCATGGACTCCACAAGTCCACTAGAGGTGTCCCATGGTATCTGGCACCAAGATGTTGGCAGAAGATCTTTTAAATCTTGTAAGTTGCGAAGTGTGGCGTCCATGGATCAGACTTGTTTTTCCAGCACATCCTACAAATGCTAAATCAGTTTGAAATCAAGGAAATTTGGAAGCCAAGTTGACACCTTGAACTCTTTGTCAAGTTTGTCAAACCATATCTGATCAATTTTTACAGTGTGACAGGGCACACACTGACCTGCTGAAAGAGACCACTAACATCAGGCAATACCATTTCCATGGATGGGTGTATGTAGTACATGGTGTATTAGATATGTCTTTAGGTGGGTAGCATGTGTCAAAGTAACATCCACATGAATGCTGGGACCCAAGGTTTCCCAGCAGAATACTTCCCAGAGAATCACACTGCCTCTGTTGGTTTGCCTTCTTCTCATAGTGTATCCCGTTTTCTATCTCTTCCTCTGGTAAATGATGCACACGTACCCAGCAGTCTGTATTATCTAACAGAAAACGTGATCAGGCCACAGGCACTGACTGATCTGCGGATACCACTGTGTTTTCTGACATCTTTCTGTCATGGCTAGCATTAAGTTTTTCAGCAATTTTACAATTTCCACATTTCTCTTCTTGGGATTGGACCAGACAGGATAGCATTCACTTCCCTTACGCATCAATAAACCTTGGTTTCACATGACTCTGTTACCATGTCGCTGGTTATGCTTCTTTGAACCACTTTTGGTAGATACTAACTACAGCATACTGGCAACATCTCACAAGACCTGCTGTTTTTCAGATGCTCTGGACCAGTCGTCTAGTCATCTCAGTTTGGCCCTTTTCATACTCACTCAGAACCTTAGGCTGGTCCATTTTTCTTGCTTCCAACACGGCACCTTCAAGAAGTAACTGTTCACTTGCTGCCTAATGTATCACACACCTTAACAGGTACAATTGTAACAAGCTAATCAATGTTGTTCACTTCACCTGTCAGTGTTTTTAATGTTGTGGCTGATCAGTGTATGTGTAATATTCTTCAGCGTTTCTCAACCACAGTGGGTTGCTGGCAGTAGAAACCGGGTTGCCATCATTGGTTCACGAGTGGTTTGACAGCGCTGCGTGACATGGTTCCCCATGTTCTAAATAAGCTCATTTCACAAAGAAGGGCACCCCCACCACCCCCTGCTCTTTAAATCGCTCTCATGCTGGACCGTAAAGGTTGAGAACACTACTTTACATCACGTTTTGCATAAACTGCTTATGTGCACTTTTCCCTATGAAAAAACATCTATTAATAAAAGTTACCTGTTAATATAATTTTAATTTGAAGCCTAATACTTTTGGAATTTATTCAAAGCAACAATATATCTTGCCCCCTAAAGAAATATCTGTGTTATTCAGCAACTATGTTTAGAGCTATTTATTTCTTCTTTCCCTTCCTGTTCTCACCAGTATACTGCACTGCACTGAACTTGAGGGATGTTCAGTGCCCTTTGAAATGGTTTTATACCTTTTTCCAAACTTGTGCTATTCTGTAGTGAAATTTCTTTCTCAGTCATAATACTGCTTTGTCATAATTTTTAAGCTTTCTTTTAAAAATCTCAATCAGATGGGGTATTTCTTTTCACAGGTTACTTTAAAGCAATTCATCCCCCAATTTCCAATATAAGTAGTCTTCATCAACAATTCATGTAACAACGGTAAGGGTAACATATTGTACTTGGGAAGAGTTGTTTGATGCAGAAACTGTACTATAATTAATACATTTTTGTTTTCATTTCTGTTTTTCAGGGTCACATGCCTTCTGCTCGAAAAGCTTTCAATGCATTTTTCATTCGCTATCCATACTGTTATGGCTACTGGAAGAAATATGTTGACCTGGAAAGGAGATCTGGCTTTTGTTCTAAAGCTGAAGAGGTAAGTTGTATGATTTCGGGTTAGAACATTCAATATCTTTTTATTAATCTGCAAAAGATGATGAATGCCTGCATATTTTCACATGTGCTTCTTAAAACTATATTGGCTTACCAGCTTGCTCTTTTGCATTTATGGTTTTATTTGGTAACTGCAAGGTTTATAGCAGTGCCCAGTTTGTGAATTCGTGAAGTCACCGGAAGGGGTGTGTTACACTCCCAATATCTGCAAAAGGACGAAGGTCCAAAGTTTTTAGAACGCTGGTGCTTCCTGTTTTACTATACGGTTGTGAGACATGGACGCTTTCCAGTGACCTGAGACAAAGACTGGACTCCTTTGGTACTGTGTCTCTTTGGAGAATCTTTGGGTACTGCTGGTTTGACTTGTGTCAGACTAGTGTCAAATGAGCCGTTTCTCATGGAGTCCCGAATAAGGCACATTACCTGCATTGTGAGGTAGCATCAGTTACGGCACTACGGCCATGTGGTGCGATTCCCTCAGGGTAATCCAGCTCACAGGATCCTCATTGTTGATGACCTGAGTGGCTGCACCAGGCCAAAGGGATGCCCACGTAACACTTGCCTGCAGCAGATAGATGGTCATTTCTGGTGGGGACTGGACCATGTGTCTGCCTGGGGGGTTGCCAACCGGGATCCCAAGCTGTTTTGTCGTGTGGTGGGTGCAGCAACACACTGTACCAGTGCATGCTCTCCAACCTGACTTGATCTAGTAACACTTTTTTGCATCATCATTTGAAGGTGATGTGTGAGAAGTTTTATGAAATGTTATTTTGTTTTTTTTTTCATTTTGATTCATTAGGAAAATAAAAATTTGGCAAATTAAAAACAAAGAGTTAAATGCTCCCAGGTACACTACACAAGGACTCTCGGTACACTGTCGGCCGTTTTTACCTTGATCCACTTTATAAACTATTTTTCTTGATATTTTTTGTTGTTTTTTTATGTTACATATCTGACATGACCAAGACTGGAACAAATCAACCAGGGACACTGGTATCTGGTAATATAGTATGTGTTACCTTTACAACTTGCCTACCAGGGCTGGACAAATCAGTAGTCTGGTTGTCTGGAATTTAAAACTGGGGGCACTAGGCATTCAGACCACAGACTCACAAACCTTGGCAGACTACCAGATGTTTCAGATCTTTGCTCCATGCAATTTTTCCAAATCAAAAACAATTTGGTAAAAATACCCAATTGTTTACGTATGATCCTAACTTTGGTGTTGCTTTTAAAGGCCGTTGCTTATAGCATGCAAGATATCTGTAACCATCGTCAGAGGACAAAGTGAACCATTCCAGTATTGCTTGAATGCCAGATACAAGTCAAAGGAATCATAATTACAAGCAGCATTATGACAAAAATAAGTAAAAAAAAAAAAAACTACTTTTCAAATAGTGGAAGAACTTTTTCAATGGAGTAAATATGGAGGATAATTCCAGACTGTAATAATGATTGCAGGGAGACATTGAAGAATGTACCATGCTTTATTCAGAGAGCATCTGGAAACCACATATAAAAGAGGTCCTTTGTTTTCATGCAAAACTAATTTTTGACTTTGAAAAGATGAAAAAGGACAAGTTAGTCTGCAATATCACACAAATACTGATGCAATGCTGAGTGTTTTCATGAAATGTACAACTGAAAGTTCATTTTTAATAAAGTTTGTGTGTACATTGGAATAAGACTATGCATCAACATGACATTTTTCTTTAAAAGTCTATTTTACTGAAAGTTTTTTTTTTCCCCCCCAAGATGCTGATTCTGTTTAAATTTTAGTAGAAGAGTGTTACATACTTGTGTACAACATAATTTTACAAGTAAACGTTGATGTAAAAAACTTGCAGGTAACCTTCCACTCCATATGTAAAGCTGGAATAGTAGGTTTACAAAGCTGATAGCCCAGCAGACTACCATATGCAATTACAATTTGTTCATCCCTGATCTATGAATCTTTATCTTAGACCCACAGTTTATATTGTTAAACTAAAGGTGAAGTATATGTGGTATCATTTTGAGAGATGAGAACAATATTTCATAAATAAATATCCATCAGGAAAAATATGACAGGAAGGTAAAATCCAGAGTGCTTAAACATTGTGGAAGCCATTATTTTCCACAGAGTAATGCCTTTGGGTGGGGAGTTGAATGTGCTGGTATCTACTTTGAGAAACTCGGATACATTGTGTCTCTCCTACTCTCCCTTATCATAAAGTACAAATTGGTAATCTCAGTCATTTTTTAAATTCTAACTTAAAAGGTTTAACAAAATATTTTGGTATTTTATGAACCATGCAATATTTAAAAACCAAATATGAACAAATATATTTATTTATTTATCATATTCATCACAGTAAATGCTGACACTGATACAAAATCAAACTTTACTAGACAATGCCACATTAAAGATTCCAAAATAATTTTAATTTACATTGCCTAGGAATCACT
>JANRMT010062796.1:11296162-11322744 GCA_026402145.1 Polypterus bichir lapradei | reverse complement strand
ATATATAAACACAAACGCACACTATTCTACACTTTAACATTTTGTTCTGTGAGGGTACCTTTTAATAGAGAGAATATGGTGGTAGTTGGAGCTATTACAAAATATTGCTGGATGATTTTGTATTAAAGTTATGGTTTCATTAAAACTGGTGTACATCTTGTTTTTAAATTATTTACAGTATGGGCTCAGAGGAGACAACTTTCATAATAGAAAAAACTTAAAGCTAATTGCATTTTAATGTGCAAGCAAACCTGTTCTTACTTTTTAAGTGCGGATTAAATTCAATTCGTTCATTTTTTTCCCCCCAGTGACTTGACTGTCCAAAATGGGAAAAACCCACAAGCTGTGCAACTGCAGCAATAGTTTTGTAGGTATTTTGACAAATGTGAATTGTACACACCTGACAGAAAAGGCATTGTGATGTCTTTAGCATGAGGCTGTTTGTCTCTGTGCTTATTTGCTGTGCTGTTTGCCCCTCGCTTTTAAGTAATGCATGACTCCTTCAGGCTGCTCCACGGTGTCCACCATGAGTTAGCAACAAATGCACAATGATACTGTTAGGCTATTTCAATGTTGAAGTGTATGATTTGTGGGTTGAAAAAAAAAAAGTAATTGAAATCTGGGTCAAAGGGGGATATTTTCTTAGTAGATTTATTTAATTTTCTTAGTATTATATTAGTATTAGTATTATTGCTTAGTATCTCTATGGCTATGAAATTATCGACTTTTACCTTAGCAATGGCAAAAATCTAAAGCAGTTTATCAGGAAAATATACAGAAATGCAGATAACCAGCAAATTTAAATGTGTATAGTTCACAACAATTGTCACATGAATTATGTTGTAAAATGTAAACTTTTCTAGAGCAGTTATCAGATTAACACTTCAGGATTTCTTTTCATACCTGGCAATTAATCATTAACTTTGTTAGCATTTAAATGGTCACATTTTTTTCAGGAGCAGAGAATTAAACTTCCCAGTGTCATAGTACTGTAATCAAAAAAGTATAAACTTAACCTTAAGTTTTATGTTTGGCAGACATCTTTAACCTAGCTGACTTACAAGATCATGCTACATTACTGTTTCTTCCTTTGCAACACAAGCAGTATGCAAAAACCCTAGAGTTTTTGAAGAGAGTTACTTAATTGTAGAGTGTTTTTTTTGTTTTAAAAGTTGCATAGACTTCATACCATCTCTGAACAAAGTAAAACACATGGAGTTTGTTTAAAATAAATAAGCCCTGTAATTTTTTTCAGTGTGTTGTTGAAAAAAGATAAAAACATATTGGTAAAAGGATGTTGAAATGCCATGGTAGTATTTCTTGAATTGAGTGTTTTTTTTTTTGTTTTTTTTTTTTTTTAAATTAATGGTATGTTGCTGTAGAATGTTTTATTTAATTATACTGACTTGATGTTGCTTTGTTTATATTAAAGGTGTGTCTTCAAGCATTGCAGATGTTCCCTCTCAGTCTGGATCTGTGGATTCATTATATTACTTTTCTGCGGGAGACACTGAATATGAATCTGAAGGAGTCTACAGAGAAAATTCGCAGGTAACGTACAGATTGAGACTAAAGGAACCCATTTTTTGGGTGGTGACTATAGGAAACTATGATTTGTGTACAGTGCCTTTTGTCCATTATTAAAGTTTCCTTCCAAAAAAAACAATTTAAGAATATTAGGACATGCTCATCATGTGTATACGGCACACACTACTTTATGCTTAATTGAAAATAACCACTATATATACAAGTTCAAAAGCAAAGATTGCTATATGTTTTGCAGTTTGTTAGAGCAAATTAAATTTACTAGGGTCCTACCAATTCCAACAAGGCACATTAATTCAGACAGGCTCTACTATCAACCAGCCTCAGTAACTTAACTGAGACTCAAGTTGTTTAAGTTATATGAAAAATATCTGAAGCAAATTATAACAAGTTACTCTTGGAAAAAAAACTTAAGGGTGTTGATATTGAGAGATGTCGGTAGAGATCACATGAAAATGCAAATACCAGAATCTATATGTAAATGGAACTTCTACAGTACCACATGCTCTTGACATACTTAAATAGCTTCTTATAATTGTTAAATATTCAAGTTTATCCTGTCTTATTCAGAGTGTTGTAACTTAAGAATTATTCTACCCAAAATTATATATATTTTTTAAATGTTACTAACCCTATGTAGTTTTATACTGGTGGCCGAAAAAAAAGATTTAATCTCCTGTTTTCATACAGAACAGAGCTAAAAAAAGCTTTATATAAAAGCACCCATAGATCACCAATACTGTACAAGAGAAAATGATGTAAAAATTGTCTATAGACAAAAGTAAAAAAAAAATAATAATAATAATAATACATATGTCTGGTATACAGTTGAATGCTCAAAATGGGTACAACATTTATTTTTGCAAATATTTTGTTAAACATACATTCCTGGAAAGGTCCATGCACATCATAATCAACAAGCTCATTTCCATAATACTGCACTTTTGAACTGAAGATCTGCTTCTCTCCCTCATTCGCTGGTCAAGAGTCCTGTCTCAATTCAGCACAGTATTACAGGAATGCATTTTACGTGCATTGATTTTTCTCAAAATATGTACAAGACAAAACCTTTTATTCTGCTGCAATCCAGGCAGGTGGCACAAGTGCACTGAGAAGAGTGGAGACTACACTGAGAAATTACATTATCAGTTTTTTTTAAGGTTAATTCCATCCATCCATCCATTATCCAACCCGTTATATCCTAACTACAGCGTCACGGGGGTCTGCTGGAGCCAATCCCAGCCAACACAGGGCGCAAGGCAGGAAATAATAATAATACATTTTATTTATATAGCGCCTTTCCAATGCTCAAGGCACTTACAGAATATAAGAAAGAACGGCAGGGTATACAGTATATAGCATTGTACAAACCAAATAAATAAATAAATAAAGAAGATTAAGACAGTAAATTCAGAGAAAGCCTAACAGACAACATAATTGATGGTCTAGCACACACACACACAGGTTACATGAGCATCTTGACAGAGAGGTAAACTGAGAGAAGGGTAATAAAGTCAAGTAGAGCTAAAAGCCTTCCTGAACAGATGAGTTTTGAGTTTTTTTAAAAGAATTCATGGAGTCAGCTGACCTGATTAATTTCGGTAGGTCATTCCAGAGTCTGTGCGCTATACAGCTGAAGGCCCTGTCACCCATGGAGTGTAGATTAGTGTGGGGCACAACAAGATTGCCAGAATCAGAGGACCGTAGTGTGTGGGCAGGCATTTAGTAATGGAGAAGGTCACTGATGTAGTTTGGCGTGAGGTTATTTAAGGCTTTGTAGGTTATTAGTAGGATTTTATATTCCATTCTGTAAGACACAGGGAGCCAGTGAAGACGGAGCAGGATGGGTGTGATGTACTCGCTGCTGCTGGTTCAAGTAAGGACTTTTGCAGCAGAGTTTTGAATAAGCTGGAGCTGTGATATAAGATTAGAAGGGGTACCTGCCAGCAGCGATCACCAGCCCACCACAGGGCACACACACACCCACCCACACACCAAGCACACACTAGGGACAATCTGGGATCGCCAATGCACCTAACCTTCATGTCTTTGGACTGTGGGAGGAAACCAGAGTACCTGGAGGAAACTCACGCAGACACAGGAAGAACATGCAAACTCCACGCAGGGAGGACCTGGAAAGCAAACCCATTTTATAATAAATCACATTTTCTAACTTTAGCTTGACTCCCCCTTGCATTTAACAATATTTTTGCAAAAAATACATGCGTTATTATTTTGAGTATATGCCTTGATAACTGACATGAGGATTATGCAACACAAACATGAGTGTTTTCTTTTTCCTTGGACATTCTTTTCACATAGTTTGCTGTAATAGACACCTTCTGATTCTGTTGCATCAAACCATTTTTTTTGTTATGCATAATGGTTTTTTCTTGGCTATCATTAAAAACTACATGGGTTAACTTAAAAAAAAAATATATATATATATATATATTATTTTTGGTGGCATATTCCAAAGTGATATTAGGTTGAAGTTGTCACCTGGACCACTGATGGTAAATGAGACAAGATGTTTAATATGAATTAATGAGAAAAGATGTCTATTCCCATCCCCTATCTTTCTCTCTTAAACAGTGCATTTGAATCAGCAACACTAGCAGCAGGGACAGACTTCCGGTCTGACCGTCTCTGGGAAATGTATGTTAATTGGGAGAAAGAACAAGGGAATTTGAAAGCTGTAACAGCCATTTATGACCGGCTGCTAAGGATTCCCACCCAGCTATACAGCAACCACTTTGAGAGGTAAAGTGTCTGTATCACAAGAGACCTGGTTAGGAGTGAATTGTTGAATTAAATGGGGGAGGATTTTAAATTGCTTAATTGTAGAATGGAAGCACACACATTTTTCACTTAAGAAAATGCATTTTAACCAAGTCTGGAAAGGCATTTTGTTGTACAAACATCACAGGCTAAAATGGATTCCATATTTTGATATTTAATACACTTTGAATCAATATACAAAACACAATTTTTTTTAGATCACTTTGGAAATAAACATTTTGGAGACCTAATCTAAAATATTAAATGAACATATAAAACAATGTTTTCAGTTCTCAGCACTGGTCCTTTACAGTGTGCTATTCAAGGTTAATAGTATAATCATTTGTGTCTGTAATCAGCTTAATTACTGTGTTAGGATTATTAAGTGGGCATGATAATGTTTGGGTGGATAGTCTGTGAACATGTTTTACCAAATGCCCTTTTCAAGTTACATTCTGACGAAGAGTTTTGTAATATCAAATCTTTAGGTTCAAAGAGCATGTGGCAAGCCACCCACCCCGTAAAATATTGTCCATTGAGGAATTCTTGAGACTTAGGACCCAGGTTGTATCAACCCATACCACTTCAAAAACTGAGGAAGTTCAGGATGGATCATTGCCAGAGGATGCACCACCAGGAATCGATTCTACTGCTAAAGATTTTGTAATGACTTTTTATTTTTGTTTACAGTATTAATTTTAATGGCTTGTTTATCTATGCCTTTTTTGTCATTTATTTAGTTCTTTGCATTTGCAACTGCATTACAGTAACTAAATATGTTTGTTAAAAGGTGGTAAGTTAGCAATGTAGCTAAAGTAGCTACATTAGGACGACCACTAAGGTGTAGGGTGCACCATCAGAAATAATTTTAAAGAATGCAGTAAATGAACAAGGACTCCAGACCTTTTACAGTAAAATAAAAATTATTTTAACAATAAAAACTTTTATTGTTAAAAAAAAGCCTACAAGTCTGGCTGACATAGGTAGGTTCCTAGTTGTATCTCTCTCCCCCCACCCATGGGTGCAGTTGACAGCAATGCCAAGAAAAGAAAGTGTTCCCTCCCTTTAATTCTTGATTTTTGCTGCATCTGTGGGAGTTTTTGAATAATGGCAAAAAACAGAGAGTATAGAGAATGGAACAATTGTTATGGTTCTTGTCTATTGCAACTTAAGACGACACAGGAAAAGAGGTATGCAGTTTATTCCAGAACTTCATAGCTCAAGGAGAGTGCCAAACCTCTTTCTAAATTAAATTTCTAATGCAACAAGTTATGCACATTCTCAATTTCTTAGTTTAAATGAATGAGATAATACAGTAGTTCAATTTAACTTAAAGGTAGACCACTTTAGTTGTGAAGCACCCAGTTACTTCATTTACACTCTGCTTTTTCAAGTAACACATTCACTGCTGCACCGTTTATTACCATAAAGCTACCGTATAGGTATATGCATATATGCTAAATAATGAACTCTATCAAAGCTCATAAAGAAGTATATTAGAAAGCAACGATTTTATTATCAAAAGTAACTCTATTAAAGCGTCCAAACGTAAATAAGTCCAATAAAAAAATATAAGGAAACTGTTCATTGCTTTTAGTCATGTTGCTGGTAAAAATAAAGTCTCTCAATTTGAATGAGAGTCCATGAAGCATGGCACCTTGAACAGTGCAGGCTTAGAAGTGCCACAAATATAACAATTCTTTGCAGTGTCTGCACTTGTTGCACACAGCACATTCAGTAGTTGGCAACTGGTTGCACTTAGTAGGCATCAGAATATCTACGTAGTGCTGTCCTGACAGTCAGGTCAAGTCGGATGCCTTGTGATGAAGAAATGACATCCGCATCAGCACCAGAGGCTACAGGTTCCAAATCATCCAATTAATTGTCATTAGCTCAATTGCTGCCATTATAATAAAAATATCTTACAACAAATCTTAAAAACGTCATCATGTGTTTTTCAAGACTATATAGCTATGGACTGTATATTTATGATACTATATTCTTCAAGATGCTGCCACAAAAAAAAAAATTATGGCACTGTAGTAAGTAGCTAAGACGTAGTAGCAATATGGCTGCATCTTTTTTGGCTGTATACTTGGGTACAAGTGATCTTGTAGGTTGCATGTTGACAGGCTCACTGACATGCGAGTTAACTTGTACCTTGTGTTCAATTTGCTAATGGAAATTCCTGGTCTCAAGTACCCTGGGTACCGATGTCAGTTGTAAGCTGACACAGAGAGAGGCTGCCTGGTGCAGTGAATTTAAAAATAACATAAAAAAACCAAGAAGTTATATAATCAAACAAGAATCTCACACAAATGACATCTTTTACTGATGGGAGAAACAGAGTCATAATAGAACAATAGCTAGCTGTCCATCCATCCATAATCCAACCCGCTGAATCCGAACACAGGGTCACGGGGGGTCTGCTGGAGCCAATCCCAGCCAACACCGGGCACAAGGCAGGAACAAATCCCGGGCAGGGTGCCAACCCACCGCAGAATAGCTATGTTTCATATAAACCTCTGTCAGCCTACTTCACTCTTTAGTATTACACTAGTATTTCAGATTTTAAGTGTGAACAATTTGATTCTGGCATCCTCTATAAAAAGGATCATTTAAAAAGAACAGAATATGTAAGCATGCACATGTTTATTAATCTCTATGGAACCATCATTTTGGGTGGTGGGTAGAGTGAGAATGTTTTTGATAATGGGGCATGCATTTTCAGTGATGTAGAATAAAATGGAACCTTCCAGCAGGTGCAAGAAGTAAACCTAAAAATTAACCAAAATTATCCTCATTGGTGATCCTTAGAACTGTGTTTTCAGGTGATGTTAAGGTTATGGACCAACATTTTTTTTTTTTTTTTGAACTAGTGGGCTCTGCCCCCTGTTCGCTTCACTCTCCCACCCCCGTGTTTGGTTTACCGGATATACAATTTAAAGAGATCGTTATTTTCATGGGAATTGTTACATATGCATTATTTTCACTTTTACTTTAAAAACTTTTGTTAAAACAATACTTGGCCTTTATTTCCGGCCCCGTGCATGGTTGCATCTCTTTCTCGCCAGACATATAATGCTGCTCGCGTTGTGAAGGGGGATGGCTGAACGCACACTAAGGATATGACGTCAGATCATCTGATGTCTTTTTGCTGCTTGCGAGCTGCCTGTTCTGCTTGTCGCATGTCGTTCTTTTAAGAGCTGGGAGCACATGATGCTTTTCTGCCAAAAGCAATCTAACAACTGCTAGGTTAGATGTCTGTGGACTTGTTTTAAATGATGGCTCACTGCCTTGACTCGCGTGAAGTTGTAAAAACAACCGGCCCCAGGTGTGGTTAAATCTCTTTTTTGCAGGACATATAACGCTACTCGCGTTGTGGGGGTGGGGAACGGGGGGGCGAGGGGGCAGCTGCTGTCATGTTGCCCTTCAATCATTTTAAAGCCTGTACAGCCGCTGTCCTTTTTGCCACTTTGTGTCTCTGTTGCTTGCGTTGTGATCGCTTCCACGTGATCCTAAATATACACCTGACCGAATTTTCTTTGAAATTAAACTTGTCGTTGCTTTAACTGTTGTGGGACCACAGATTCTCATAGCGTATGTTCCATTATTGCGTAAATCTACATTTTGTGCATTAACTGATGCAAATGCGAAAAGACTTTGTTTTCTGCTCTTTGCCTTTTATTTCTGACCTTGCTTTGTCCTGCTCTTTTTTCAATTACACCTGTTCCTACTGATTTAATTTCCTTTTGTTTGCGCTGTGATCTTTTAGTTGTCGACGTCTTATTTATAACGTATTGCCCTTTATACGCTTTATATGCACTTCATTCGTGATCTTAACGTGAAGATCACGTTTAGTCTCCTAGTCATTCCCTCCCACAGGATTTTTATTTGTAATAGAGAGATGTAATTAGTGTAACATTGTCTTCAATTAGTTAAGTTTGAAAAGAATACCTCAAAGCATTTTAAGCCAATGTCATGTTACGTGGCTTTTCTAGTGATTTTTTTTTTTTATTTTTTATTTAGTTGAAGCCTTCATTTACATAATCTTATTATAACCTGGGACACTTGCCGGAGTGTTCTAGTAAGACTTGTTGCTTCTTCTGACATATCCAGTGACTCACTCCAACTAGCCTAGGACTTGCTATGATTTTATCTTTAGTTGTAGTATTTGGCTTTGTGTGCATGAGAGCTGACAACCAACAAAGGCTCATTCAGAAGTAGAGTTGCATAAAATGTACCAGTTTGGAATAAGGAACATGTATGTTTTGAATCTTGCAAACAGATGAAAGGTTTTTTTCTGATATTTTATGTGCAAAAACAGAATGGAAAAAAGGGCAGCTAATGTTGCTTTACCTGTTAACCCTTCATACAGCACTGGTTCTGTCAGGCAGAATATTTTTGGCTGTCGCAAAAAGGGGTGAGCACGACATTACTGGAAGGTCAGCAGTCAGTTGGTAAATATAACATGGGCCGTGATTTTTCAGTCACATAAACTGACATGGTCTGGTGACAGCATTAGTAACTGCAGGCAGCAAATTTGACATACCACATGACTAGAAGTAGTATAATGTGATATTGGCTTTAGTGGGATTGCATTACCCTTCCAGTAATAGTGCAAGATGAATTCATATATAATGAATAGTATTTATAAAGCAAAAATTTCAACTTCACTTTTATGCTTAGTATTTTCATTTTTATCTAAAAGTCTAGCTAAAATAGTTTCCTTTTTATGATTTTTGCTTTCAGGCAGAACAGGAACAGAAGGTTCGTGAGCTGCTGATTGCCGAGAGACAGGTGGTTTTCCAAAACAATGAAATTGAAGTCAGCAAACGTTGGAATTTTGAAGAGGCTGTGAGTCCACTTGAGTTTTTTTTTTTTTTTTATATATATATAAAGTGTACTTTTCTATGCATATGTTCAAGAAACTTAAATGATTTTAATGTTCTTAAATATGTAAAATGTTTAGTTTAACTATGTTGTTTCAACATTTTCTTTCCACAGTGCATTTTATACATTTAAATGATCTTTGTAGGTAGAAGACAGATACAGTGCTGTGAAAACTATATTTACTCGCTTCCTGACATCCTATAGCAGTGTTTCCCAAACTCGGTCCTGGGGACCCCCTGTGACTGCAGGTTTTCGCTCCAACCAGCTTCTGTTTTTAATTGAACTCCTGGGCTAATCAAGTGAACTGATATTTCCCAAGTTCTGTGTTTAGGGAACAATATAGAAATTAGAAAACTAAGTTTGCCAAAAAGAAAAAAATTAAGATGTACCAAGCAGTTATATAGAAATAATGTATTTTGTTTTCTTTTTAACAGTATTTTCATCTTGATTTTCATTTTACTTTTCAAGGTGTTCTAATTGTTTAATTAATCCATTATTTACTATTTAGTGGGTCTGACGCTAAAGCACTTGCAGCCTTTGATTATTCAGTGTGTTTGATCTGCTCGTTTTAAATTGTTATTATTAAGATACAACAAAGGGGGGAAAACTACACAGAGAGAGGGCAAAATATAATGAAATCAACAAAAGAGAGTTAAGCATTTAAATCTATAGGAAACGCAGAAATATTTCTAAATGTCTTATAAATGTAAAAATCAGGCTGCTATGCATTTCTGAACGTCAAATAAAAGAAAAAAAAATACCATCTAATTAAATGAGATCAGTGCTATCAGATGTTGTCACTGATTAGGAATGGGGTTGGAACAAAAACCTGCAGCCACAGGGGTCCCCAGGACCGAGTTTGGGAAACACTGTCCTATAGAGTAAACCTTTAACACTAGTGTTACATTGTTACTTAATTTATTTAAATAATAAAGTTTTCCAATATCTATGTTAACCATGTGAACAGGTAATTGTTCCCTTACTTACTCATTTAGATAGTTAGACTCAGCTGACTGAACATAGCCAGGCCTACAGTAATTGTAGCTATCCCTGTTCAATCTAAACCTCGCCATATATTGACCCTTACTATAAGAGTAAAGTACTTACTACACGGTATGTTGAAAAACCTCAAAGTAACTACTTGATTTGGTAGGGGGTTGTTAAAACCTTCCTTTCAGGAATGGGTTACAAAGCCATTTCTGGGGCTTTGGGACCACACTATAGTGAGAGCCATTATGTTGAACATCTGGAACAGTGGTGAATCATCCCTTCAAAGATCTGCCAGCCAAAATTATGCCAAAGGCAGAGCAAAGGCTCCTGGGATCCTCTATAACTTCTCCTGAATAACAACCAAAGAACTGCATGGCTTTACAATAAGAAATGGAAAGACAAGTCAGGACTCTTCAGATGTCACAGGTCCCAATATGTCTGGCATAAAGCAAACCCAGCATTTGACAATAAGAACACCATACCCACAATAAAATACATGGAGTGATAGTATGGGGATGCTTTGCTGCCCCAGGAACTGGAAGACTTTCCATTATTGAAGAAACCACGAACTGTGGACCTTACCACAGTATTCTTAAGGAGGGTGTCTGGTCATCTGGTCCTGAAGCTGAAGCAGTGACACTAACCTGAAAAGCAATACTACAACTGAATGACTCCGAAGAAACCAAATCAAAGTTTTGCGGTAGCATAGTTAGTCCTAAATGAAGTAGAGATGCTGTGGCAGGACTTGAATTGAGCAGTTCACACTCGCAAACTTTCAAGTGTGTCTGGTTTAAAGCAGTTCTGCAAAGAGTGAGCTAAGAATCCTCAACATTGATGTAAAAGATAATTGTCAAATTATTGGAAGCCTTTAGTTGTGATTACTACTAATATTACTGATGCTTAAAGGTACTGTAATTAAGTATTCAAACTGTGGGGGAAAATTCTTTTTCATATGGCAGATAGGAGTATTGGAAAGCTTTGTTCCTTGATTTAAAAACAGTGTTGCACATTCAATCCGGTTTTCTATCTTAATATTACATTTTGTCTAAAGGTCTGAGGAATTAATTGTATACAATAAGCAAAAATAGAGAATATTAAGAAGGGGGCAAATAGTTTTTTACAGCACTGTATCTGCTTGAATAGGCTGTTATATATTTGAAGATTATATAATGGTATTATAAAAATGTGTTTTATTTCTGAAATTTTAATTTAATGATTTTTAACTGTTCTGTTGTAATCACTCTTAGGGGTTTATGTTATTAAAATGTTTAAATTTGATTAAAATATGAGAAGCTATTTTGATGCTAGTATTTTGTAGAGTGGCTCATTTTTATTTTGATTATACTCTGAAATTTAAAAAAAAAAAAAAACTGCTAAATTGTATTCCGTAGATAAAGAGGCCATATTTCCATGTGAAGCCACTAGACAGAGCACAGCTGCGGAACTGGCAAAATTACCTTGATTTTGAGATTGCCAATGGTTCACACGAGCGAGTTATTGTACTCTTTGAGCGCTGCATGATTGCATGTACACTATATGAAGACTTCTGGTGCAAGGTGAGTTTATGGCTATTTTTAGAGCAAATTGTAGTTTTATTTACAAATTTTTCTTCATTAACAGCCATGGGTGATTTAATTTTTGAATTATGGAATGTTCCTATTAAAAAACACAAACTTTCATTTGATACATGTAATTATGTAATATGTTAATGCAGATCACTAAGCTCTCTGCATGATGTTAAATTTAACAATTAGTAATTTTCCTTGAAGACCAGGAGATGAGTGCTCCCTAGATTTATTTGTGGCATTTTATGCTTGTTCGTCACCAGAGTCCCAAAAATGTGAAAGACAAGTTTTTTCAAAATTCTGATGTCTTAATATGAAAAAAGAACACTTAAAATAAATTTTAATTTGGTAAAATATAGGTTTACAGTTGAGGTGCTGTTCTTTTAAAACATCATCAGAAATTCAGCCTCTTCTGAAAGATGAATGGTCACAACGTTTTTATTTCTTTCATTACACAAGTGTCAATGCTGCAGTGTACCATATGTTTCAGATATAATCACCACAGTTTTAAAAATGTATTAATTGTGTCAGTGCTTTGATCAAACAAGTGCCTTTTTTATACACTGCAGTTTACTAGTGGGTAAACCTTGTTTTTAACATTTTCAACCTCCATCACCCATCGCTGGTATTCAGTAACAGCAAAAACTTGTGGTGTAGGTAAATAAAGTTATTTTAGAGCACTAATATCTTCCATATTTTATGTATGTAATTTATTTTCATTTATTATTCTTCCATTATGATTTTGAATCCTCTTCTAACTCAGTTTTTTTGAATTCCGTTGTGGAATGGTCACGTGCTTGCCACGTGTGGAAGGCGCAAGGAAATAACGCAAGGAAGTGGTGGTGTGTGTAATCGAAATTCTCAATGTGAGTCTCAAACCCTCAACCTCAGTAATGCTGCCGCCATTTCAATTTTCCAAGTTTCATCACATTTATTTGAACATCGTTCAGCACTAAACAGCTAGTGTTTTACCTAATGCATTTGTCCTCTTCCTGTTTTTTCCACCTGGATATGCTGTTGTTTAGTATACGAAATACATGGAAAAGCTTAGTGAGGAAGGTACAAGGAATGTTTTTCAAAGAGCCTGTGAGGTACACCTTCCAAGAAGACCTAATATTCAGCTTTTGTGGGCTACTTTTGAAGAGCAACATGGTAGAGTATTTTTTTTATTTTTATTAAACTATCTGTACAGTACTTTTGATTTACTGTTAGGTGAGGGTGAAAGCAGGAGACTAATTGTAACACATGGTTCAAAATATATCTTCATTTGTCAGGGCATTTAACTGGCTTTCCTTTTCGTCACACATATAAATACTTTGGATCACAACTAAATATAATATTTAGTGTTTGGTTCAAGACTGTAAAACCACTAGATGCAGTTAAATGAATTCTGTATTATTTTTAAAATTTTATTATGTATATATGTGTGTATATGTGTATACAATATACAGGTAGTCCCCAGGTTACGGACATCTGACCTACGACTTGCGAACGGGACCCCAGCTGCGACGCATGCAGCTCAGTAACTGCCGCTCCGTCATCTTCGGCCTGGGGACGCTGCAAGCGGTGTCTGAACAGAGGCTGGAGAGGGGCGATGTCGCTGCTTGAGCAGTGTAGTGTCCCTTGGGCAGCTCCCGACGGCAAGCGGTTTCACTGCCCGCCCACCACACGACTGCCCTGTTCGTTCTCGGTGGGCGGCTGGTAATGCTGCAAGCGATGACCCGGTTGTGGGTGAACAGGGGCGGCGGGGCATAGCATTGTAGTGTGCCTCGGATGGTTGCCTGTTGAATGGGGGCGGTGGTTGGCGATTCACTACCCGCGTTTGGCAGCACCATCTTCGTTCTCGGTTAGCGGACGCTGCAGGCAGCATACTGTAATGGAGGTGACCGTGAGGTGGGCTGGTGATGAACCGCCCCTTGCCGCCCCCATTCATTCTCAATAGCAAGCATGCTTGTTCTGTTACGCACGTAGCAGGAAGTTGTCTCTTGTCAGTACATCAGACGTGTTGACGTCCTGCTGTGGCGGCGTGTACAGTGCTGTCAGATGAGCTCATCTTAACCTTTTGTCTTCACCCTTCAAGAATGTCTCTGAAACACGAATCTGATGCAAGTGCTGGTGATACAGTAAAGAAGAGAAAAACCATCACCATTGAAAATAAAGTAGAAATAATAAAAAGGTCAGAGAGAGGTGAAACTCCATCATTCATTGGCAGAGCACTTAGTTACAGTCGGTCAACAATAGCATTTATTAAATTTATGTACCTGTTCCGACTTGCATACAAATTCAACTTAAGTACAAACCTACAGCCCCTATCTTGTACGTAACCTGGGGGGACTGCCTATGTATGTATGTATGTACATACGTACTGTATGTATGTATGTGTGTATATATATATGTATGTATATATACTGTATATATAGTGTGTGTATTAAAGTTAGACACTGTAGTGTATTAAAAATAATGTAAATAGCATATATACAGCAGATTTCTTCTTATAACCCAGAGGACAATGAACTTACCTAAAATGGATTCCCTGTGCAGATAAACTGCCTCCAGTTCTTTAATCCCAATGTAAGTGAACTTAAAGTAAAATAATGGGCAATATAAGCAGCTATATTTATCATGATTAAAATGTGAACATCACGAGTTTTTCTCAAATCTTTCTCTCTAGGTAACCGTCAAGAAGCCCGGCGCATACTGGAAAATTTGGAGCAGTTAGTTCCAGGACTGGCAATGGTGCGATTGCGCAGAGCTAGCTTGGAAAGGCGGGCAGGGAACATGGAGGCAGCAGAATCGCTGTTGCGGGAAGCAGTGCAGTATAGCCAAGGAACTCCTCTCCATGCTTTTTATTCAATAAAGCTGGCCAGGCAGCTTCTAAGGGTTCAGAAGAACCTGGGCCGTGCTAGAAAAGTACTGCTTGATGCTATTGAAAAAGAACCGGTAAAGGAGGACCATATGTTTTTTTTTTTTTTCTTTCTAAAATTGGCTGTAATAGCATATAATTTATAATTTCTGTTAATTTAACCAAGTCTGGGAAAATGTATGTGTAGCACAGATTGTATTTTTCAAGACACTGTTGAAGCAGCATTATGTTGCAATCATCAGTTTTAGCTGTCCATTTCCAGGAATCCTTATTCTACCAAATTTGGGACAATTTCTCTTATTATTCAACAGGAACATTCTGTATTAATACTTGTCTTCCTAGAAATTTTATTTTTTTTCTTTTATTTCCTATAAGTATGCTTTCTGTATTACTGTAAATATGTTATAGTAGATATCCATCCATCTATCTTCTTAGCCTGCTTTAATCCAGTTATCTACCAATCACAGTATGATAGAGCCTATCTAAACATCATGGACTCTTCACAGTGCAACACCAGTCCATCACAGGATACACATCCTGCATGCACATAAAGATAATTAAGGGTTAACTTAAGATGTTTATGTATGTAGTTTTCAATTATAATGACTTTTTTTCTTCATTCTCATTTCAAATTCTACAAAAACTTCACAAAAGATTTGGTAATCTCTCAAAAAAGACAATACTACCCCACCACCTTATTCATAAATGTACAGTGTTCTGTAGTACGTAAGCTTATGTAATCAGGTTCTGCCTGTAAGGGTCACACCCTTCTTGCAGTCAACATTAAGCATCTATTCATTTGATTCTATCTCACTAGAATAATAAGCAGAAGAGCATCTTTGCAAGTTGACGAAAAATTATCTTGTCATATATTCAAAACAAAAGTGAAGACCAAAAAATCCAGTTTGAAAATTAGAGATTTTTTCTTTTTAAACTTTAAACACTGAACTTGTTTTAATCAAACATTAAAAAAAGATTTTAAAGTCTCTGGTAGTATTTACACAAATGTTACTATTGTTACGCTTCTGAGTTGTTCTAGGCATCTGTTTTTAAACATTGTAAAGCTTGTCATATAGTTTTAAATGGTTTTAATATTGATTTTTAAGAATACAAAAGTACATTATACATGATTAAAATAACACTGCAGTTACTAGTCCTTAAACGCATACTGAAAACACAGTAAATAAATATACCTATGTTATACATCTTACAGTTTAGTTTATAAAGCCTGCCTAGATATGGATATGGAAAATGGGTTCAGGTTACAGAGTACATTTTTAAAAAGGACAATATAATTTAGGATTTAAATGTATTGTGTTATAATTAAACACATGAAAACTCAAAGTTTAGCAAAGCATTACTAAAATAATTTTGTATTACATCCAGGCTGTCTTTGTCATACTTTGTAATAGGATGGAGGTGAAGAGAGAAACCATGACAAAAAGCAAAGCATACATGTTATAATGTATTCTTAATTAAAAAAAATAATGTATGAGAAGTAATCAAAAGGTTTTGAGTCTGACTAATCAAGTGTATTAGTATTCACTGGGATTATGTTGAAAAATGACATTTGTTGAACTTCCCTGATGTTTATTTTGTTAAAATGGCCACAAAGATTCTCTGTCCATTCGTAATTTTGTCTTGCTTATGGAACCAGTCTTCTGAAGTTGACTTGATTCCTTCATCATTGGCATAAAGGTAGTCCTTTTAGATTTTGGAACAGGTAGTAGTCACACAGGGCAAGGCCTGTAGAATATGGTGGATGAGGCATCTGTTCAAATCAACAGTTTTGCAAAGCTATCTTTGGAACCTTTGCAGTATGAGTGAGGGCATTGTTGTGAAGCGGAAGGGAGATGTAACAGCTTTCTTTGCCATTTTTCCCTTATTGACTTCTGCAAATGCTAGAGAAAATCAGTTTAATATTGACTGTTTATTTAGTTTTTTGATTCCTGGAGTTAGTACGAACTGTGCCTTCAATAACACAAATTGTACATATGATCCTGATGGAACTATCTTGGACCTTTGCATTTCCTTGGTGCTGAGAAATGCCATTCTTCTATTGCTCTTTCCTTCACTGTAACTCTTTAATTCTTAATTATACTATATATCAGTCTACATGGATAACCTTTTGTTATCAATGTACAGTAATAGGATTTCCTTCAAGATGCATCCTGCCTTGATGGAATTCTGCAGCCAGTCTTTTGACTGATGTAGCTCAAGGGTACTTTATCTTGGTACTCGTTAGCAAGTTAGACTGAAACTCTGAGGTGTATTGTCTTCTAGCATAAGACCTTCAAAGCAGAATAATTCTTGATTTTTGCAATTCTTGTCACTTATATCAACTTGTGTCAAACATAAGAAACATGACTACAAATTATAGAAATGTGTAATTTTACATACTTTGACCATACTTTGACCATTTACAAAATCAGCACCATAAAATACTCTCTATAGGTCTAGGCTCAAA
Organism: Polypterus bichir lapradei; assembly: GCA_026402145.1. Taxonomy (NCBI): domain Eukaryota; kingdom Metazoa; phylum Chordata; class Cladistia; order Polypteriformes; family Polypteridae; genus Polypterus; species Polypterus bichir. The sequence goes on along the minus strand of JANRMT010062796.1, from coordinate 11,305,640 downwards.
CATTTTATTTGTTCATCAATTGTGCACATACCAAGAATTTTTTAAATAAAATGGGCAATGTATTTTTAAGACTGTGATATGACTTCATGTTTAATTTATGAAAATGTTCACGCTCAGTAAGAGAAAAGTGACAAAAGGATTCACAGGTTTTTTTTTGTTTTGGTTTTTTCCTTTTTCAGGAAAACGGCAAGTTGCATATGAATTTGTTGGAGCTAGAGTTCAGTGCAGATGTGCGACAGAATGAAGGCAACATTCTACAGTGTATAAATGGAGCACTGAGTAGTAACCTGCCACCTGAAATGAGGAAAATTTTCTCACAAAGACGCCTTGAGTTTCATGAGGACTTTGGCACTACCATACAAAGGTGTGTGTGTGTATGGAAATGGCTTCAAGCACATGTTGTGGTTAAATACAACTAGGAGAATGTTGTTTTAAAGTAAACATTTTTTCTTTTTTAAACAGTTTGCTTACTGCTTATGAAGAGCATCAAAAGTTACTTGAACTATCATCTAGGAAGAGAGCTGCAGAAAATGGGTAAATTATTATTTTACTTTAATATGACTTCACTCGAGTCTTCCAGAATGCCTTTAATATAGGATCTTTAGGAAAGTTCGATATATGTACCAACTGAACTAGACAACATCAGCCTGAAGAGAGAGTCCCTAAATTTTAATTATTTGGGGACTGTGAACTTAAACATCTCGCAATAAATAGATATGGTTCTTTGCCCATAAGTTACCTATGGCCAGTTATAGTGAATTTAATGTTTGAATTTAAAGGCAATTTTTGTAAAAGTGTGCTGTAATTTTTTTTTAACAAATTTTTTTTGAATAATTGCATAACTCTCATGACAGTCTGCTATTGATTTTAAAGCAGTTATCTATACAGTGTGCATTCTGAAGTAGAAATTTAACTATTTCTATAAAGGCAGTCTAGAAGGTTTACATTACATGCAGATTTTTAATGTAAATTAAAAATTAAGAAACTAAAGGTAGTAAATCTAAAGTCAATATAAAACTGTTAAATAAATAGTTTATGTCAAAGAGGTCACCCAAATTATCATAATATATGTTAATTCACGCCAATATGTCAAAAACAGTCATGTTTTTTTCCAATGGTGTATATGCAAAAAAATATATCATTTCATGAAGTAAAAGCAGGATCATTAATAAGTCTGTTCTGTAGGGCATCAAATAGTTTTGCTTGCTGTGCATTCAATACAGCTTCTGGAGATGTAGGCAGTTAATGTTTACACTGATAAATGATTATGTTGCAGACAGAGGCCACTGCTCTTAAGACTATAAGGGAAGCTCTGCCTCCTCTAAAATATCAGGAAAAAATATTCAAATATGTACTGTTGTAATTACATTGCTATTACAAAGAGCATGGTAGAACATGTTCAATTTCATGGCTAATTCATTCAGAATCTGCAATGACTTCATGATTTTTTTTTTTTTTCTTTCTTCATACATTCCCGTGGAAGTATGATCCATTAAAACCCATTGTGCATTTTCACTGGTCTTCAGTGGCTCTTCACAATATGCTTTGTTTACAGTGCAGCAAAGCTAGAAGTTTATTGGACAAATGCTTCAAAACACAATTTCCAGGGAAGCTCAGCATCTCTGGGAGTGAATGAGACTGGAGACTGGCCAGGACGCTGAGCTGCTGCATGATTATTGGAGGAACTGTCAAAGTAACTGGACCTCTTTTTGATTGACAGCATTTGGCATTGGAGCATTTCAAGTTCAATCCCATGTATATATTTGGCAAGTGAAGTCATGAGACAATCTGCTGTTTGTAGTCTGTTTGCTAGCAAAGTAGCCCTCTATATTCATTTGTACATATTCTACTGTAAATAAAAATATAAATATAGCATCCGTGAGTTTGATGCTTGTTTCAGTTTAGTAAAGTTCGTTCATTTATTTCAGACTAGGTTACGGTTTTGAGGACTAGCCAGCCAGCTAGCTAGCTGTGCATAATCCCAGACAGTGCTAATATTGTTGACCTGACTTTGGCAAAGCCATTTGATACTCTTCCTTATGAGGAGAGACTCAGAATTAAACAGCAGAGCAGATCAACACCCAAGACTGATTTGGTTCAAATGTCACGGAAAAATAACCAGCCTTTTCAACTCTCCTGGTGTGACAAGGTGAGCCGGCTGACTGGAAGTGCTGTGACAAACAGAATGTACTGTTGGCCATGCATAATGAAACCATCTCAGGTTGTCTGTTCAAAACTGGATTTGACAGGGCATACAAAAGAAATGAGAAAAGCAATCAACATGTGAGTTCATGTGCATGGATAAGTTGTCTTGGCAGGGTCAGAGTAGAACATGCAATTAATGATGGTGTTCGCATTAAGATGGCAAAACACAATGAAACGTGAAAAAAAACAGAGCCTTTCTTAACCGCCTAATTGACGTCACTTCACTATTTGGCTGTCAAGAGCTGGCATTCAGAAGGGATGATGAAGGTAGGGAATCTGCTAACAAGCGGAATTTTAGAGAATTCACTGAAACATTATCCAGATATGATTGTCTTGGCTACACACTTGAAGTCATCTTCTTTGTTTTCTGGCATGTCCCATTCCATTCAAGATGATTTAATATCTCCTATTGCAGTCACTGTTGTTGATGAAAATCAATGGTCAAGTTCAAACTGCTCCTTTTTTGCATTGCAGGTAGATGAGATAACTTGACATTTCCTGTCATGCACAACTGTCTGTCATAGTTCAACATGTCGATACTGCAGGTCAAATTTAGGAGCAATTTGTTGGATTTTTTTATGTTTTCGGGTGAGCAAGATGCCCAGTCTATCTTTGATGTTTCAAATAAAAAATGCAGGGCTACAGTTACAAAGAAAAACTTTTAGTGCAAACCTATGATGGAGCTGCTGTTGTGGCGCCCCCTCTGAATACACTTGAGGCTAAAGTTAAAGAAGTAGGCCCAAATGCAATGTTTGTACACTGCGATGCACACAAATAGAACCTGGTGTTGTCTCGGGGGCAAAAAGCTTGTCTGAATCCAGAATGTTTTTTGCATCTGTCTGGGTTTGCCACATTTTTTTTTTTCTTCCCTAAATCTACCAAGATGTCTTTTCTCGAGTCTGCAGCGTGTTCAGTGTTGTCCAGAAATGTGCCTACTTGGTGGAACTTTACATTATAAATTGTGAGCATTGTGGCAGACTATGATGAGCTCCTGCAGACTTTTGAAAAGATTGTCGAGGATGAGAACATAATAGATGAGGACACACTCAATGCTGCCAAAGGCTTCTTAAGGACACAGGAAGATTAAATTTGTTTACGTGTTGAACACACATGAACAAATCTTCTCAAAAACTGATGTGGTGTTTGACACGGATGTTATTTACCAGAAACAAAGAATTGAGAGTCTTATTGCTTTTGCAAAGGAGAAGAGGTCAGAGGAGGCTTTTAAAGCTGTTTATGCAAAAGTAGCAAGTCTCATGTGCGACCCTCAAGATGAGTCTAGGTGAAAGTGTTTGTGTCTGTCACAATTGCAGGATCCCCAGGAGCATTACAGAAATCTGTACGTGACCATCCTAATCAATCTTGTGGAGCAGATTTCTCAAATTTGCAAAATGTGCACTTCCTAGAACTAATCAATCCAGGGAAATTTGATGAAATGAGACAGGCGTTTCCTGAGGAGGCATTCCAAAGTGTCCTGAAAAGTTATGGCCATTTCTTTGATTTACGGAGACTGAGATCTGAACTCCAAGTCCTATATTCAAATTGTGACTTCCAGGCCAACAGGGGTAAGCTCTGTGATTTCTTGGTGTTTATTAAAGATATGGAGTTGGATAGTGCAGTACCTCCACTATCCAAGCTATTGTCTTTATTGGCAAAAATTGGAGCTACATCAGCAGGTGTAGAGAGAAGACTCTTCTGCTTAAAACAAGTCAAGTCGTACTGCCACAACACAATGGACCAAAACCGTTTAAGCAACTTTGCTTTGCTGGCCATAGAGAGGAAACCGATCAGGTTTCTGGAAAAGACTCTCAGTTGGTTTAACAGGGTCACAGACCATTTTCTACAAAAAGTAAGGAGGGCATAAAAATAAATAACATGATGCAATAATTGACTAGTAGGCCTAAAATGTGCATACCCTGTTTGAAAGACCACCTGCCACCACTGGTTGCAGATATTGTTTGTCTCAGGGTCTTCTGACAACATATTGTCAAGTGGAGTACCCTAACTGACTCTGTGTGTCATTTGCACAATTTTCAACTGTAGCTGCCAAAACTTAATAACTAGAGGGCTTTGCCCCTGCTTGCTTTGCTCGCCAACCCCATATACAAACCACCCTGCCTTTTGCTACACGTCAGCCACTTCGCGTCTCTGCCGCTCGTGTTGTGAAGAGGGGGGCTGAACACACCCTAAGGAGACGCGGTTGCTCCTCCGAAACCCCGTCTTAAGCGGTCATACAATGGGAAATAGTGTTTTTTTTTTTTTTTTTTTTTTTTTAATGTATATAAACCTCCTCTTTGCTTGATCAGCTGCTGGCTTGCTGCTGTTGCTGTGCCGTGTTATCTGTATTTTGCGTGGCGCACTTCTGTCCTATGTCCATATATTCGATCTCTTTTTGCTTTTACCTTTTCATCAATATCGCATTGAATTTTGATTCCGTGTTTGGAATTACATCATGACAATGCAACGTATAACTGCCCGTTAGTAAATAATATTTCTTTCTCTCAACAAGAAATGTGTCTGAGAATAGCATTCACATAAATGAGAAATGATTTCTCTCGTGGGATTTCACTTTCAACACACAACAAATCTTTTAATTCTTACAGATATGCCTCTTCACTGGTAACACGAATCATACGAGCTACAAGTCTTCAACTTAAAGTTTAAATCCGAACAATATGTCCGATCTCTTTTCGCTGTACCGTTATAACATCGAGTGTTAATTTCCATTTGTTTGCGCTAATGCAATCTTTACTATCCTTTTTTGAGACTTTCAGATTTTCATATTTCCATTATCTCTAACCTGCTCTGCATGTGTACCGCACCAATGTTTTTGAATTCTTTATGATGTTCTACTTTATCATCTACTCTGTTTTGTTTCTGGCCCCAGGCATGTTTAAATCTCTTGGCACAAAGACTCGTCTCGCGGGATGTGAAAGCGAGAAGATCATGTCTCGTCTCCTTCCAACTATCCAAGATTTTTTTTTTTTTTTATAATAGAGAGATATGTATAAAATATGAAACAGCAGGTATACTATGTATAAATGTATACATTTTTTTTTTTTTTTTTATTAATTTTACAATCCATACAAAACAATCAAGTTTTTACAAAGAGAAAAATTAAGAACAGATCGATCCCCACCCCTGAGAGAGAGAGCAAGCCAAACGGCGTTAAATTTAAGGCTTGTAAACATACCTAAATTAATAAATTAATATGCCTTATGAACTTATTTTAAAATATTACTGATTAGATCCTGCCATGTTTTGAAAAACGTCTCTACGGATCTTCTAACTGAGTGTTTGATTTTTTCCAACTTCAAATAATATAACACATCGGTTTCCCACTGACTTAAAAGAGGAGAGTTTGGGTTCTTCCAGTTTATGAGAATAAGTCTACGTGCCAAAAGTGTAGTGAATGCAATCACAGTTTGTTTGTTTGTCTTTCTCCGCTTTAAACCCATCTGGAAGAACACCAAATACAGCTGTTAATGGGTTTGGAGGGATTGTGAGTCCAAGGCTATCTGAAAGGTAATTAAAAATGTTTGTCCAGAATAATGTTAATTTGGTGCAGGACCAGAACATGTGACCTAGTGAGGCTGGGACTTGGTTGCAACGTTCGCAGGTTGGATCATGCCCTGGAAACATTTTGGAGAGTTTTAGTCGAGACAGATGGGCTCGATATATAATTTTGAGTTGTATAATTGTATGCTTTGCGCATATGGAGCTCGAGTGAATTCTCTGCATTGCTACTTTCCACTCCTTTTCTGATATATTAATTAAAAGATCTTTTTCCCAGTGTCTTCTTGGATCTTTGAAAGGGAGGGATTGTAAAATGATTTTATATATTGTAGCGATGGAGTCTAAGTCCTTGAGATTGAGCAATATTTTTTCCAGCATGGATGAGGGTGCAAGATGAGGAAAATCTGGAAGGTTTTGTTTAACAAAGTTTCTGATTTGAAGATAGTGAAAGAAATGTGTAGCTGGAATGTTAAATTTGGAATGTAACTGTTCATAGGATGCAAAGACGTTGTCTATATAAAGATCTCTAAGCAAGTTAATTCCAAATTTTTTCCAAATATTAAAAACTGCATATGTTTGTGAAGGTTGAAAGAGGTGGTTCTCTTGCAGGGATGCCACAGATAGAAGCTTCTCTGTCTTAAAATGCTTTCTACATTGGTTCCAGATTCTAAGTGAGTGGAGCATAATTGGGTTATTAGTATATAGCCGATAACGTGTGTTTATTGGAGCACAGAGCAAGGAATACAAACAAGTACTGCAGGATTTTACTTCTATTGCGGACCAAGCCTGTGTATGTTCTTCTATTTGTGTCCAGGTTCTTATCGCCTGTATATTTGCTGCCCAGTAATAAAACTGGAAGTTAGGTAGAGCCATGCCACCTTCTGCCTTTTGTCTTTGTAAGGTCACTCTTTTGATGCGTGGATGTTTTGAATTCCAAATAAATTAGGTTATTGTCGAATCTAATTGCCTAAAAAATGATTTATTAATGTATATTGGGATGTTTTGAAACAAAAAAAGGAGTTTAGGAAGAATATTCATCTTAACAGTGTTAATTCTTCCAGCTATTGTGAGATGAAGGGTTGACCATCTATGCAAGTCTTGTTTAATTTTTTCCATGCAAACGGCGGTTTTGTTGATATAGAGCTTTATGTTTACTTGTGATGTTTACCCCTAGGTATTTAAACTGTTCTGCAATGATAAAAGGTAGGGTATCTAATCTAATATTATATGCTTGAGAGTTCACTGGAAAGAGTACACTTTTATTCAGATTAATTCTGAGACCAGAGATCTTTTGAAATTCTGTGAGTGCTGCTAAGACTGCAGGTACAGAATTTTCTGGGTCTGATATATACAGTACCATGTCATCTGCATATAATGAGATTTTCTGTTCCGGTCCTTCTCTGCTAATCCCCTTTATCTGATCAGTATTTCGACAATGTATTGCCAGTGGTTCAATGGCAATCGCAAACAGCAGCGGTGACAAGGGGCATCCTTGTCTAGTGCCACGTTCTAGTTTAAAGTAGTCTGAGCAAATGTTGTTGATGCAAACTGAAGCTTCTGGGTTAGTATACAGTAATTTAATCCATGCACAGATGTTTGGGCCAAACCCAAACTTCTCCAATATAGTAAAAAGGTATTTCCATTCAATCATGTCGAATGCTTTTTCTGCATCTAATGATAATAATATTTCTGGGGTGTTTGATTTAGTTGGTGAGTATATTACATTAAACAGGCGTCGAAGATTGGAAGATAAGTGCCGGCCCCTAATAAATCCAGTTTGGTCTTGTGATATTACCGAGGGGAGCACTTTCTCCACCCTTCTGGCTAAGATTTTAGAGAGTATTTTAACGTCGTTATTCAGAAGTGAAATTGGTCTGTATGATGCACATTGTAATAAGTCCTTATTTTGTTTTGGAAAGACAGTGATTAGTGCTTGGCGAAAGGTTTGTGGAAGAGATTGGTTATCTCTGGCTTCTGTAAATGTTGCTAATAAGAGGGGGGCTAGCTGAGCGGAGAATTTCTTGTAAAATTCTGCAGGGTAACCATCAGGGCCTGCTGCTTTCCCGCCTTGGAGTGATTTTATAGCATCTAGTAATTCTGATAACATCAGAGGTTTATCAAGTTCCTCCGCACTAAAAGCGTCTATTTGTGGTATCTGTAATGTATCCAGAAATGCATTAGATTGTGTATTGTCTTCCTTAAACTCAGTAGTATATAGGGATTTATAGTAGTCTCTGAAAGTGTGCATTATATTTTGGTGTTCAACGATTTTATCTCCGTTCGTGCTACTGATTACCGAGATTGCGTTGCGCACTTCTTGCTTGTGAATTTGTTGAGCTAAAAGCTTATTAGCTTTCTCCCCATGTTCATAGTAATGATGTCTGGATTTGTGAATTAGTTGTTCAGTTTCTTTAGTTGTCAAGAGGTTTAATTCCGAATGTAGAGCCTGCCTTCTTCTATGTAGAGTCTCGCTTGGTAGTCTGGCATGTTCTTCATCTATTTTAGTAATTTCGCTTTTTATCTCTGCTACTTTCTTGGCCTCGTATTTATTTCTGTGGGAAAGATATGAGATAATCGGTCCTCTTAAGAAGGCCTTAAGAGTTTCCCAGAGTATTCCTGCAGAGATCTCGGGGGATGTATTTGTCTCTAGAAAGAATTTGATTTGTTTGGATATAAATTCAGTACAATTCTCATCAGTTAATAGAAGCGGGTTGAGGCGCCATCTGCGGGGTGAGTGCATGGGGCTTAGTAATTTTAGCTCCAAGATCATAGGTGCATGGTCAGAAATAACAATAGCATCGTATTTGCAAGATTTAATCTTAGGCAAGAAGTTATTGTCTATAAAGAAGTAATCAATCCTTGAGTAACAATGATGTACTGGTGAGTAGAAAGAATATGTTCTTGAATTTGGGTTTAAAAACCTCCAGGGGTCTGATAAGTTGTGATCAGTTATAAACTTTGTAATTATTTTTGCAGTGTTAGATGCCGTTCCCCCTGTGGAGGAAGTCCTATCTAAAAGTGGATTCATAACACAATTAAAATCCCCAGCCATTATAACTTTATGAGTGTTCAGATTGGGAATGGATGCCAACAAATTTTGTATAAATTCCTTATCATCAACATTAGGTGCATAAACATTTATCAAGATCATTTTACAGTTAGATAAGTCTCCCATAACCATTACATATCTCCCTTCAGGATCCAATACTACATCTGATGCTACAAATGGAACAGTTCTATGTATGAGAATTCCCACACCTCAAGTTTTCTTCGTAAAGCTAGAATGGAACATTTGGCCAGTCCAGTCTTTTTGCAGCCGGAACTGATCCTTGCTTATTAAGTGAGTTTCCTGTAAAAATACTATTTTAGCATTTAGACCTGTTAGGTGAGAGAGTACTTTCTTTCTCTTTAATTCGTGATTCAGGCCTTTAACATTCCAGCTTACGAAGTTAACTGTCCCATCATGGAGACACTGATTCTGAGTTTTTGATGTCATGTTATAGTCTTATTATAATTATAAAGACTGATAGGATAGATTAGGTATAGATCAGGCCTGCTCTCTTTCTCTCCCCCCCTTAACCCCCCACCTTCCCTTTTTGGCTCCCCAAGTGAGGCTAAAACCCACTTCACACAGTCCCAGTCCTCTGACATACCCAGAGACAGAGTACGTCCAAAGCAAAACAAGCTCCAATGCAGCGGCGCTTTAGGGTTAAAAGAGAGAGATATCTCAAAAAAAAAAAAAAAAAAAAAAAAAAAA
>JANRMT010062796.1:11262861-11288687 GCA_026402145.1 Polypterus bichir lapradei | reverse complement strand
AAAAAAAAAAAAAAAAAAAAAAAAAAGAGTTTTGCACTTAAAAAATATATATATATAGTCTTCATCAGTTTTAGTGCATTAAGATGATACACCCAGATAATAAACCCGGGGGATGGTATTAAGAATGTGTCCAGAAGAAGCATAACAAGTCTTAATGCAGTAATAGCAATAACAGTAAACCAAGGGTATGATATTGAACAGTCTCGTTTAGGATAGAGATGAAATAATTAGAAAAGAAAAAGAGAAAAGAAAAAAAAAAAGGAATAATTAAGCACAATAAAACATAAACAGATAGCGCCCTAGTAATACTAAGTAATAATGAGAATATATTAGAATATATGCTGATAAAAACCCGTATTTTAAAATGAATAGAACAGACAAAAGATTATTAATCTTTGCCTTATCATTTTAACCGCCATGACTCACTATTATGTATCAGAATAGTCCCGGGATCAGCTTTCTTAATTCCTTTTCTGCTTCTTCCTTGCTAGCGAAGACATAGAATTGACCCTGCCATTCCACTTTCAGTTTTGCCGGATACAGGAGGCTGTATTTGACACTGGCTTGCCGTAGCCGCTGTTTAATATTATAGAAGGCTGCACGTTTAGTAGCTGTTGCTGGAGAGAAGTCAGGGAAGATACGAATGTGGTTATTTTCATATATAATATCTTCCTTGTTTCTGAGGAGTGCCATCACCTCTAGCTTAAATGATAATCGTTCAAAATGAACTATAAAAGATCTTGGTCGGGGTCTGACGGTGTTTGATCCGCGTATGCGGTAAGCCGCTGCTATCTCAGATTCTGCATTAAAGTCGTCCCCGATTATTTTAGAAAAAAGTTCAGCTGCGAATTTCACAGGGTTTGAACTTTCTCGATTCTCCGGCAGACCTTCAGTTCTGACATTATACCTTCTACTCCCATCTTCTAAAGCAGCCAGTCTGTCTCCATGTTTTTCTCCGAGTTTTTTGCATTCTGAACTGACATTTATTGCTCTTTCTTCGGCACTGGCAGCTGAATGTTCGACCATTTCAATCCGATTCGTGAATGTCTCCTTGAAATGCTCCAATTGATCAGTAAGCGTGCTCAGTTTAACCGAGTTTTCCTGAATGCGCTCTTCAATTTTACCCAGCACCTGTCGAAGCTCAAGTTGCACCTCTTGACGCAGCCTTTCATTTGCCTGTTGGAATTCCTGTCACAGCCATTCATTGGCCTGTTTCATCTCCTGTTTCAATCTCTCATGTGCCTTTGCCCTTGCTTTCTCATTAGCCCTCTCGCTTTTCTTTATATCTTGCGTGAGCTCAGTGAGCAACACCTTCAGTTCAGATAGTTCAATTGTGCTTTCTTGTACCGTAGATAAAGCAGCAGACTTTGCTGTAGCCGGTGTCCCCGCTGTTCCAGGCTCACGCAATTGCGTAATTGAAGCCGCGGACTTCAAGGCCCTTTCCAGTTTCATGTGATCTTCTCCAATCGGCGAGCTATCCAGATCTGCACTCACGATCGCACCTCTGCTCCCCTTTTCGCTTTCAGCCGGCGACGATGTAGCGGACCGTGGTCCCGAGGAGTCTGTGCTTTTGCCCATCTGATCCAGGTCTGTCTCTGAAAGGCCGTATCTAGAACTGGGGCTTGCTGATCGCAGCTTGGGTGTAGCTTTAGTTTTCGATTCTTTCGAACCCCCCTTCTTGTTGGCCATGTTTATATGTGCTTGCATATACTGTAGCAGTCCCTCTCGGGTTGAATAAATACAGGATATCTCAGGATAATAAGCAAATAATATAAAAAATAACACCACTGCTAGCGGAGCTTCACTTCAGACGTCCATCTCTCGCATCGGACAAGACCAAAAAAAAATTACACAGAATTTAATTTTTGCACATGGTGATATCAAAACTCCTTGTACATGTTGGCTGTGCTATTCAGACAGCCCAAAAGACTAATACAATAATTTAACTTTGGTGCAGTTAATGGGTTTGTGTGCAGTCATCCTCAAAACCTTATTTATATGAAATTTGTTGTCAGCGTACAATAATTGTTGTCAAACTGATAAAGGAAGAGGAGCTAAATAAAAAACAATCCAGAATTTGCCCCGCTGTGGTTCCGATTAAAACAAAGCAAATATCACACAGACTTGGTTTCTGGCAAGCATGTTGGTTGTATGAAACACAGAGCTCAGTCATACATACTGCAGGTAAAGGGATCAGTGGTACTTTAGGTCAAATTCTTTACATATTCGTGGGGATAGATGCCTGCCTCTTTCCTCTGAGTGTCTGGGATTTCATCAGAATTACTTTTTCAGAAGCTTTTTCTAAGGAACCTCATTTTCATTCAGTCTGGTCATCCCACTGGATTTTCCCCAGACATTCTGTAAAACACTTGTGGCCTTTTGATGATTGTGGCTGTTTTGATGATGATTCTTTCTTTTAACTGACAGAGACTCTGCTGAATCAGAAGAGAAAAAAGCAAAAACAGAAGATGGCCTTGCTGTCACACATTCTGTTATGTCTCCATCTGTGTGTGCCACTACTGGTATGAGTTCAATGCCAAACAGCATGACTGGAGATGTGATGAATAATCAGAACTCTTATAACTATAGTGCCTGGTATCAGGTAGGTAGACTTGTTTGTTTGTTATTTAGATTATATTTCAGCCTTAAATCTGAGATATGTACTCTTATTCCAGGTCTATTACACTTTAATACTCGACTGCTTGAATACATCAATGTTTTGTACTTTACTCGAAAAGAATATAATGTGTGTACTCAAACTAAACATCTTACAAATAGTGTGTTTTTTTTTTTTTTTTTTACATTTTTAGTTTCTACTTCTGATTGTTTAATTACTGTGCAATTTTTTTCCTCTACTAGGAACTATCAACCTAAAATGAAAGACAGAAAACTATTACATAATGCAAAACAAATGTTATTTTTATCCTCCTCAATGTAGGATATTGGGTTTACATTATATACATCTAACCCTAGTGCAAATACACTTATATATGTTGTATAGAAATCACAAACAGACTTGTTAAAATTTTTAATTATTCACAAATACAACCTGTTTATACTGCTACAAACCATACCAAAGCAATTTATTCCATCTGAATTTGTGTACCTTTTCCCAATTTTACCTTGGTAAATAAAATTTCTGGTCCATGGCACTAACCAATTAACACTTAAAAGTGTACTTTCCTGTCTTACAGTATTAAAAAATACTGGGTTGCTGTTTCTTGTCATTCTATTTTTAAATTTTGATGACGTTATTGTGGGTAAATTGCAGCAGAAAAATGACAATGTACTGCTCATACATTGTCATGCAAAAATTTTTTACATTTACAGATCTATTTCATATAACAACAGTTAATAATAGAACTTGCTACAGTTGATTTACAGGAGGATTGTTGACTGTAGTAATAGATACATACAGTGTGTTGCATCTCATAATGCTGGAAGATTCCAGTTAAAGTGTCTTTTATAGTCAGTTTAGATTTTTGAAAATGTCCAAAACATTTTTAACCTTCAAAATCACTTCCAGATAAAGGTAAGGCAATGTTATTAACTTGATTACATCATTTGCACCCGATGAAGAGTAACACCTTAAATTCTCCATAATTCTTTTTTTCTTCTTTCGGCTGCTCCCATTAGGGGTCACCACAGCGGATCATTTTCTTCCATATCTTTCTGTCCTCTGCATCTTGTTCTGTTACACCCATCACCTGCATGTCCTCTCTCACCACATCCATAAACTTTCTCTTAGGCCTTCCTCTTTTCCTCTTCCCTGGCAGGTCTATCCTTCGCATTCCTTCTCCCAATATACCCAGCATTTCTCCTCTGTACATGTCCAAACCAACGCAATCTTGCCTCTCTGACTTTGTCTCCCAACCATCCAACTTGAGCTGATCCTCTAATGTACTCATTTCTAATTCTATCCATCCTCGTCACACCCAGTGCAAATCTTAGCATCTTTAACTCTGCCACCTCCAGCTCTTTCTCCTGCATTCTGGTCAGTGCCACCGTCTCCAACCCATATAACATAGCTGGCCTACCATCTTGTAGACCTTCCCTTTCACTCTTGCTGATATCTATCTGTCACAAATCTCCACCCATTCCACCCTGCCTGCACTTTCTTTTTCACCTCTTTTCCACAATCCCCATTACTCTGTACTGTTGATCCCAAGTATTTAAACTCATCCACCTTAGCAAATTCAATTTTATCCCCCTGTAGTTACTGCAGTCCTACACATCCCCCTTACTCTTAAATATCAGCATTAGTACACTTCTTCTCCACTCTTCAAGCATCCTCTTACTTTCCAAGTTTCCATTAAACAAACTGGTTAAAAACTCCACTGCCATTTCTCCTAGACACCTCCATGCTTCCACAGTTATGTCATCTGACCAACGGATTTTCCATTCTTCATCCTCTTCATAGCTGTCCTTACTTCCTCCTTGCTAATCCGTTGCAAATTCTGATTCACTGTCTCCACATCATCCAACCTCTCTCCCTCTCATTCTATTCATTCATCAGCCTCTCAAAGTACTCTTTCCATCTGCTCAACACACTCTCCTCACTTGTATTTTTCCATCTTTATCCTTTATCACCCTAACCTGCTGCACATTTTTCCCAGCTCGGTCCCTCTGTCTAGCCAATCGGTACAGGTCCTTTTCTCCCTCCTTAGTGTCCAACCTCTCATAAAACTCATCATGCGCCTTATCTTTAGCCTTCGCCACCTCTCTTCACCTTGTGCCTTATCTCCTTGTACTCTTGTCTACTTTCTGCATCTCTCTTACTATCCCACTTCTTCTTTGCCATCCTCTACCTCTGTATACTCTCCTCTACTTGCACATTCCACCACCAGGTTTCCTTTTCCTCCTTCCTCTGTCCAGATGTCACGCGAAGCACTCTTCTTGCTGTCACCCTTACTACTTCTGCTGTAGTTTCCCAACTGTCTGGTAATTCTTCACTACCACCCAGTGCCTGTCTCACCTTCTCCCTAAATTCAGCCTTGCAGTCTTCCTTTTTAATTTTCCACCATTTGATCCTTGCCTCTGCCCTCACTCTCTTCCTCTTCTTGATCTCCAACATCATCCTACAGACCACTGCTTAGCTTCACTTTCCCCTGCCACCACTTTGCAGTCTTCAATCTCCTTCAGATTGACTCATCTGCACGTAACCCTATGTTCCTCCCTCTTCTTAAAATACGTATTCACCACAGCCATATCCATCCTTTTGGCAAAATCCACTATCCTCTGACCTTCTTCATTCCTCTCCTTGACACCATACCTACCCATCACCTCCTCGTCTCCTCTGTTCCCTTCACCAACATGTCCATTGAAATCTGCTCCAATTACCACTTTCTGTCCCTTGGGTAGCTGTTCATCACTTCAACTCACTCCAAAAAAATCTTCTTTCTCATCCACTGCACACCCAACTTGCGGTGCATATGCACTAACAACATTCATCATCGCACCTCCAATTTCCAGCTTCATAATCATTACTCTGTCTGACACTCATTTCACCTCCAAAACACTCTTGACATACTGTTCCTTATGAATAACCCCTACACCATTTCTCCTCCTGCCCCTACCATGATAGAAAAATTTGAATCCACGTTCGATCCACCTGGCCTTACTCCCCTTCCATTTAGTCTCTTGCATGCACAATATATCAACCTTCTCTCCATCATATCAGCTTACTACCTTCAGTTCCACTCTTTACCTTCCTCCTCTCCTCCTGCCTCTGGACACGTCTCCCCCCTCTTCTTCTCCAGCCAACAGTAGCCCAATTTCTGCCAGCACCCTGTTGGCTAACAAATTCTTAATAATTAATAGAAAAAAAAAAAAAAGTCAAAGTTTTTTGTTTTTTTTTTCTGGAAGAAATCTGTTGTAAGAAGTTCTTTAAAGTTATCTTGAGACAAATATAGCACAATTAT
This sequence comes from Polypterus bichir lapradei, assembly GCA_026402145.1. NCBI lineage: Eukaryota > Metazoa > Chordata > Cladistia > Polypteriformes > Polypteridae > Polypterus > Polypterus bichir. Next base: position 11,282,766 of record JANRMT010062796.1, on the reverse strand, counting down.
TTTTGATTAATACAATGAACTATAATTCTTGAGGTTCATATTACAAAAAAATACTACTTAACATGCCATTTTATATTGTGTGTGTATATGTATGTACAGTACAGGCCAAAAGTTTGGACACACCTCCTCATTCAATGTGTTTTCTTTATTTTCATGACTGAAGACATCAAAACTATGAATGAACACATGTGGAGTTATGTACTTAACAAAAAAAGGTGAAATAACTGAAAACATGTTTTATATTCTAGTTTCTTCAAAATAGCCACCCTTTGCTCTGATTACTGCTTTGCACACTCTTGGCATTCTCTCGATGAGCTTCAACAGGTAGTCACCTGAAATGATTTTCACTTCACAGGTGTGCCTTATCAGGGTTATTTAGTGGAATTTCTTGCTTTATCAATGGGGTTGGGACCAGCAGTTGTGTTGTGCAGAAGTCAGGTTAGTTGGACGATCATTTATTTTTCAACAGGACAATGACCCCAAACACACCTCCAGGCTGTGTAAGGGCTATTTGACCAAGAAGGAGAGTGATGGAGTGCTGTAAATGGTCATGAAAATAAAGAAAACACATTGAATGAGGAAGCGTGTCCAAACTTTTGGCCTGTACTGTATGTATGTATATGTATGCGTGATCAAGACCAGTTTTCCAGTTAGTGTGGTCAAAAGCTGCTTTTTTTTTGCAGTACATTTTAATCTAAATTTTAATTACAGTTTTGTGAACACATTTTGTTTGCATTATTTTAATGGTATTAACATTTTTTACAGCAACATTATGGAAGCTATGGATATCCATCCACATGGAACTACAATCAGTATTACCCCTCAAGTTAGAAGATTGTTAATCAAAGCTGAGCAAGTCAATGAGAAGAACCGTAGTCCTGCAGTTTATTCTTTCCTTCCAGGGCCGATTACTACCACTTCATACTGATGTTACCCTTGCTTTTAAAGATGCAGATTTATTTCTTTCAGTAGCCATTATATTCAAATGTAGAATATGATTAATGCTGCAGGGAGTGTAAGACTTGAAAAACTAAGCTAAATTTTGTTGTATCAAGCTCATACTGTAGAAGAATCAACAAAGGCAAATTAACAGGACAAAAAAAAAATAATTTGGTCAGTTTTACTGTACTTGGCTGGTGTCATTTTTTTCCTTCTTCTTTTAATACACTCGGAAATATTTGCCAGAAAAGTGGCGATTGCTGTATGTGGCAATGTAAATTGTTTGGGACAGGAGAAAGGGAATGGTTTTATGAGTCAAGTATGGAATGAAAAAAAAAGCCCTGAACCTCGGCCCAGTCTGAAAAGGTCAAGTTCCATATAACTCAGGATACTATTTATTTTTTGTTGAGAAATTCAAATAGATTTGGTACATTGTTGTTTTTAAATTTAATGTGAACATGTTGTATCTGTGTAAAACGGTGGAATATTATGCATTTAAATGTACACATTTCTACTTAGAAAAAATGAGATTTCATGCCATTAAAATACATTTTAAGTGATTTGTATACATATAAATTTGTGGAAATATTTCTACTTTAATGTTTAGATTTTTATCTACATTTGAAGTTAAAGGTCAGAGTATTTACTTCGTTTAGGTGCAGATTTGTTTTAGCAGAAGAAAACTAACATGCCAATGTATTTTTTTTAACTGCTTGAAACCCAAACTGAATATGTATTTTACATTATTATTGAAAGTTGACATGTGTTAATGTAAATCTACATGTTTGATGTAGGCTGAACATCCACTTTTTTTAAACATGAATTCATATTTTTCCAATAAAATTAAAGAAAATATTTATTAAACTTTCAGTTTTATTGATTAAGAAACAGCAAATTCTAATATTTTTAAACATTACCCAGACTTTACTCAGAATAAATTACTTGTTTAATGTATTTCAGTTTCCATGAATATTTCATAACTTTATTAAAATACCACAACTACTGTATGCTTCATTTTGACATGGGTTTTATTGATGAAATCTTATTTCATTATATGCTGAAGTCAACAAAATTCCAGTTTCTATTTGTTATACATATTGATAACCACATTATTTGAAGTGTATTGTAATTTCAACAAAAGACTTGGAATCCCTTTACAGTGAGTCCATTCAGTGTGCCTGGGACCTGGACATTCTTCTTTTGTAGAAGCACTGGTATGTTCATACAATAGCTATGAGTTCTCAGAATCCCTTCTCTAGCAGCCAAGATTTCAAGTCCTTGTCAAAAGAACCCTTGATACGGATGCTCATGTTTACTTCATTGACCTGCATCAGTGGTGTGGTACCTGATGTATGCGTCAAAAAGTCTTTCAAGTCTTTTTCAAGAGCCTAAAAATAAAGTTAAAAGGGGTTAAAGGATTCATATTTTTATTATAGGGAACTTACAATCACTAGATTAATTTCACCTCATACCTAAAAACATTGAACACTAAGTTTAGTCTCAATTCAAGAACCCCCATTCTTTATACTGTTTGTAGAAGTTTAATTGAAGTCAGTTGACCAAATGTATTTTACAAAGTTTCTGGTTAGGTGAGCATGCCAGTACATTGTAGGGCCCACTTACAGTGCCAATTTAGAAATATCGTTGAACCTAACATGGATACCCTTGTCCATTTGTGGTGTGGGGAAAAAAAGCTAAGCTTTTTATTTAATACTTGACACCTACATTTTCTTATGCACCAAATAAGTGACTGTGACAACCTTATCTACCTTCTCATCACTGGACCTGCCTAATCCCAATCAGTTTTGTGTTTTTGAGGAGCATGGGGCAGAATACAGCCATGGATTAGAGGTCAGTCTGTCGCAATGCACATTCACGCATCCCAAGCCAATTTACAGTTGTTAGTTAACCAGATTTGCATGTCTATAGAAAACTGGAGGAAATCTATACTAACACTGATTGTTCAAACACTTAAGACAGTGTCCAGGAGGAGGTGGTTATAGTTTTGCCTTTTTATATTAGTTTTCATTTCTATATTTTTTATGATCGTACTTGGAAATTCAGTTTGGTTTTAGTTTTCCTTTGTGTATTTTTAGTTTTAATTTAGCATAAAAATGTCACTTTTCATTTTTTCCTCCTCTTACCAAGAATGGGCCAATTTGTAATGAAATCTAGTTAAATGTTAAGGTTTAGGGGTTTTTACTCTAAATGGCTACAGCACACAACATATACTGCTCAAAGACCATGTGCTTATTATTAATGCCTTCAATATTGCATTCCAAAATCTCCATTGCCAGGCTTTGTTATTTCTACCAGCCATATTGATCTCTGATTCCATCTCTGGCACATAAAATTTATAGACAGAATTTTGCCACATGTAGACCTGAAAAGATATCAAAAATAAGAAAATATATTCTGTGTTCTGACATGTGTGATCATGAAAATCATTGGGCTTAGGTTTGAATCAGTGTGTAGACCCCACCTACTGTAGCTCTTTTAAGTGAAACATTAAAAAAACAAGCATGTAGTTTCAAGGTTATGGGCAGTGAGACTTCAATAGCCCATACATAACAACGGTAAGCCCTTAATGAGCAGAGTAAGAGCAGGTAATAAGAGTATAGACAGGCACAAAATGACAGAAACAGCATATGACATTAGGAACAATATATTAATTTTCTGAACCCATTTATCTAGAGTAGGATCACCGAAAATCTGGAGCCTACCCCCACAGGTTTGGATGCAAGACAGGAAAAATCCCTAGTATGCAATATGTATGATATGGTTGATGTTAACAACAAGAAGAATATGCTATTTTAACTATCAATTTTGAGAGAGAGATAAATTAAAAAAAGTGGGACAAATATATTAAAACACTAGCAAAATACCCACGCTTCTCTTTTTATTAAGAAGAAAATTAAACCTTTTTAAACTGAGGGAAAATATACCAATAATTATTTGTTAAGGATCTCTTTGTATGCCACGTTGTCAGTTCGGCCCTCCAGTTGTAATATGACCAAGCTGTGCGCTGAGCTTACTCTTGAGCATGCAACGTACAGTTGGCCATGTGAACAATAATCTTGTTTCAAATCTCACAGCTTGGATTGCTGCTGTCATAATCGGTTTGAGTTTCATGGTTTGTTTCAATTACGACAGTATTTGTAGGACTTGTGTTGAAGAGACATTTGGCATCTGTCAAGCGTTGTAAGTATACAACCAGTTTCATTGATTACTTCACATCCAGCTTTTGAGAGTTTAAACATTCATAAACATCAAAGTGTCCACTACTGAAATCGTCACCTGTGAATCTAAAATGTTTAAGAGGCATTGGCAGTTGTCCAAAGGTGTAAAATATTTGGCCATTTCGGTACACTTAAGCATTTCACTCTTCTAGTGCTCCTGTGTAGTATAATTATCTCCTGTACCGTCATCAGTCCACACCTTGAACCTGTCCCAGTCATTCAATACATAAGACACAATGTTCCTCCGGATATCAAGAGTGAGCCTGATATGGCCGTGCAATATGTAACAAAGAGAATGGAAAAGGCAGGTGCCATCTCCGGGCATGGAAACCACTTGGTAAGTGACAGTTCTTTGATCGATGGTGATCACCTCAATAGACATGTTAATGGGGGTATGGTTGGAATGATAAAGGAAATGGGTACCTGAACAATGTAAAGTAAGTCTAAAATACCTACACAATAACTATAATCGTAATAAATGAACAATAAAACAGCAGAGAAGCCGTGGATTAAATAAAAAGGCTGTAGTTATCAGCAGGGAGACGTGAATACTGTGGCGAAGCAAGGAAGGGAATGTAGAGACCGGAGCGACAGACTGCCTTATATAGGCAGGCAGCCAACAACGTGGGAGGCGTTGGGATGAGGGACCCAACGCCACCTCACACGTTGACCGAGCTGCAGGCTATGGACGTATATATGTATGTAAGTAGGATTCAGTTAGCGTTGGGAACCCGCGTACCAAATTTCTTGAAGATGGGCCCATAAGTAACAAAGACCATTGAAAAGTTCAATTTGACGGCCGACAGTGGCATCATATCACCGAAATAAGTACCAAATTTTAGCCTTCTACCTACACGGGAAGTTGGAGAATTAGTGACGTTGGAAAGTTCAATATGGTGGCTGAGTGGCGTCACACCACCGAAATAAGTACGTACATTGGTTTCGGTTAGCGCAGGGAAGTTGCCTACCAAATTTTGTGAAGATGGGGCCATGAATAAGAAAGTTCAACATGGCGGACTTTGTTGACCGTTATGATCGTTACGCGTAGAATTTCGAAATGAAACCTGCTTAACTTTTGTAAGTAATCTGTAAGGAATGAGCCTGCCAAATTTCAGCCTTCTACCTACACGGGAAGTTGGAGAATTAGTGATGTTTGGAAAATTCAATATGGCGGCTGATAGTGGCATCAGACCACCGAAATAAGTACGTACATCGGTTTTGGTTAACGTAGGGAAGCCACCTACCAAATTTTGTGAAGATGGGGTCAGCCTTCTACCTACACGGGAAGTTGGAAAATTAGTGACGTTGGAAAGTTCAATATGGCGGCCGAGTTGGCAGACTCTCTTCACCTACCTACGTGTGTAGTTCGATAGAGACATTGCCAGCTCAGGAATTTTACAAGGTTTGTACTGTTTCGTTGTTAAACTACCTTTTTAAAGTAAAAGTGATTGGTCAGCAACTGTATGGTAACCTAGTCAGTCTCTCAATCAGTGCCGTTTTATTTTCAAAAAGGATTTTTCCCGTGCAAAGTGGCAAGTGAGTTATTGTCAACAAAATGCAGACACCTGAGAAATAAATTGAAACATTACTCAAGTTGTGATTTTTCTGTGCATATGATCAAGATTTTGTTGACCAGCACATTCCGAATTTAGGTGTTTAAATTACCTCTTCACTTGCAAGAAGTGCAAAGAAATGCGGCAGCTTATCATAACGGACGTCAGACTCATATGCAGCCTTGAATTTGGCTTAGTGTGTGCTGCTGTTTAATACTTGCTGTGTACATACTGTATCTTGGACTCAGTCAGAATTACAGCTAACATACCATCGTTAATAAACAGACTGAAATTCTGTAATCGATTATCTGTATCGAATACTTCTCTCTTGAGCCCCGGAGATCCAGTGAACAGCAGCTTTGAAAGCTACAGAGCACAAACAAAGCAAAACCATCACCTTGGTCTGCTTAACTAACACTTGAACCAGAATCTATCATGCTGTCACTATCAGCTCCTGAAGAACTGTCACTTTCTATTTCACACGCTTTAAGCGCCCATATTCAGCTTTTCCTGTAACCACAAATGCTGTGTGAACGCCTGCCCTCCATCACCGGCCGCCATTTACTGAATGAATATATGTGGGGGACGACTTTCTGTTTTAGAGTTAAAAGTTACAAGGGTTAAAGACTAAAGGCAAGAATATTTATTCAAAAACAAAATATGAAATTCTTATTAATATATACTCAGCAAAAAAAGAAACGTCCCTTTTTCAGGACTGTGTATTTCAACAATAATGTTTTAAAAATCCAAATAACTTTACAGATCTTCATTGTAAATTGTTTAAACAATGTTTTCCATGCATGTTCAATTAACCATAATCAATTAATTAACATGCACCTGTGGAATGGTCGTTAAGACCTTAACAGCTTACAGAAAGTAGGCATTTAAGGTCACAGTTCTAAAAACGCAGGACACTAAAGAGACTTGTCTACCGACTGTGAAAAACACCCAAAGAAAGATGCCCAGGGTCCCTGCTGATCTGCGTGAACGTGCATTAGGCATGCTGCAGGGAGGCATGAGGACTGCTGATGTGGCTAGGGCAATAAATTGCCATGTCCACACTGTGAGACGCCTAAGACAGCGCTACAGGGAGACAGGAAGGACAGCTGATCATCCTCGCAGTGGAAGACCACATGTAACAACACCTGCACAGGATCGGTACATCCGAATATCACACCTGCGTGACAGGTACAGGATGGCCACAACAACTGCCCGAGTCACACCAGGAACACACAATCCCTCCATCAGTGCTCAGACTGTCCGCAATAGGCTGAGAGAGGCTGGACTGAGGGCTTGCAGGCCTGTTGTAAGGCAGGTCCTTACCAGACATCACCAGCAACAACGCCGCCTATGGGCACAAACCCACCTTCGCTGGACCAGACAGGAGTGGCAAAAAGTGCGTGAGTTTCTGCATGACAGCAATGTCAGTGTTCTGCCATGGCCAGTGAAGAGCCCAGATCTCAATCCCATTGAGCACGTCTGGGACCTGCTGGATCGCAGGGTGAGGGCTAGGGCCATTCCCCCCAGAAATGTCCAGGAACTTGCAGGTGCCTTGGTGGAAGAGTGGGGTAACATCTCACAGCAAGAACTGACAAATCTGGTCCAGTCCATGAGGAGGAGATGCACTGCAGTACTTCAAGCAGCTGGTGGCCACACCAGATACTGACTGGTACTTTTGATTTTGAGCCTCCCTTCATTCAGGGACACATTGTGAAACATTTTTAGTTTATGTCTTATGGTGTTGACTCTTTTAGTGTTCATACAAATATTTACACATTAAGTCTACTGAAAGTAAAAACAGTTGAAAGTCAGGGGACGTTTCTTTTTTTGCTGAGTATAGTTTGATAAACTTCAGGACCACTGCATCCCAGGTTACCCTTGTGTAAGTCCAGTTGTGACGAAAACTAAAAATATTTTTCGTAAATCATTTTATTTCAGTTAGTCTTTCCAGCTACTTTAATAGTTTTGTTTATTAATAGTTTATGTTTTCATTAACTATTATAACCTTGGTCCAGGTCAAGGTATGTACCCAATAATCACAGGCTGTGGGACAGCATTGTAAATCGCGGCACCATCTGCTGCCATTAAAACATACAATTAAACCTAAGAGACTGAAAACTGCTATGGTTTTGTTTTAATTTAACAGTAAGATTGTGTGGCACAAATGCAATGAGGACCACTGCGTGATGTTTTCCAAGTAATTTTGATGTTTCCTAAAACTGCTGCTTATTATTGGGTACTTGGCCCATGCCTAGTTTCAAGGCAACTTACAAAATCCTGCTACAATCAAATGTTTATTAATGTATTTTTGGAAGTGGAGCATTGGTAGTTTCAAGGACTTCTTTAGGTTCACTGTCAGTCACTGGCAGGCATTGACATTTTCTATTCTAACACTTAGTTGCAGTACCTGCTTTTTTTGCATTAACTTGTAAAACAAATTTACAAAAAAAAACTGCACTGAAATAGTGTAAAAACTTCAATGCCACACCAATTCAAAAATACTACTTCAAACCAATTCAAAGATGGTCGTTCCCCTTCTCTGTAAAATGCACAGGCTGAAATCAGCTAAAGATTTAAAACACTTGCCTTAATATAAAGTATATGAATTATGGATTTTCATACCCCATATTTGAACAAATTTCAATCTGCTTCATTAAATTAAAAAATAAAAAATATTTCACTGTGCATCCAGCAGCTTTCTAATTTGTGTAGTCACATGCTTATAGATAATTACCCAAATATCACCCTCAATCTTTCGGACGATGGTCATTTTTCGATTGCCATGCGTGATGTCAGAGTACACTGGCACGTTATGCATACGTGAGCGGCGCACCATGTAAGGTAGAGCAGGTGGAACAGCTAAAAAAAAAGAAAAAAATATTCAGGTTTGAGATCCAATTAAAGGAATACATCTTTCCAAAAGACTCCATAAAAATGACCGACATGTGCTTATTGGCAGATTATTTACCTGCAGGTGGACGCCAACCAGATGGCGTGGGATACTGATCATGTTTGGGTGGAGTTGGTACGCTGCTTGGTGGGATCAACCTTTCAACATATTTGTACTCCTCTGTTGACTCTGTGATACCAGGATACGTCTGGCTTGAACTGGCATTCGCACAGTAATTTGCCTGAAAATAAAGTGACATCATTGTTTTTGATATTGAAGGTTTACACACCAGTCTAAAGTAGTTGATTGACAGTGTACTAAAAGTGCACACTGCCAAAGTGAGAGGAATATAATAATGTATAAGCAGCTCCATATATTTCCATCTATGAATTTTCTGAACACATTTGTAAATAACAGGGCCCAGGAAGTGAGGGTCTATGCCAGCAGTCAAAAGCCTGCAAGCACCTCTAGATACTCTAGCAGTCCATCCCAAGACACAACAGACAGCAGACTCATTTACAGTTGTGGCCAACAATATTGACAACCTTGCATTTTAGGTATGCTATATAAAATATTTCCAGAAAAAAAGTGGGCAGTAAAACAGTTTTGGTCTGTAAATACACATTTTTATGGTGCAGAACAAAATAGTAACAATTTAAAAATGCAATTTGTAAAAACAGTGTAAAAACGGAACAACTAGCATGACACAGTTTATGGCACCCTTTTGAACAATTGAAGTCAGTTTGGTTAGAAGAACCAGTTTCTCACTGCAGTGAAATTAGTCTTGTCTGTAAAGTTTATGGTTTTCACATGTCTAGAATAAACAAATTAATACTGGCTTAAATACTTTTAAAAAGTCACTTTCATTCCCTGTTGCTTAGTAATGATGCCAAAGACAAGAGAAGCTGTCAGAAAGCTATCACCAAAGAGAAGTTAGACAATGTACACATGGTGTAACATTCAGGTGCGTTCAGCAACTAAGTTAACTGAGTCGAACATTTGAGCATTTCACATTTATTATTTACTTCATCCATGAGTCGGTTATTACATTTGTGTTTATTAAACAGTTTTGATACAATGAGTGATATTCAAAAGTAACAGCAATAATAGAAAACAGTTACATGCATAGTGCTTTTTAACAGCACTTTACAATAGAGTTTAAACGAAGCACAAAGTGGCTGTGGAAGCTCAATAGCTTACAAACACGGCAGACTGCAATTCAAGTGATGTGAAAATGGAATTGAATGAGGTGCATTAGTGGTGGAAGGTCTGTGACTAACTGTTGTTCAATTTTCTTAAACATTCCTTAAATTATAGCCAATAGAGCATTATCCAATAATTAGCATTTGAAAATATGTATTTATATAGGATGACAAAAACTAGCATAAAATCAGTTTCAATATTACTCTATGAAAGGAGAAAAGGAACTGAGATAAGTTCCCATATAGCTATTAATATAAGTTAAAATCCAGTAATTCATTATGATTATACAGTATAAATAAGTAAGAACTTGGAAAGGAGCTGATGCATCGCATAACAGAATGTGAAAGGACAAATAGATCAGGTCAGATCTTGACACCACTGTCCATTTCTAAACCCGTTCTCTGTTTATATCAGTTAGGGCAGCTGCACTTTTCCCATGTTATAAATTAGTTCAAATACCATTTAGCTACAGGTTGATAACATCAGTTCTTTACAACGATAATCTGCAGGTAATATTGTTCAGTCAATTCAGTTTTATGTATGCTTACAGAATTGCTTTCCCCTTCAATTTATTTCCAGAGAATTTCCCCATGTTGGTGTGCCATGTTCCCTCCCAGTTAATGACTCGGTATGAGTAATTATACACTATGAAGGATTTGCGCCTGGTCCATGGCTGCCTCCTTCTTTGCGTCCACTGCTGAAGATACAGTGGGATGCAAAAGTTTGGGCAACCTTGTTAATAGTTATTACTTTCCTGTATAAATCGTTGGTTGTTACGATAAAAAATGTCAGTTAAATATATCATATGGGAGACACACACAGTGATATCTGAGAAGTGAAATGAAGTTTATTGGATTTACAAAAAGTGTGCAATAATTGTTCAAACAAAATCAGGCAGGTGCATAAATTTGGGCATCGTTGTCATTTTATTGATTCCAAAACTTTTAGAACTAATTATTGGAACTCAAATTGGCTTGGTAAGCTCAGTGACCCCTGACCTACATACACAGGTGAATCCCATAATGAGAAAGAGTATTTAAGGGGGTCAATTGTAAGTGTCCCTCCTCCTTTAATTTTCTCTGAAGAGTAGCAACATGGGGGTCACAAAACAACTCTCAAATGACCTGAAGACAAAGATTGTTCGCCATCATGGTTTAGGGGAAGGAATATAGAAAGCTGTCCCAGAGATTTAAGCTGTCTGTTTCCACAGTTAGGAACATATTAAAGAAATGGAAGACCACAGGCTTAGTTCAAGTTAAGGCTCGAAGTGGCAGACCAAGAAAGATTTTGGATAGACAGAAGCGACGAATGGTGAGAACAGTCAGAGTCAACCCACAGACCAGCACCAAAGACCTACAACATCATCTTGCAGCAGATGGAGTCACTGTGCATCGTTCAACCATTCGGCACACTTTACACAAGGAGATGCTGTATGCGAGAGTGATGCAGAGGAAGCCTTTTCTCCGCCCACAGCACAAACAGAGCCGCTTGAGGTATGCTCAAGCACATTTGGACAAGCCAGCTTCATTTTGGAATAAGGTGCTGTGGACTGATGAAACTAAAATTGAGTTATTTGGGCATAATAAGGGGCATTATGCATGGAGGAAAAAGAACACAGCATTCCAAGAAACACCTGCTACCTACAGTAAAATATGGTGGTGGTTCCATCATGCTGTGGGGCTGTGTGGCCAGTGCAGGGACTGGGAATCTTGTCAAAGTTGAGGGACGCATGGATTCCACTCAGTATCAGCAGATTCTGGAGACCAATGTCCAGGAATCAGTGACAAAGCTGAAGCTGCGCCAGGGCTGGATCTTTCATCAAGACAACGACCCGAAACACTGCTCAAAATCCACTAAGGCATTCATGAAGAGGAACAAGTACAACGTTCTGGAATGGCCATCTCAGTCCCCAGACCTGAATATAATTGAAAATCTGTGGTGTGAGTTAAAGAGAGCTGTCCATGCTCAGAAGCCATCAAACCTGAATGAACTAGAGATGTTTTGTAAAGAAGAATGGTCCAAAATACCTTCAACCACAATCCAGACTCTCATTGGAACCTACAGGAAGCGTTTAGAGGCTGTAATTTCTGCAAAAGGCGGATCTACTAAATATTGATTTCATTTCTTTTTTGTGGTGCCCAAATTTATGCACCTGCCTGATTTTGTTTGAACAAATATTGCACACTTTCTGTAAATCCAATAAACTTCATTTCACTTCTCAAATATCATTGTGTTTGTCTCCTATATGATATATTTAACTGACATTTTTTATCGTAACAACCAACGATTTATACAGGAAAATAATGACTATTAACAAGGTTGCCCAAACTTTTGCATCCCACTGTACATACTATTGCTGCTATGAGCCTAAGCATAAGTGAGCAAGTCTGATGATGAATGAATGGCCATCCTATATGCAAGCACATGCATGCTATTAGTGCTGCAGTTCAAATGTTAAGGATAGAAGAAAAACAGAGGACTGTTTAAATAGCAGAACAGAATGTGCTTAAACACGTGCAATCTAGTTCTGAGTCTTAGGGTGCCTCTTTTGGTAGCACAGGGCTCATGGCAGGAAACAGCCCTGAACAGAGAAATCAGTCCCTCGCAGAGATGACACATGCATACACACACCCTCAAGTTGCACTGATGAAAATGTCATCTATTTTTTGCTTTTTTTAAAGTTACTTTTCTACACTTTCAGGACTTTGTTCAAGTCCATGGATGATGATTTTATTTTTCTAAATAAAATGCATGATATGAAATATGAGGTTGGGATTGTTACACAGGATTTTTCCTACCCATGAAGGACTCCAGCTATCTCACTGTGATGCTCTTTTCTTTCTTTCCCTCTGGAAAAAGACTCGACCACCTATATTACACACACCACAAAGTTCAGCGACAGATTTCATCCTCAGGCAACAAGAGTGCCAAACAAGTACTGTCTAGCAGTATAGCGACACTATTTGTCATCAATGTACATGTACAAATTCTGCATTTCTTCCAGTGTACCAATTGCCTGACTCTGCAATAATCTGTATATTCATGTCACCTTATTTTGCACTGTCGTATCATCGGAATTAGTTACATATTGTTTTAACTGTGATTTACATTCTGTATTTTACAATACATGTTCTTGCAATCTGTGATGGGTTGGCGCCCTGCCCGGGGTTTGTTTCCTGCCTTGCGCCCTGTGTTGGTTGGGATTGGCTCCAGCAGACCCCCCCCCCCGTGACCCTGTAGTTAGGATATAGCAGGTTGGATAATTGGTGGATGGATGTTCTTGCAATGTCACTTACTGTAATGCCAACTCCAAGAACTGTCAGTTATCTATGGTGCATTGTTTTAGTTCTGCTCTGCTCTATTATTATTACTGAATCTCAGAACTGTTAATGTATTGCTTAATTCCTAAACTGCTACAGCGATTACAACTCCTTATCTAACAATACTGGCCTCTTCGTTCTACCTCATTTTTACTATACCAGGCTGTATGTTGTTAGCTATTATTGCACAGTATGTTCTGCTCTGTGGTCTTCATTATTCTCTTATGTTGCATTACTGTACGTACTGTTAATTGTACCATTAATTCTTATTTGACGGTTGTATTCCAATTAGACACTCAACTAAGAATTTTCATCGTACTTTTACACTGTACTCTATAACAATAAAGCTTTGATTGACTGAAAACCAATCCCATTTATCATAATGTTCACTTTTTTCACACCACAGCAATGGCAGGCCACCTATCAAACACTGTCCACATGTCTTTCTTGATCTTGGCGTTAAGTGGGCACAGACAGCCCAGACCCAAGGTCAAGTCAGTGACGCACGCTTTACGTGGTTGCCCGTCATATAATCCAGCAAACTCCGTGACCACATAACTTGAAGATCTAGTATATAGATGTATCGTAATGACCCAGACCTCACCAAACAAAAGTTAAAACGAGTAATGATTATTCATCTAATACAACTTTCCACACTTGGAATCGCATATTTGACATTACCTGCATTTTAGCACCAACTCTTGAGAAATTACCAGTGGCTTTAAGTATTTTAATTCCATTTTTCATTCTCGCGCAGCACGAAAGAGCCATGTTTGCTATGACCACTGACCTATTCAAAGCGTACCGTGAACAGCGCATTTCTGATTGGTTACTTCTTTAGTTCATTCCTTCAATGGACCAATCATTGTTCTCTACGGTTTCGTTGACTTACGGAATGCTAGTCAGGCCAAAAATGTCTTAAGGCATTAATAAGGTACATCACGCAATTCGTGGCAAAATTACTCAGTGCACTGTAGAGTGTAGACAGTGTATAACAGCTAAGTATCACAATTAATTTTCTTTACATAAGTCTTAGATAGTATAATACTCGTTTACAAACATTTTAATCAACAGGCATATTAATAGTACTAAGGACTGAGCGGGTCTAGCAGTGACTTCACAGCATCTGTGCCGGAGTATTTTGGCGTCATGTGGGGTCTTGAAAGGGCAATACGAGCATGCAGTTATACGTTAATTTTATTTCGTTGTTACACTGGAAGATAATGTTTTAGAAATAAGGAGAAAGTCAGAATATAGTTGTTAAACAAAATAATGAAATTCGAGTTTATATCGTCTCTCCGTGTTTACCTGGACTCCAGCAGGGTCATCTCATGGCCCAATGACAGGTTGTCAAATTAGCTGAGGACTATCATTTGCTTGATGAATATGCGTATGTATTACAGGGATGGTTGCTGCCCTTATACTCTTTATTTTTATGACAGACTTAACGTTTTTGCTTTTAGTTGGCAGAGTCAGTTTAGACATGCCTTAAGTAAAAGGGATACACTCCTGAAAACGCATGTAGCTACCACTTTATTTTGGGCAATTTGTGCAGATCTGTTGCATCTCAACTTGCAAAGAAAATTGAATGCTTACGGTTTTTTTTGGAGATCAGTAAATCAGTATGTGATATAAAATGTGATGATATTATTTTAAAGTTTTCACCTCCACCATAACTATTTATGAATGAGTCGCAGAGTCATCCAAATTGAGGCAGTTTTACTTCATTCCTGGCCTCAATTACTTCTCCTAGTCTACAGTATGCTGATTAACCCAGGGGAGGCCAGTCCTGGTCCTGACCAGTTCCTTTGTTTAATATGTGTTGTTATTAACTGAGCTCTTAAATGTATCAGAAATTAATTATTTTGAGCAAAATCGATCCAGAGAGTTTTTATCATTAATAGGTGAGTACTTTAAAATGCTAAAACACTGTATAGAGTTTCTTTTGGACTAAATGGTTGATTTTTGATTTATGGTTTCCACAGCTGGTATTCTCACACACACACAGATATTATTTTGAAAAGTGATTTAACTGTGTTAACTGATTCATGAAATCTTTGAGTTAGATGAAGACCAGAAGTTGAAATTTTGACCCAAAGATAAATACTTCGTCAAGTAGTGAAGTCACCCAAATGTTACCAAGACTGCAACATCAACAACATTTATATATATAGCACATTTTCATACAAATAATGTAGCTCAAAGTGCTTTACATGATGAAAAAAGACAAAATAAATAAGAATTAAAATTAGAGAACACTGATTAACATAGAATAAAAGTAAGGTTTGAGAGCCAGGGAGGACAGAAAACACAAAAAACAAAACTCCAGATGGCTGGAGAATAAATTAATTTCTGCAGGGGTTCCAGGCCATGAGACCGCCCAGCCCCCTCTAGGCATTTTACATAACATAAATGACCTCAATCAGTCCTCATTGTATTCAGGGTTCTCATGGAAGAATTTGATGATGTTGGTCATGTAGACTTCTGGCCTTTAATCCATCAATGTAGGGACATCACGGTGCTTTGATTAGGTGGTGGTGGTGCAGATCGCCACCACAGAAAACCGGAAAAAAAAACAGAAGAGAGAGTAGGGATTAGTATGGATTTTGGAGCCACCATGAATAATAATGATAATTAATTGAATATACAGAGCATCAGGATTAAACTAAGATGAAGCTATGAGAAAGCCATGTTAAAGTAATGTGTTTTCAGTAGTTTTTTAAAGTGCTCCACTGTATTATCCTAGCGAATTCCTATTGGCAGGCTATTCCAGATTTTAGGTGCATAACAGCAGAAGGCCGCCTCACCACTTCTTTTAAGTTTTGATCTTGGAATTCTAAGCAGACACTCATTTGAAGATCTAAGGTTACGATTTTGAGTGTAAGGTGCAAGACATTCCAATATATAAGATGCAGTGAGTTTGTTTAAGGCTTTGTAAGTCATAAGCAGTATTTTAAAGTCAATTCTAAATGACACAGGTAACCACTGTAGTGATATCAAAACTGGAGAGATGAGCTCGGATTTTCTTGTCCTAGTTAAGATTCTAGCAGCTGCATTCTGCACTAGTTGCAATCGATTTATGTCTTTTTTGGGTAGTCCTGAGAGGATTGCATTACAGTAATGTAGTCGACTCAAAACAAAAGTGTGAACTAATTTCTCAGCATCTTGCAATGTTATGTTGCACCCCAACAATGAATGATTCTGGAATTTTTGTATACAAGTAGATGGCCCTGCAGTCCCATAATGGCTGGAACGTTTGAGCTTCTTATAAGATGTGACAGCTAGGAAAGCTGGCTTTCTAATGACACTGCATTAAAGTGCAACAGGGTTTCAGTATAGGACTCTCCTTTTTGGGTATGATTCCTTATGTTCCTTTGAAACCTTAGTTAAAAAAAGCAGATAGGAGGAGTGTTGTTGCCACCTCGCCTCTGTAGGCTGATTAATCCTTGTAGTCATTTCAAAGAGTGGTAATCACTCATTTTTATTTGTGGCTTATACTCAATGGAATTTTCTCTCAAGGTTAGCCTGTGTGAAACTCCTTTAATAATCATATTTAAAACTCATCTTTTATTACAGCATTCCAATCATCTTGATAAACTTTACAGGGATGAACAAATGGCAATCGCCCGCAGCACCAGGTGCCCTAATATTTGCTTTGTTATTTCAGCCACTCTGTTGTCATAGATTCCCAGGGATATGTCCCCGCTGAAATGCCGGAGGAAGCAGGGGACCGGAAATGGGACAATGTTTTCCCTGGAGCGCAGGTGGGCGGCCTTCCTGGAATGCAGGGGGGTCACGGAGATATGAAGCTCAACCCTCTGCAATGACGGAGTTACTGCCAGGGGGTGCCCGAACATGGTTGGAACTGTGGATGGCAGCACTTCTGCCACACCAGTAAGTGCTGCCAGAAGAAATTCCAAGGTCACCCGGAGTGCTTCTGCCACACCAGGAAGTGACGTTAGGCAGAGCACCTGGAGCCTATCCAGGTCGTTATAAAAGGGCCCGCCTCCCTCAAGAAGCTGAGCCAGAGTTGGGAGGAAGGAGACGAAGCTTGTGAGGAGGGGAGAGAAGGTCATTGTGTAAAGAAGAGAAAGAGAAAGGTCTGAGACTGTAGGCATTGTGGTATTGTGAGATTAATAAAAGTGTGCATTTTGGACTTTCTGGTGTCTTTCTGTCTGTGTCAGGGGGCATGCTTTTCACACTATATATAAATACAAAGTATAGAAATGTGAAAGCAAGATAATCTCTCTATTATAAAAAAAAAAAATCTTAGGAGGGAGACTTTTCAGACGAGACATGATCTTCTTGGAAGACAATTTGACATCCCGCGAGAAACACTTTAACGTCACACAAAGACAATTTGACATCCCACAAGAGACACTTTTAACGTCACGTGAGACAAGGCAGTGAAACAACATTTAAAACAAGTTCACAGACATCTAACCAAGCAGTTGTTGGAATGCTTTTGGCAGACACACCTCATGTGCTCCCAGCTCTTAAAACAACGACAAGCGACAAGCAGAACACGCAGCTTGGCAGCAGCAGCTGCACCAGCAGATGATCCGACCGCTTCTCCTTAGTGTGCGTTCAGCTCCCCCTTCACAACGTGAACAGCAGAGACACGAAGTGGCAAAAGGACAGCTGCTGTACAGGCTTTTAAATGATCGACGTGCAGTGCGACAAAAAGAACACATTAAAGTTATAAAGTACCAATACAATACAGAGAGAATATATTTAGGTCATAAATTATTGGTCCACAAGAGAGGATGCTTTCAATGTAAATTGTGCATATCTATTTGTTAGTTAAATTGCCTTAAAGGGACCATTAAATTCTTTTATAAATTACTTCCTTTATAGTTCATCATTGTTCATTTGAGAAAATTTAAAAACTTAATATAAACAGTCTGCAGGTTCAAAAAATTGCAACTTTTTTTCTCCAGGGCATGGAGGAGAGGAAAGAATCTTTTCAGAGGTGCTAAGATGTTCATGAAGAGAAATGAAATTTGTGTTGGAGTTTGAATATAATCTACTGATAAGAATTACTTTTAAGTTGTTTATGATAAGTTGTTTATGTAATCAGGTTTGGTCTTAAAAGGTCATCTTTGTCATATACTGTTCTTTTATTCTTATCTAATTATTTTCTGAATGGTGACTTCTTGCTAACTGATTGATTGCAATGGAATTTCCTCAGGACTTTACTGGAGAGGAATTAGTATCATTCAATTAGTTAATAAACCAACATATGAAGTTGAAATTAATATTGGTGAATGTCAGGGGAATAAGAGATTTGACTATGAGATTGTTTTTCTGGAAATAATCAATAATAAAGACAATTTACACACACATACACAGTGGTTATAGAAAAGAATCACCCCTGTGAAAATATTCATATTTTGTTGCTTTACAGCCCAAAATGCAAGCACAAAAATATTTTTTCACCTTTATTTACTTAGTCCAACCCATAACATCTACCAGGGCTCGCAAAATCGCTAGCCCGACGTCCCGGGGCTATTGTGTCTTCCAGTCGGGCTACCAAAATCTATCTCAGCCCTGCCCGTCGAGCTATCATAGGAAGGAAAAATATATGTCAATGCTTTTGCATTCTTTCGCAAATGTAGCTGGGTAATTGTGTCATTTTTGGGCATCGATGAGCCACTGTCAATATGTGAAATATTGAAATCGCATTTGAATTCGCGCTTGTTTTTTACTTTCACTTTGCGATCGCGCGAACTGTGTATAGAGAGCGACAGTACTGTTTGGTCAGTGACGGATTAATTGCGCACCAATTCCTCTGACATCGTCTTATCACTCATTAGCTTACTATTCAAACGTAACAAGTGAAATCTCCCGTAGCAAGCTTAAACATGTGATAGAGGTTGATTGCGCAGAGAATTTAAAAAATCGCTGACCGTTATGTGTGTGCGTGTGTAAAAATAGATGGATTTACGCAGGTATTTTAGTTCTGCTGATGAAGACTGAAAAATTTGTTCGCATCCTGCATTTCATGTTGGACTACAGTACCATCTTATCCAAGTGCTGTACTGATTTTCAGCATGATAACCTAAACATCACACGAACAAATCAGTTAGTTGAGAGCACCACATCACGCTTACTTAGCCTAAAAACAAAACCAGAAGAATACCAGAAAACCTTGGACACAAAGTTCACAGCGAACGAGGATGGTAGCATTTACTGCTGTGGAACTCCGCTCACAAAACGTCAGCGACCTGTAGAAGAGGTGAGGGCACAGACAAAAACATCTTTGGTGCAGAGATTCAGATTATTGACAACACAGTCAAGTACACGGACAACAGATTTAAAAATCTGCGTGAAAAGCCTCTCTCTTGTTTCAAGGTTTTTGACCCTTCCACTCTTCCCTACCCCAGAGAAGAGCTGGCAAATTATGGGGATGAAGAGGTGGACTATCTTGTCACACATTTTGCCAGTTTGCTAGATAAGGAAGAGAAAGAGAAAATTCCACAAGAATGGATGGATCTAAAAATGTGGCTTGCAGAACACCGGAGTTAGCAAGGTAGATTGCTTGTACAGAGATCTCCTCTCAGAGAATCCAGAACACCTCTCTCATATCTTGTTGTTGGTGAAATTAATGCTGACACTTAGTCCATCAACAGCCATCTGTGATAGGGTGACCAGATGGGTTCGGCTATAAAGGAGGACGCCGACAGTCAAAAAGGAGGACAAAAATTACCACATATATTTTTTAACTCCAATCAACCGCTAACCGCTATCCATTGGGCCGT
>JANRMT010062796.1:11149023-11255156 GCA_026402145.1 Polypterus bichir lapradei | reverse complement strand
GAGTGAGTGAGTGAGTGAGTGAGTGAGTGAGTGAGTGAGTGAGTGAGGGCTTTGCCTTTTATTAGTATAGATGTGATAACGTAACGTAATGTCACGCGGTGACACGGATGAATGGAGAATGGCTGAAGGCTGCTCGTCCTCGGTATATATCATATGTAATCAGTCAAAAATGGTCAACTCTGTTCGTGATTCTGTGAAAGGAGGACATTTTGATGAATTTTTGGAATGCCTGGAGGACAGAGGAAACCATGTTAAAAAAGAGGACATGTCCTCCTTTTGGAGGACGTCTGGTCACCCTAATCTGTGAGAGAGGATATTCTTGCATGAACCGAGTGAAGACAACACATTGTACCTCTCTACACCCTGAAACACTGAATGACTGCATGCAACTCCCCATTAATGATGAAATAGTTGAATCATGTTGCTCTGACAAGTCAATTAGTTTCTGGATGTTTTCTGGAAAAGGTTCAAGACACCTGGATCATTAAACCCCAACAAGAACAAAGAGCAGTGAAATGGAGGCCGATGCACAGAAGAGAAAGCTGATAAAGGAGATGCTATGCCCTCAACGTCGAGTGGCATTTTCTCATCCGTGACTTCAGTAGAAATTTCAGATTCAGAATCTGACACAGACTGATTCTTGTTCTACACAGTTCTTACAAGTTCATAGAAATTTCTGTTCAATTAGAACCAAATATTTGAGTTGATGATTGTAATTTTTATACAGTTGTAATTTGTGTTTTAACAATTTTTGATTGATGTTTTGTTTCCTTTACAATATTATGCATTAAAAATAATCACTTTTTTATTCGGGCTACTTAAATTTATTTTGGGCTACCAAAAACTGAAGAGTGCCTGCCCGAAGGGCTACCAGGGATTTTGAAATTTTGCGAGCCCTGAAGTCAAAGATACAACAGCAGCACTTTGGAAAAATAATATTAAATAAAAACAAGAATCACTGAGATTGATAAAGGATTGTACCAACAATACTTATAAACTCAATCAGGTGTAAGTAATCATCTTCTGTATTGTACACCAAGAAAAAATGGTTTCTACCTGCAAATAGTTGTTAATCATTGTGATTAATTTAGCTATTCCTGGAGCATTCCAGTGCTTGGTAGGGCAACTGAAAGCAAACAATTGACAGTGGGTGGCAAGGCACTTTCAAAAGATGTCAGGGATAAAGTTGTGGTCAAACACAAGTCAGGAGATGGATGCAAAAAGATTTCAAAAGCGTCATCGATCCCAAGGAGCACAGTAAAGTCCATAATTAAGAAGTGTTTAAGAAGTGTTTAGTACTACTAAGACCCTCCCCGGATTAGGCCACCCCTTTAAGCTGGATGGAAGAGTGATGAAGAAACCAGTCATGGAGGCTACCAATAGGCCAATGACAACTTTGAAAGAGTTACAGGACTTTATGGCAAAAAGTGGTCATTGTGTTCATGTGATAACGATATCACAAGAGCTCCACAAATGTGGCTTACATGGGAGGACTGCAAGAAGAAAGCCACTCCTTTAGAAAGGCCACATTACATTTTATTTGAGCTTTGCCAAAATTCACCTTGAAGATTCTGAGACCAAGTGGAAAAAAGCGTTATGGTCAGATGAGAACAAAGTCAAACTATTTAGCCTCAACACTAAACAGTACACCTGACAGAAAGCCAATACAGCTCTCCAAAACACACCATACCTACAGTAAAGCAAAGAGGCGGGGGCGTTTCTCTGCAGCAGGAACTGGGACACTTTTCAGGATGGAAGGAAAAATGGATGGGGCAAAATACAATCAAATTTTTGAAGAAAATTGAAGATGGGCAGAAGGTTCACCATAATATATGACAATGACTCAAAGCGCACAGCAAAATTGACCACACAGTGGCTGAAGAAGAAAAAAGTGAATGTCCTTGCATGGTCTAGTCAGAACCCAGACTTAAACACTATTTAAAATCTGTGGATTGAATTGAATTTTGAAGTCCATCAATGGCCACCATCCCATTTGACTGAGCTTGAACAGTTCTGTAAAGACGAGTGGGCAAATATTGCTCAGTCAAGATGTGCAATTTTAGTACAAAAGTATCCCAACACACTCAAGACTGTAATTAAAGCACTGACGGGGGGAAAAATGTGATCCTTTATCAGTTTTTTATTTATTATTATTTTTTTGAACTGTTGCTTATACAGTATATCTTTGCCTTTGATGTTGTAGCTTGCATTGAGTAAATAAAGCTGAAAAAAATATTTTTGCGTATGTTTTCATTTTAGGCTATAAAGCAAAAAATGTGAATATAATAACCTAAAATGGTGAAAAATAAGCAGTAAACTGCCAGATGTTTAAAATTAAAGTTTAGGTAGCTAATAGGTTACAACCTACAGATGTTCTGCAGCAATTAAAGTAAATTTATCCTTACAAGTTGAAGCAAACAATTTGCACAGGTGTCCCAACTTCTGTTGATTACTTAAAAACTCTCTGTCTTAAAGCAGAGCTGGAACAGACTTCCTCTGAAGCACTACCTTGGTCCAGTGATAATGGCAAGAAAACAGAAATTAACAAATTAAACAAGACAGAGCATTATTACCCCTACAAGTGTAGGCCTTTCATTGAGAGAAATTGCAAAAAAAAAATCAAAGTGTCAGTGAGTATGGTGTCTACAAAATGCAAAGGCAATTGAAAGCTGGAAGAACCTCCTATAGGAAGAGATCTGGCAGACCCAGAGTCACAACCCAATCAGAAGACAAGTTTCTGAGCGTTACCAGTTTGCATGATAGGAGCCTCAAGGTACAACAGCTTCAAACACAGCTTAACATTGGTCAAAATAAAACAAGACTCAGTTTTTTCTGTGAAGGCGAGACTTTGTGCTGTGGGTTTGACAGGGTAAGTGGCAGTAAGAAAACCATTCCTCAAAGGATAAAATAGTAGCTTGAAATACTGGCTGTGAACTACTGCAGACTGGAAGAAAGTCTTATGGACAGATGAATCAAAATGTGAATTTTACTGTTCATTACACTGGGTGTTTGTACACCATTGAGTTGATGAAAGGATGGTTCATCGATGTGTGACACCAACTGTCAAACACAGAGAAGGACGTTTGATGGTCTGGGGTTCTTTTGCTGGAGGGAGAGTTGGTGATTTGCACAGAGTGACTGTCATTCTGAATCAACAGGGTTGCCACAGTTTGGCTATTACATCAGCAAAAGATGGCTGCTGATGTAATAGCAGAGGAATCAAAAATCAGAATAACATTTTGTACACTGAATAATTGCTTGACTTATTTTTTTGTCATTGTTTCTTTGTTCTATGCCTTGATTGCATGAAACAGTAAGACATTAAACTGTGTCATAAAAACTGAAAAACTTGGGTATTCTAAATCTTTTGACTGGTAGTGTATATGTTATGGAACTGCCTTGGTAAATTATAACTAGACTTTCACCATCACCATAAAATATATGCCTTGCTAGAGGTTTAAATTGAAAAAATTAAAAGTATAGTTAAGTGATAACATGGTTACAAGAAGTCTACCTTTGGAGAAATGTAAAATGCTATAAATAAATTAAGTCTTCTAATACAGTCAAATTCCTACTTGTTTTCTAAAATAGCACCCCTCAAGAACATATTTTTTGGATACAGGTTTGTAAACAGACCTTTCTATAAGTGATCAATTTGTATGCACAATCTCAATACTTTGGTATGCCCAGCCCCAGCTGCTTTTTTGTGCTTCCAAGTTTATATGTACAGGTGACCACTCAAATCAAAGGGGGTTGCCATTTACAACTTTGCCCAGGGCAGCACTGGGGTGAAGGGTTGTCCATCATAAGTGCCAAAGATCCCCTACTGAACTAGCTTCATGATATTCTTTGCCAGTGTTGCAAGGAGGGAACAGAACAGGATATGCGAGACTGCAATATTGCTACCTTGTAAAAGAGCAAAGGGGACAGAATTGACTGCAACAGCTACTGGGGAATCTCTCTGCTGAGCATATTTGGCAAAGTTTTTGCCAACGTAATCCTGAAAAAACTCTGAAAACTCGCAGAGAGAGTTTCCTCAGAGTCACAGTGTGACTTCCACTCAGAGTGCTCCACAACTGAGATGATATATTCCATACAGCAGCTGCAGAGGAGGAGAGTAGACAGCAGAGAATGCCTTTGTATCTTGCCTTTATTGGTCTGGCCAAGGCCTTCCACCTTGTCAGTCGGGATGGTCTGTTCAAGAAACTCAGTAAGATAGTGTGCCCTCCTAAGCTCCCGCGCCTGATCCAGTCCTTCTACACAGACATGAAGGGTGTTTTCTAGTAGTTCAGTGGTGTATCACCCAATGCCTTTAGCATTTACAGCAGTGTAAAACAAGGCTGTGTCCTTGCACTCAGGCTTTTCGGCATATTCTTTGCTTAGATGCTAAGACTTATGGCAAGCTCTACAGCCATTCATGTCTAAAACAAAGACCAGAGTCCTGGCATGTCCTCATCAGGGACATGCTGTATACTGATGATGCTGTATTAACCTCGCACTCAGAAGAGCAACTGCAGTGACTGATGGATCAGTTCTCCAGAGCATGTTAGGACTTTGGTGTCAACATCGGTATGAAGAAGAACAATGTGGTGGGCCAAGGTGTCAAGAGTCCACCCTCTATAGGGTGGCCCAGATCTAACTATGCAATTTTCATTACGATTTAACTTTTTAAGTTTATTGCATAGAAAATCACCCGAAAAATCCCGGACCATCGAGAAGACAACATGAAGAATAGTCTTTGCGCTGAACAGGAATCGTCCCCGCATAAATCAAAGTCATCCAGACGATATGGACCACCCTGTATTACCATCTCCGTCTACGAGTTGGAAGTGGTGCATCAGTTCCCCTACCTTGGCTCCACAGTTTCTCAAATCCATTTGCTGGATGCAGAGAGTGAGAGGATCAGCTGTGGTGCCTCAACCTTTGCCAAGTTGACTCAAAAACTCTGAACAACATGAAATTGACTCTCCATACTAAGACGACTGTCTACAGTGCCTGTGTGCTGAGCATTTTGCAGTATGGCAGTGAATGCTGGATGCTGTACTCCAGACAAGAGAGGCAATTAAATCTACTTCATACATGCAACCTCAAACACATTCTTGAGATCAGCTGGCAGGACCATGTGACGAATGAGGGGGTCTTTAAATGTGCCAATGTCCCTAGTCTTAACACCATTCTAATGCAGCGCAGACTTCTCTGGAATGGTCACGTCCATGAGATGTCTAATGCAAGCATCCTCAAGGATCTCTTGTATGGTAAGATAGCTGCTGACACCAGGGCACAAAGTTTCCTCCACCTCCACTTTAAGGATGTTTGCAAGCAAGACATGAATTCCATGGGCATGGATGTCAAAAGCTGGAAAGATTGTGCCTGTAACCATGTTCACTAAAGACAGGACATCTGGAAAAGAGCTAACAAAAGTGAGACCATTGTGAAAGAATCTGCAGCACAGAAGACAGCACAGCAAAAAGGAATTCAGGGAATGAACCCAGGCAACAGCAATGTTTTGTGTAGGGATTGCCAGAGGGACTAGCACTCACAAATCAAGCTCTACAGCTACCCAAGCAATGAGCCGCCAGTACCTCATGATTTTCTATGTCTGTCATATGAGCATATGCCTTAGTCTGTCTGTATGACACTCAGTCACTTTCAAATCTCACTTACAAATTCGTCTTTTCCAACAACATTCCAATTGTCTAAAACTGTAACTTTGGACCATGACTGATTCTTCTTTGCTGAACATGGTTCTCCTGTGCTTTCTATTCATACTCTACCCATATATCTTCAGTTCATTTATACTTAAATAGGTCACAATCTATAATTTATTTAGTTATCTTGAATTTTATTGGACGATTTTGAAGTGTACTATTGATTGCTTTGTAAATCATGTTCTGATGTCTATATGAAAGTTGCTATAAAATTAGACCACACTTAGGAAACACAAGATAAAGCTGTATAAATAAAACTTTTAATAACTGTTAACTGTTACAGGTAAAAAGTCAGATTGTATTCATATCAACTGTCACTGAGTTAACATGAAAATAAGCTATAACTATAGCAATAAACATTGCATTAGTATAAAACATTACAACCCCATAGTTTCATTTGGAATTTAGGACCAAACCCTAACTTGTTACTTGTTATGAAATATTGATTAATCTTTTGATATACTACTTGCTAATAAAAACGTGACTATTTTTGCACAAACAAAAGTCTGTTTTTTAAAAGGTAGTAATGCTTTATGTAAAGACACAAATGTGAATCCTTATTCTGTTAAACAAATACATGATGTTTTAACATATTCCAAAGAATGATATCCAGAGACACAGCTAATAATTCAAAAGCAGTACTATGCAATATATGTCAGATACAAGTAAGTACCTGAAGCAATGGAGTTTTAACTTATGTAAATAAAAATAAACACATCTTGAAGTTTCAATACTTAATTAATTAATTCATATTTAATATCAATATTAAATATGTGTGCCTGTGGTTAAGCATAATTTGCTTTTATTACATTTAAAAACAAGCTATATAACCACACAATTTAAAGAAAATGTCAATATTGCACCACTACAAATAGTTTTTACTTTGTTGTAGCCTTGTTAAATATATTGCAGTAGCAATGGCACATTAGCTTATCGAACATATTACACTGAAGCATCGCAACTTTCCAAGATGAGCTACTTCTCTCGATGTCGTTCATTTTTCGAAAACATGTATGCAATAGCTCCAGCAATTCCAATAAAGCCAAGAACTCCTACTGCAGTTCCCAGTGTTGCCTTGGCAAAGTCAACCTGCAATAAACAGTACAATAGGTTGTATTAAGAAATGTAAACTTTAAAAGGATAGATGGGATGCAGGTAAGAAATATGTAAGGACCTGTCATACATAGACATTATGGTATTATGCCATTTAATCTAGGAGTTCTCAGACAGTGAAATATTTTAATCAGAAAAGTAGAAAAGAAGATTAGTGGGCACATGTGAATAATAACATACACATCTATTTAATTTCTATAACAGGCAACCATGTGTAGAGAGGTACCACGTTAGTACCAGGTTATCTAGTACACTTTGCCCAAAGCTAAGAAAGTGTTGCCATCATACCGGTTTATTTCAGCAGTAACAGAATGTTATTTGCTCAGCTCAGAATGTTAATTGTGCTGACAAAATTTAGGTACAGTTTGATCCTCAAAGGAAAAGTGCTGCAGCTCCAACCAGTAAAACTTTCATTAGTTACTTCAAAAGTAACTTGCAGTCTATCTACAGCATAAACAATGAAGGTCAGCCAAACTTAGAATTGTGAGTGTGTATATGAATAGTTACTCTCCTGTACTATGATCCTATCCAGAACTACTTGATGCTACTAGAATAGCCTTCAGCTTTCTGTGGCCATACAATGGAAGATGCGGTCTAAAAGGTGAATAACAGATTCTCCATTTGTCAGTGTAGTTTTAGAATAATGGAGGTTATCCTCACAGCAACAACTGCACATCAGATATTTTTTCTGCTAAACAAAATCTGTTCCTTAACTTTTGAGTAGTCATGCATTATTTGTTAGCTATTGTCAGAGGTGGCGACCCGGCCGGGACACCCAGGAGGACCGGAGGAGGGCTTGTGCCTTCCCCAGACCATCTGGGGGCGACCGCCCTGGTTCCTTTGGGGGCCACGGATACAGAGCTTTGAAGCTCCACCCTGTAGGGGCCCGTGGTCACCGCCAGGGGGCGCCCCCATGCCTTTGGAGCCCTGGACCTCAGCACTGTGCTGGGGGGGAAGAGGACCAGGGACACCCGGAGTACTTCCGGGGTCGCAGCCGGCACTTCCGCCACACGGGGGTGTGTCCGTGGAAGATTGCCGGAACCCATCTGGAGCACTTCATTCGGGACTCCCTTCATTCGGGGCGAGAGGAGGCAAGGAGGCGGCCTGAAGAAGAGAAAGTAAGGCATTGTGTGGCCGGGACTTTGTGGTGCACCTTGTGACTTATTGCTGTAAATAAACATGTTTGTGGGTGAAATGAACGTTTCCGCCTGTCTGTGTCTGGGACAGCCTCCACACTATAAACATTTTAGCAACAACAGTTAATGTATAGCTGTCACATAAAGAATTCAGTAAAATGCTTCATCTTTAGGTCTTCTTGTTACTTATGATTTAGTATTCTCCTACATTCCAAAATCACTACTTAAAGATAACTGGCCCAACCTTGCAGTGAGGACTAGTTAAACATGGAGCATACCACATGACTGTTTACCGAAAATCTTAATGTCCCTGTCTGGACTTGAATTTAACAGCTAAATACAGTACTGTACCACCAATGGCACAGTGGTGTTCAGTGCTCAAGCACTGTCTAAAAGTAAAGCAAATATGCACATTTTCTTATAGGGAAAAATATTTTAAGGAGGAAATTATAATTTTTACTACTTATTTTTTGTAAATTTCCCCTTGGGATTAATAAAGTATCTATCTATCTATCTAAATTATCCATCCATTTTTTACATTGCTGGGAGTTAGCACTTTTGTCCAACTCATTAGTTGCAAGGGAAAAACCAACCCTGAACAGGACATGTCAAAATTGTAAATAACCACAGAAAAATTTGTTTAAACTCTTACTTTTGTTCTTGTTTTGCTGTACACTGCTGCATTTACCTGATCACACTACGATGGTGAGGGTAATTTATACAAGTTTTTTTCATAAAATGGGTTTATCTATCTTTGTGTTTTATAGTTCAATAACAACAAAAAAGGCAAACATCTATCAATTACTGAACTCACTTAATGTGTGCCGTTATACACACATTTGGACTACCTTTGTTCCCCTATTCTATATTAAGACTGAGTCTTAATCTACTAAGGAAATTATCTTGCTAGTACTTCGCTACAGACTTGTGCAATGCTGCAATTACTTTTTAATGTAATATGAAATACAGTGTGGCTTGGTAACCTGACTTGCCAGGATCACAAATGCCTTACAGTGTACAGCTTCTACAATGATTGGGGCTGCCATCTACTCACCAGAGATCTGAAGAGAGCTGACTGCACCATCTCCGATGACAGCTACCCAGCTTATCTTATTTTCCCTTTTGCCTTCTGGAAAGCACTACCAGAGCTTCACCACTCACTCTACCTGACTTAGGGTCAACTTATTCCCTCAAGCCATAAGGTCACTGAACTCTTGGTAAACTGTTTATATGACCTGTAGTATATCCACTTGCTAATTTATGTGTAATTATACTGTATGTTACATGTGTACTGACATCTACATTTTCCCTACTTTTTAATACAATCTGTATGTCTATACAGTTCTGTTTTGCACTTTATACTCTTGTAACTGTATAATTTATCTCCTGCTTTTATTTACTGTATTTATTTATACATCATATTATATTCTTATTACATGCACATACTTCCCTACTGCCCACAACACAACTGTGGCGGAAGAATTTCTCTATGCCCATGCCAATGTATGCAACAGTAAAGATCTCTAATCTAAAATGGAAGACTGTAGTAAACCATGCACTTGCAACTTGATATTTACTTGGTTTCACTGTTTTTTAAGGGAAACTTGACCACGAAATGAATTTTAATTACAGGTCACCTTGAACTCCTTGTAGGATTCCTTATTTGTCTAAGGCTCCACTTAAACTTTCTTTTAAATATTCGTTCTGCATACCTTATTTTCTCCTATTCTGGCCCTCTGTGGTGTGGGTGTGAACTTAAGTGTGACCTGTGCTGGACTGGATCCTTGTCTTGGGTTGGTGTTGGCTCTACACCCGATGCTGCTAAGCACAGACTCCAGCTCCCGACACTGAACTGGGTTATGTACATTTAATGACTTTTCCTTATTCTGAAAAGGGCTTACAATATTATTTACATTAAAAAAAAAAATCAACCATCTAAAGTTATAATGGATGTCCTGCACTCTGTACTCAGCCACTGTGGCCCTGAATAGCAAAACATATTCAAAAACAGTCTATCCAAAACCAAAAATGAAATAAGTGTTGAAAAAATGTGAATATATCCAGTCTATACAATATGAAATATGTTGAGTCCTTGTTTACATAATTCATACTTAAATGGAAAAAAAATCTGGTGTTGTCAGCACATGACTTTCTCTCTATTATTTCTCCACTATACCTACCACAATAGACTTTTACAGTATAATGCCTCATGTGTGACTGCTTTTTTATCTTTAGCAAAGTGAGGAGTTTTTCTTTCTTTTTAGTAATTCTTGTGCGAGTTGGTGTTGCTTGTTATATTATTTATTTATTAAGCTTCTGTAAAAAAAATAAATTTCCCCCTTGGGACAAATAAAGTTCTATATATCTATCTATAAACACGAGTACAGTATACAGTTTGAATTTAGCAATATACGAGGAGGAGTCAAGCTAAAGTTAGAAAATGGGATTTATTAGAAAATGGGACAAACTTAACAAAACTGATAATAAATTTCTCAATGTAGACTCCACCCTTCTCAATGCACTTGTGCCATCTGCTTGGAAGGGCCTGGATTCCAGCAGAATAAAAGGTTTTGTCTTGTCCTCGCAACCACTCTTGCACCCGAGTTATTGTCAAACTCTATATGCTGAGGGATACTACAGTCACTAGTGCAAGTTACCGTGACTTGCTGGAGACCAATGTGAAGCCTTCTAATCGACCCAAGCGGCAGGGACTGCTGTCTCAAGGAGTCCTTTTGCTGCAAGACAATTCCCATCCACACACTGCTAAGAACACCAAGGCTTGTCTGGAGAAACTGAAGTTTGAGGTATTGCCACGTCCTCTTTATTTGCCAGATTTGGCCCGTGTGATTTCCACCTTTTTGGACCACTAAAAAACCATCTGGGTGGTTGTCAGTTCAAGACAGATGACGATGAGAAGAAAGTGGTGCACCAGTGGTTGTGAAGACAAGACAAAACCTTTTATTCTGCTGGAATCCAGGCACTTCCCGCAGGTGGCACAAGTGCATTGAGAAGGGTGGAGACTACATTGAGAAATGTATTATCAGTTTTGTTACGGTTCGTTCCATTTTCTGAACAATACCATTTTTTAACTTTAGCTTGACTCCCCCTCATATATACAAGATGCTTTACCGTTTAAGTTTATCTTTTATATTTTAGTCAAATTTAGAAGCAGATTCATAATTTAATAAAGAAATAAAATATGATAAATGCTTCTTTATAATTAGATTTTAGTTGCTATGACTCCTACAAAAAAAATTGAACTTTGAGAGCTCAAAGCAGGAGCTTAAGACTGAACTCAAAATTCACAAAAAATTTCTTTCAATGTCCTAAATGCATATGCCAAATTTTGTGAACCCCTTACTAGTGTTGTGACTGTTGTTGCAGTGACCTTTACAAAGCTCAAAAGATGTAATTATTCAAAAACCTGATTGGTTTGTAAGACTAATGAATGCTGCTTCTCCACAAAAGCTCATATGAATTGGTCCACTCATTCTCAAGCTACAGTGCCTAACATTTTTTACTGCGGACACACAAACGCACAGACATCAAATCTTCCCAAAAAGGTTAAAAACTTTTCTAGAAAAATCAAAATATGATTTTCTGTTGAAACCCCAAGCTATTATTTATGAAAGCAATACATCCTTCAGGTGTGAAATATGTAAAGAGTAAAAATCATTCTTGAAACCTCATCCTGGTGTTTTTTTCATAAGCTGTAAATATCTCACAGCTATCCGGATCTGATCCAAAACACAAAATTTGTTGTAAGCAAAAATAATTTTTTTTGTATTTTCCTCTCACCTGGATCGAAATTGTTATGACTTGAAAAATGGTTTGTTCTCAATTAAAATAAACAACACTTTCATATTCATTTCTTTGTACAAATGTGATTTTGATTTACATGTATTTTAACTATACCTAAGTAATTTAAAATGTCTTTTCTTCCATTCATTCCCTTCCTGTTTTCTGACAGATTATAAATTATTACTCACCTGTTCACTCTTTTCGATGTCATATCGCAGGCCTGTGACAAAATGCTCACAGTTTTGACTCATCAGGTCATACGGGACCTCTTTACCTATGGCTTCTTTTGCATTCTTCAGAATTATGTTAACAGGAAGAGGATCGTACTTTTTATCATACTTGTTGTTAACACAGTACCGGCTATCTCCCACCACATCACGGAGACGTTCTTTCTTAATTATCGCCTTTTCACAGTACACAGACACAATGCTGGATGCTGTGGCACCACCAATTTCACCTGCAGCCACAAGAAATCCAAGGACAAAAAATTAAAAGTTTCTTCCATTTTAAATACTGTACATAATTTGTATTCATCCACCTACTTTTCAAACTACATGACTGACACACATTTCATTACAATATATACAGTACAGATCAATAAGAATCACATTCAGACAGATACCTCCTCACATACTCAAGTAAAAAGCACACTTAGAAAAAGATTTAACATGAAGTAATCACTCGAAGATTCTGAAATATCCAAAAGGTTAGTAATGATTGAGCATGCTCAGTTTATTAAAATCAAAAGTTAGAAATGCCTGACAGGTTCTAAAAAACATTTGAATTGTGGTTTGTAAAGTGAAAGTAATATTCTTTTAAGTTTCATTTAAAATAAGACATCCTTTTCTAGACTGTGTTATTGTATCCGAGATTCTTCTGATTGTGAAAGATAATACAGAGTTTTTACATTATTACAATAGGTGCATTTGGCAGCTGTGCACTCAAATGGTTTCTTGGGAAAAAATATTTCTTTAAACATTACTTGGTTTCATATTTTTTAAGCATTGCCAGACAGACAGAGATTAATTCTCAACTCAACATTGAATATAATTTCAGGAAGTAATTAGCAATCTATAGGAACCCGACAGTTAAAAAAAACAATATAAAGATTTCAAAACAGAAAACTGAAATACTGATTAAAATATTAATTTTTCTAATTATTGCTGCTACTGTAAAACTTACATGGAGGTGCTAGATGGACAACATAACCATTTCCCAAATACAAAGCCCAGTGTTTATAACCAGTACGAAAGATTTCAATTAGATCTCCAGGCTTAGGTTCTTCAGAATACTGAAAGAAACAAGACATGGATTACTTAGTTCACCTGCTGTCACTCAGCAAAACAGTAATACATTTCCTTAGAGCAGAAAGTTAGTATGATACAGTGGTCATGTGTGACATACATTAAATGTCACAATGGTCTAACTTCTAAACTTGCTCAGCTATACTTTGTTGGTTTCAAATTCATATTCACAAATTATATTTTCCACTTAAAAGGCTCTAAAAAACAAAGTCATTTATGTTACTTCCTAAAAGCAAGCTACAGCACACTGATATTCTTTTGAATCAGACCATCAAGCTTTTTATAGGACATTTTGTGATAAAGCACATGTATATTCCGCACCTTTACATTGCCTTTTCCCATATTCAAAACCATAAAGATACCAGACTTTTTTTTTACCTTGATTACAGGACAAAATGCAATACTCCCCAGCCATCACTTACTGAACTTGTACTTGCTGGAGTCCCTTTGTTTGAGGTATTTTCAGGAAATAGAAGAAAACACAGTAAATGAGCCCCAGTTTATTCCATTATTAGCAGGTCATAAAATGTGTGGACTCCTTTAATTCTCATAACAGGTACAGTTCTGGCTGGCATTGCTACTGTAGAGGTCCACTTCAGATCTTGCTGTGCTGTTGGTTGGTTGCCATTTTAAACAGTGTGTTGTGATTTAAACTAGCACAACCTTATGAAACTAAATCATTATAAAACAAACTGTACAAAACAGCATCAAAGGACAGCAGCAATACCCAATTATAAGCAACTATCAGAAAACTAATAACAGCTGTAATAGCACATCAGTGTGACAAAAACAACTTGTTTGAATGTGATTGATGGCTAGATCTTAAATAAAGTAGACTGACTGAATTCTGGGAAGATGAAGCTTACTCAAAGGTGGCACACACACAAGTAACTGTGCAAGGATGCCATCAGATGCTGTCTGCTATGGAATGCACTTGACTACATGTGCTTGGTTTTTTTAGTGTAGGAGACTGGACAAATCAAGGTGCCTTGGGTAAGAACATGGTTCTGTTTGAACCAACTCCATTGCATAATCCTATAGCCATCGCACTTCACAGTAGGAAAGTGTTTTTTTAAAGCATGGGAGGTGTTGCTTTTCTGACCCACATATTTCTTAAACTTTAGCCAGAAAGCTATATCATGGACTCGCCAGATCATAACTTCTTTTTCCCCCATTGCACCTGGGACATGGTCATGCTTTCTGCCAATCTTGGAATGTGCTCTGGCATGATTCTTTTTGAGCAATAGCTTCTTTTTTGCCAGCCTCTCATACAGATCAGTGTTATGCAGAGCTCTTGACATGGCAGACTACTACACTTTTGCTTCAGTCTCAGCTGCTGAACTATGTGGTTACTTCAAAGTGGTTGTTAGCCTCTCTGTGGCTTTTCTCTCAAGTCTGCTTTTTGTTTGTTTGTTCAGACACTTTTCATGGATGTCATTTTCTCGTCTGCTGGTGGTTTGATGTTGTTTCCCCTTCCTGATAAATGATCCAGCAAATTTCCCCTGGGGCATCCATACACTTGGATATTATTTTGTACCCATTTCCTAATTTATGCATTTGTATTATTTTATCTTGGAGCTCTTGGGGAGGCTCTTTAGTTTTTAATTTCAAAGTTGTTGTCCTTCAGAGTCACAATGTAAATAACGATCAGTTAACTACTGTATGTAATTTTTATCCAGAATAAGTGGCAATTACTTTAATCTTCCACTGGTAGAAACCAACTGTAAGGCAACTCTATACCTGTAGGCAACTATTTTTCTCCCATGTAAATGTAGAGCTTCCACACCAAAGGGAAGAAATACAAACAGTATATTTCCTTCTTAACTTTTTTTGTAACAAACTAATACAATAATAAAAACGTTTTAGTGCTGTAAAATGAGACTATCCCAGAGAACAAAAGTTCAGTGAAGGATAAGCAATTCGGTAAAATAAAGGAATTGTTGGCAGAATTGTTTTGCAAGGCACTATACATACACTTTATTGCAAATTATTACAATGAAAATGATTTGGAACTTACTTAAATTTTATGGAATAGACAAGTAAAATTTATAAAATACAAAGACCATTAAATACATTGCTTCAAATGTGGCCTGAATTCACATACAGATGTAAGAAAAAGTTTTTGAACTCTGGATTTTTTGATTCCAGAATGAATGGCTTTTAATATCTGTTCTAATCCCAATTTATGTCATAATAATGGATATTCACGTGACTAATTATCTTCCAAACGTGTAACTGGCCCAGTAGTAACGTATGTGGGTGTGTGAGTGTACCCGTTAGCACCTTGGTTTGTTTGTTCCCATGAGCTTGATTCTGCCAAGGACAGGCATCCGCTCTTCACAACCGTGATCTGTATAAGTGGGTTCAAAATTGATGGACAGAAGAAAATGAAAACGCATATTTCTGCTGCTGTAACAAAATATACAATTAATGTATTGGTGTCATGTGTTAACTGTTATTTACTAATCAAATTTTCTTTTAAGATAGGGCAGTTAAACTAAAAAAAAAAAAAAATTGATCATTTACAAATGATAAAGATTTGTCCTTGGTACTGCCAGGTACAGCATGAAGTCATTGACACTAATGCAGCTTTTTTTTTTAGAAAGTCATAAACTAAAAAAAAAAATTGATCATTTACAAATGATAAAGATTTGTCCTTGGCACTGCCAGGTACAGCATGAAGTCATTGACACTAATGCAGCTTTTTTAGAATGCCAATCAATTTTTGTTATACGAACCCACCCATTCCAAACCTCCTCCACCCCACCCCAATAAAAGGTTTTAGGCAGCTTGGGTTTCCGGGGAAATACCAACGAGTTACCGTCCTTAAAGAGAGACTGTCCTCTCAATATGCATATCTTTTCCTTTCTTGGGTAAGCTGACAGGTGAATAAAATCCTCTGTAGACCACTAGACTATTAGGATTTAACAGCTGTGCATCAAACACTTTGCACAGTACTTAAAAGAATAAAACGGTCGAGCAAATACTTTACATGCAATGGAAGTGAGGAAACTAATTACCATATGAAATATTAACTAGATTGTCATTGTAATGCAACCTGATAACACCCCAAAAGGTACTGTTTGGAGTTTACACTTTAGTTACAACTATATATACAAAGGAATTCACTTTTATTTTATTTCTTCAACGTAGAAAGAAGATATAGCGACCAGAATCATTTACATGCACCGCACTGGTCAAACTTAAGAAAACGCAGTTTAGATTATTTTTAGAAACTAGAATAGTTGGCAGCAGAATCACTTACATAGTAAGACATCGCGTATTCCGACATAAATCGACGATTGTAAAGTTCCGACTTCCTCAGGTTCTTTCTTCGGTTAAATGATCAGTCCCGTCGTACGGAGATGCTCTGCCAGTGTACTGCGAATGTCGGAGAATTTATGCGACAGCCGGTGCACTCCAGGCCGACGTGTCAGTGTTGTTAGTAAAACATGATATGCTTTTTTCGGTTTCCTTTGTCTTTTTCGGTCCGCCCTTATAAAAAGCACTGACCACACTTATTTATTTGTTTATTAGGCCGGGCAGATCACACTCCGTGATCTATGTACGTTTTATTTTTTATATCTCTTAAGTCCGGTGCCTCTACCCTGAAGCGCCAAGTAGGTGGAGTTAGCCCCAGTGGGCGCCAATAGAGTCTAACTGCTGAGCTTTTGCTGGTTAAGACTAGGGCTGTGCGAGGGTAACATGACTCATATGACTGCCCATTAAGTCAACTCCGGGTACTGGAAGCTCCGGGGTGGAGGCTCCGAGCTCGCGGGAAATTTGCATTTTGACGTGCGCATGCTCAGTTTTACAAATTGTCTGGTCCATGTTTAAAGATGGATCAACATTCTTTTACCTCACCTCCAGAGTGTTTCAAGGGAAGAGCAGTTAAGTGCTGCCAGGAAAGTCGGTTTCGAATTCTAGCTACCATGTGTTGTATTCTGCGGTGGGTTGGCACCCTGCCCAGGATTGGATTCCTGCCTTGTGCCCTGTGTTGGCTGGGATTGGCTCCAGCAGACCCCCGTGACCCTGTGTTCGGATTCAGCGGGTTGGAAAATGGATGGATGGATGTGTTGTATTGAGGCATACTGACCTCTCATGTTAATCTCTGAGGTAATTTAATTAATTTCTCCACCGATTTTATCAAACTGTCAAAAGTGCTGACGCCGCTGCTATTTTTAATTATATATTGTGCCTTGCACTCCAAAGACGATGCTAAGTCTCAGTACTTTAGCAAAACCAGCTTTATTCAACTCGAAACAGGAACAGCGAGGTTATTTGTTGTAACAGGATCTGCCATTCTACTAAACACAGCAAACAGGCAGGGTCAGGGCCTGGTCAGTTGCCAAGTTATAATGTTCCCCATGTCACCCATCGGGAGACCGGCGCTTTGCGTGTGGTAGCGGTAAGGTTTGTTTCTGTGGCGCTGCGACCTGCAGCCGGATACAATTGGTTGTCTTGGCAGCGTGTAGTCCCATTAGGGAGGGTCTCAAAAGAGGCAATCGTGTTTCTGCGTGTTGTCCCTTTGGGGAAGGTCTCAAAGAGTTCAGAAGTCTCACACACACACAACCCTACCCCCTTAGCTTTGTCCCCACTGACTCGACCAGGCGTGTGAGTCAGCCTTGATGTGTGCAGCCCTGGGACTGTTGCGGAAATCGAAGGCAAATACCTGTAAACTATCAAAACACTGAGTGAGCCGAGCATTTGTATCCTTATGTCTGTAGAGCCACTGGAGTGGGGCTTGGTCAGTCAACTAGGGTAAACCGCCGCCCCCACAAGTAGTACCAGAGGGCTTCCACAGCCCAATTAATCGCTAAACGTTCTTTCTCAATGGTAGAGTAATTGCGCTCACTGGGAAGCAGCTTCCTCCTGAGAAACATGATTGGGTGTTCTTCACCATCATAGCATTGTGAAAGCACTGCACCAAAACTGAAAGCACTTGCATCTTTCTGCAGAATAAATTCCATAAAAAAGTCCAGATTTCACAGAACCGGGAATGAGGACAAAGCAGATTTTACAGGCATCAGTCCAGACAACATTAAGGTTCTTCCTGCCCTTTATCAAGTCAGTGAGGGGGGCAGCCTGATACGCAAAATTGGGAATGAACTGTCTGTAGTGTCCCACAAGCCCAAGGAAGGCACAAACCTGCCTCAGTGTTTTGGGATGAGGATACTCCAGCACCTCTCCCACCTTGTCCATTTTAGGCTTGAGCAAACCCTTCCTCATGGAATGTCTCGAATAATGGGTTTCAGGCATACCCAGTCTGCATTTCTTAGGGTTAGACGTTAACCTCACCAGCCTCAAACTGTCAAGCACCACCTGCAGGCGGACGAGATGAGAACTCCAGTTGTTACTGAAAATGACTACATCGTCCAGATATGCTTCCATATATGCGGAATGGGGACACAGGATCTGGTCCATCATCTGCTGAAAGGTCAACGGTGCGCCATAGAGACCAAATGGGAGCCTTATAAATTCGAACAGCCTGTCTGGAGTGGCAGACATGGTCTTCTCTTGACTGGACTTCTTCAAAGGCACTTTCCAGTAACCCTTCATGAGATCTAGGGTGGAAATATATGAGGCCCGCCTGAAACTTTCCAACAAGTTATCCACACGTGGCATCAGGTATGTGTCAAACTTAGAAATTTTATTCAGCCTCCTAAAATTAATACAAAACCGAACTGAACAGTCAGGTTTTGACACAAGCATAATAGGGTTTCACCACTCACTTTTGCTTTCACAAATTACACCCATCTTGAGCATCTG
Source organism: Polypterus bichir lapradei (assembly GCA_026402145.1). Taxonomy (NCBI): domain Eukaryota; kingdom Metazoa; phylum Chordata; class Cladistia; order Polypteriformes; family Polypteridae; genus Polypterus; species Polypterus bichir. The sequence goes on along the minus strand of JANRMT010062796.1, from coordinate 11,236,325 downwards.
TTGAACCTCCTCGTGTATCGTGTATGATCACTCTCCTCGTTGCTTCTGGAAGGCTATACAGGGACACAAGTACAGTAACACCATGAGCAGTCATGATCTTGTGTTCTGCAATTTCCGTTCAGCTCTGCATGGCTGAAAAGACCTCTGACTTCCTTATGATCAGTGATAGCAATTTTGCCTTCTGAGTGTTAGTAAACTCATCCCCAATGCCGACTTCTGTCTGAGGAACTGCTGCGAACGTGATCAGTACCTGTTGGGGGTTGTGCCACTCTTTTAAAAGATTAATATGCAAAATTTGTACAGGTTTCTGTTGACTGGGAAATCTGACTTTATAATTCACTGTGGACATACACTCTTCAATCACTGCCTAGCCACTCAGCCTGAAATTTATGCAGATCCGAAAGGTATGCGATCCCCCTTATTAAACTTGCAGTGTTTGCTTGTCTTGTAATAATCATGTTTTTGCGCCTCCTGCTCATGCTGCAGATGTTCCACTGCAATAGAGGACAACCTGGAAATCTGTTCTTGTAGCAAAATGATACGGTTGACAAACCTCCACCCACGAGGGGCCTCACAAATCCCCATCTATTCTTCTCGAAAAATGTCTAACACTCCCCAAGGTCGGGGGCCAAGTATTAGTTCAAAAGGATTCAACCCAGTAGAAGCTTGTGGAGACTTGCGAACAGCAAACAGGAGAAAGGGCATTATTGTATCCCAGGAGGTCAGGTTGTCATGGGCCACCTGCTGAATCATCTGTTGTAGGGTTTTATTAAATCGTTTGATCAGACCTTTTGTCTGCAGATAATAAATCGTGGAGTGCAACTGCTTAACTGCAGAACTTTTGCATAGTTGCTTTATGATGCAAGAGGTAAAGGGTGTGTCCTGATCAGTCAAAATCTTGTGAGGGATGCCGATACTCGTGAATATTTCTGAGAATGCTTTTGCAATAGTCAGGGCGTCCGCACACCGCAGCACGGCCACTTCTGGGTAGCTTGTTATCTACAGTAACACAAGCATATACTGAAACTCATTTTTACTCTTGAGAAGCGGAATAACAATATCTAATCCCAACCTGTCAAAAGGGACATCTAAAATAGGCATCGGTACGAGGGGTGTCCTAGTGGGTCTATGAGCGGAAACTATTTAACAGTCGGGGCAGCCTTTACAGAATTGATCCACATCCTGGCCCATATTCACCCAATAAAATCATTTCAAATTGCGTTTCCTTGTCTTTACCTTGCCAAGATGACCCCCCAAAATGTGACTTTTGAGCAATTTTTAAACCGTCTCCCTGTGTCCACTTGGCACCACCAACTGCTCGATCCTTCCATTACCCAAGCAATCAGAAATCACCTGATACAGGAACCCATCCTTAATTAAAAAAATGTGTTTTAAAGTTCGAGTCCTCTCTCTCCAGATAGTAAGAGTCATTTGCGATGTTGTTGTTGTTGTTTGTTGTTGTTCTTTATTTCGCCTTATACAATTTCTTGTATTAGGAACTTGTTAGTTTTCGCATACCCCTTGGGATCAGAGCGCAGGGTCAGCTATTGTACAGCGCCCCTGGAGCAATTACAGGTTTAGTGACGTGGATTCGAACCAGCAGCCGTCTGGATACCAGCATAGATCCTGAATGCAAAATCCAAGTTGCTATTGGCTTGCTGAAGGTGAGAAAACTCATGGTAGTTGCAGTCTCTGCTTCCTGTGTGCCCAGTGCAGCATCTCGCTCATTGCCCGCTGCTATTTCGTCAGGGTCCACTTCCTCTGTGCCTGATGCAACATCTTGCTCACTGCCCGTATTCCGTTGGGGTCCATAGCGGGTGTCCGGTCTGGGGAGGTTGTTTGCGTGAGTGATGGCGTGATAAAGTCCACCAGCTGCCCTGGGTACTCTCTTGAGGATTCGTCCCTGACCTCACTGGACAACTCTGGTTGAATTTCAAACCCGGCTCCTTGACTGATGCTGTCAGAGGCGAGCCCCTCTGTACCCAGTGCAGAAGGAGGTGCTCTGCAGGCAGCCAAGGCATGTGGGAAAAGGGCATTCCTGTTTTCTATTAAAAGAGGCCAGGGTGAAGTGTCTGATGTGGCAGACTAAACCTTAAAGTTCTTCCTTTTAAATTTCAGAAGGAGTAATATAATCTTGTTTTAACGTCGCCATGGACACAGCAAATGTTCACTTGGTCTGTGGTCCTATAAGGGCTCCGTGAGAGCTAGTCATGGCGGACTACACAGAGGTCACTACCAGAGTACAACAGTGCCAGGAATTCCCCTCCAGCCAACATAATAGAGACCTTAAAATTGTCCTCCCTTAACATCCTGGGGGATACTTGCAAGCTGGATACCTGGGCCAGACCGATGGCCATGGTTTTGCAGGTGGAAGGTGGCACTCCCGAAACAGATGTCCTGGTTAATCACACTGAAAGCAGCTTGCATTCAGTGTGCACTATGGTGCTCCTACGTTGGCATCTTCCACCAGTAGTGCCGGCAACCTGAGGAGCCTGTGCTGGTTGGATTGAAGTCGGGACCAAGCCCGGGTAGCCCCTTTGTTTCCAGGTGGCTTGGGTGCCCTCCAGTCAGAGAATCAGGTCTAACAGTGAGTGGACATCATTATGGATCATTTCATCACAAAGGCCCTCGTCTATCCCCAACAGGACTGCATCAATAGTGAGGTTCTCCACAATGTGCTCGAAAGTGTCCCCGTGGATCCAGCTTTGAATCAGGTCCACTAAGTCCTGGATCTGTCCTCATATAGGGCGATCTGGGTCATTGTGCAGCAGACGAAACTGACGCCTCTTGACCACTGGGCTGATACCCATGCGGAGGAGGACCTGTTGCTTCAGGAAGTTGTAATCATCGAACCTTTCAGGAGGAAGGTTTTGCACGACCTGTAGGGTCTTCCCAGTTAAAAATGGGACCACAATAGCTGCCCAGGCTCCCCTATCCCAGCATATTAATGTTGCCGTGTGTTCAAAGCAGAATAGGAAGCATTCTGGGTCGTCCGAGGGAGCCATCTTCACCAGCACATCCCTGGGGAGCACAAAGACAGGAGCTCCCTTAGGAGCCTAATTTTGCTCTGCCGGTATTGGGATGTTACATTCCTCTTGGGGTTCCATTAGTGCAAGACCCCACTCCTGGTACCATGTGACACGTGAGTCGGTGCCTTGTACCCCAAAGACAAGGCTAAGTCTTAGTACTTTAGCAAAACCAGCTTTATTCAGCTTGAAACAGGAACAGCAAGGTTATTTATTGTAGCAGGGTCTACCATTCTACTGGCCTGGCCTGTTCAGTGGCCAAGTTATAATGTTCCCTGCATCACCTATCAGATGACCTGTGCTTTTTCGCATGACAGTGGTCATCTTGTAGTTGTTTCTGTGGCTCTGTGAATCTGCAATTGCCTCGGCGGAGGACAAGCAATCTTGAACAGATGCAGAAGTTGCACTTCTGCATGTTGTCCTGCATGACCATGTCTCCCTTTGCCAGGAGAAGAATCCAAAGCCCAATTACATGGTGGTGATAGCCCACACCTCCAAATCTTTGGTCTTGTATGAATTATGTTTGTGATAAAAATGATCAGTCAGCCTGTGCAATGTGCTTCAGTGTCAGCAGAGGTTGCCACTGGGCCTGGAGCAGAATCAATCAATCAATCAATCAATCGACTTTATTTAAAGTGCAAAATCACCATGCAGCATGGTCCCAATACACTGTACAAATTAGAAGAATACACGAGACCTGATGAAAAATAAGCAAATAAAATAGAAATTAAAATAAAACAATATCAATTTTAAGAGTCCCGATGGCCTGGCCTATCTTTTAACAAATTTGGCCTGCACTCCATGCAATGTTTGTTTTTTTTTCTTTTTTCAACCAGAACGAAACATGGAACTTTACTACATAAAAGAGGAGGCTAATGCATTGAAAGAAAATGTATTGGTGAGAAAATGTCCAGGAGGAGCTGAAAGACATCAAGGAAAAATGAGGAAAGCCTTGCATATCTATGCTGTTAAATGCAGCAAAAGCACAGATTCATTTAAATCTCTGCGTGAAGTGCAGATAATGACATATCCCAAAAATTTGCATCTTCTCCCAATTTCCCATGAGTGATTCTCAATCTTGCAGAAATCCCTATTCCTCCTCCTATTATTATTTATGCAATACTCTGATACAAAAAAAAAAAAAAATTAATTCCTTTCTCTCACAGAGAGAACCCTTTCATGGATGATTCTGTCACTGCAAATGAGGCACCCATGTCAAGTGTGGCACTTTACTTTTTCAATATTGTTTTACACATCACAATAAAATGGAGGAGCACTCTAATAAGAAAAAATTACAAAACAATTTTTTGTCAGGGTACAATAGATTTACCCTTGTCTTGCATTGCATTAGTTAAAATAAATATATATTGATATGTAGATAATTAATAACAGATATGGAAAAAACAATAACTGTGAAATGCTTGACTTTTTTTTATTTCTTCAGGGAGTATAAGGTGCTGAGAAACAGACTGGTGATTTATTTATCAAGCTAAACTGGGAGAAAAACTTAAACCAAAACAAATAAAAATAAACCTAGCTGCCAAATCCTAATGAGAGACAAGAATCAAAGTAAAAATAAAAAACAAATCAAATGAGATCAAACCAAATGAGAAACCAAATGAAATTCGTAACATGCACAATAACAAAGGTTTCCTTTAAGTATCCAAATTAGTATTATTTATTTATTTTATTTAGGGGGTTTGTATCTGCAGATCAGACAACGAAAGGAACCCCCAGTCAGACTTCTGAGATTGATCAAGATGCAGATCTCCACAGCTCCACGATTCAGTAGCTCCACTGGACAGCCAATTAGATTGCAGGTTTTTGTCACTTAGTTTACTTGATTTGAGTCAGATAACCCCACCTCAACCCCCCAATCTTAACTCTGCTGTAACCAAGTGTTAACACTGATGTATAATTTAAAGCGACAACCTCCTCAATGGAGTGGAGTTCTTGAGGCCCATAGCTAGAGTCTATTGAAAGTTTTATCATGTGGCTGCAATTACCTACATGTCACAACCAAAACAACGCAGGAAGCAGCACCAATGACAGCTTTCAAAACTGTGGTGATATATATAAGTACATAAAAAATAGCGTTCAAGATGCAGAAAATACTAAATTAATTCACACAAAACCTAATCATGACAGCAGGGAGGGCTGTAAGGACATTTTAACATGTTTCGTTTCTTAAGAACACAGCAGCAGGAACAACTGAAAGAACAAGTGACCAGAACAAAGGTGTAGTTTACATATTTTATTGCATACCACAGCCTGGCCTTTCAGATAAAGACTGAATCCAAAGATTCTGATGAGACTGTGGAGTTGATGAACTTAAATTGTTCAACTTCAAAAACTGTACCATATGCTGCCATGTCATCCTGTTGACTGATGTCTACCATGTCATTGGCTTTGGCTACAAGTTCCTAGTGGCCTTGTCTGTGACACGAGTGGCCTATGAGCGAAGTCTCTCCACACTGAAGCTTTTGAAGAGCAAGCTGGGGACCTCTTTTACACAAGAGTCCCTTGAGACCTTTACGATCATGTCAGTACAGAGGGAGACTTTGGACTGGTCACTGACAATTTAATTGACCAGGTTACAGTGAGCAGCGAATTCTTGTGCCATTTACTAATTTTCTAGGCTAGAGTAAAACTATTTTATATGCCATGGATTTTTTATACATCCATGGTGTGTGTCCTAGTTGGGTGCGTTAATCCCAGTCCTGCCCTGGTCACCACGGTTCTTTTCCTTTCAGAAATGCCATGTGTCTTCACCGCTGTGCTTTTTTGTCGGCTTGGAAAAACCCAAAGCTCAATTATATGTTTAAGGTAGCCTGCACTTTCAGTTTGTGGGTCGTGTCACATGTGACACATCCTTACCTTTTGAGTAAGATATAAACTAAAGGCCCAGTGGTTCATTAGTCCTTGCTTGGTAGATGGACAACCCTTATAATTTCATATATATGGTAACAACGCTGACATGTTACATCAGCCAGGGATGAGTCACCCAAGTAGGAGGTGGCATTACATAACCAGTTCCAGGGGTGCTCATATAAATTGCAAGCCTGCAAAGTCGCATGCTTTTCCTACTAGTGCATAAGGCAAACAGTCCTTTTAAAGATGGCACACCATCTAACATGTGAATAGCAGAGAATCCATTTATTGCTGCACTTGCTGCCAATGCTACATTGGTGTCAGAAGCGGAAAGAGAAAACCTACAGTCCGACTCAACAAAGTGCCAAGTACCTTGGAGACTGAAAACAGACCTGATTGGCTCCTTGGGGAAGTTGGTGGAGAGGCTTGAGGATCAAATCTGTAATCTGGAGTGACGTCTGCAGAAGCAGAACAGGGAGAAAGATAGCTGAGAGACTAATACTTCTGCAGCTCAACCACCGCTTCTCCATCTGTTAAGATCCATTAGTCTGGATGTGCAGATCCAAAATGGAGCTTCGGGCTTATGGAGCTGAAGTGTGGAAGACTAAGTTGCCACCAACCCCAGGTGAGCTTGACTAGCAGGGCCAGTGGTGAAAAGGTGAAGGCAAAGGACAAGGCAGATCATAGAGGTGTTGGAAGCAGCGGGAGAGTCTGAAAGCTGAGATCCAGACCTCAAACACGGTTTGCAGCTACAGTTCAGTGAAAGAAAACAACCAAAAGACTGGAACATCTGCATTTCAGCACAAGGAGGTTTGCCTGCTTCCTTACAACTGATCAACATTGAGCACCTCTGCTACACCACATTACAATAAACATGCAGCTGTGCCTTTTGATTACACAGTGCTCATGATCCCTGCTGATGTGCAGTCATTTCCAGCTGCACGACTGAACTAAGAAATAAAAGACCACAAGTTTGTGAGCCGTTGCAAGGAGTTTGAAGTGGGTAGGCTATGTAACAGTGCTGACAAGTTACATTAACCAGGGATGTGTCACCCAAGTATGAGCTGGCATTACATCACCAGTGGCAGGGGCGCTTATATAAATGGCAAGTCTGCAAAGTCACATGCTTTTTGTACTAGGGGGCAAGAGGCAAACAGTCCTTTTAAGGATGGCGAGACACCTCAAAGAGCCATTTAAAGAGCAGAGAATCCATTCATACGCTACAATATAGAAAATAAATGGCTTATTGAATATGTAGACATTTTGTGCTGGGGTAGGTTACAGCAGGAAGGGCATCCGGTGTAAAATTTTGCCAGATCAATATGGGTTAACAATGGCCACCACCAGTACTGTTAGCCAATAGGGTGCTGGTGGAAATTGGGCTACTATTGGCCGAAGAAGGAGAAGAAGAGGGGGAAGGCGTTTCCAGAGGCAGGAGGAGAGGAGGAAGATAAAGAGAGTGATGGTGAGGGTAGGAACTTTGAATGCTGGCAGTATGACTGGCAAAGGGAGAGTTAGCTGATGTGATGGAAAGAAGGAATGCTGATATATTGTGCGTGCAAGAGACTAAATGGAAGGGAAGTAAGGCCAGGTGTATCGGAGGTGGGTTCAAATTGTTCTATCATGATGTGGATGGGAGGAGAAATGGGGTAGGGGTTATCCTGAAGGAAAATTATGTCAAGAGTATTTTGGCGGTATAAAGAGTGTCGGACAGAGTAATGATTATGAAGCTGGAAACCGAAGGTGAATGTTGTTAGTGCATATGCCTCGCAAGTTGGGTAAGCGATGGATGAGAAAGAAGATTTCTGGAGTGAGTTGGATGAAGTGATGGAGACTGTACCCAATGGATAGAGAGTGGTGATTAAAGCAGATTTCAGTGGATACGTTGGTGAAGGGAAATGAGGAGGTGATGGGTAGGTATGGTGTCAAGGAGAGGAATGCAGAAGGTCAAATGGTAGTGGATTGCGAGAAAAGGATGGGCATGGCTGTGTAGAATATGTATTTGTATGTATGGAAGAGGGAGGAACATAGGGTGATGTACAAGAATGGAGGGAGATTCACACAGGTAGATAATATCCTGTGAAGAAGGGTCAGACTAAAGGAGATTGTAGGCTGCAAAGTGGTGGCAGGGGAAAGCATAGTTAGGCAACATAGGATGGTGGTCTGTAGGATGACATTGGAGATAAAGAAGAGGAGGAGAGTGAGGACAGAGACAAGGATCAAATTGTGGAAGTTGAAAAAGGAAGACTGCAAGGTTGAGTTCAGGGAGGAGGTAAGACAGGCACTGGGCGCCAGTGAAGAGTTACCAGACAGCTGGGCAACTACAGCAAAAGTGGTAAGGGTGACATGAAGAAGGGTGCTTGGCGTGACATCTGGACAAAGGAAGGAGGAAAAGGAAAACTGGTGGTGGAATGGGGAAGTACAGGGGAGTATACAGAGGAAGAGGTCGGTGAATAAGAAGTGGGGTTTTCAGAAAGATGCAGAAAGTAGACAGGAATTCAAGGAGATAAGGTGTAAGGTGAAGGTAAAGGTGGCAAAAGCAAAAGAAAAGGTGTATAATGAGCTGTAGGAGAGGTTGGACACTAAGAAGGGAGAAAAGAACCTGTACCGTTTGTACCGTTTGTCTGGACAGAAGGACCGAGCTGGGAAAGATGTGCAGAAGGTTAGGATGATAAAGGATATAGATGGAAACATACTCACAAGTGAGGAGAGTGTGTTGAGCAGATGGAAAGAGTACTTTGAAAGCCTGATGAATGTAGAGAATGAGAAAGAGAGAAGGTTGGATGATGTGGAGATAGTGAATCAAGAAGTACAATGGATTAACAAGGAGGAAGTAAGAACAGCTATGAAGAGGATGAAGAATGGAAACCAGATGACATACCTGTGGAAGCATGGAGGTGTTTAGAAGAGATGGCAGTGGAGTTTTTAACCAGATTAGTTAACACAATCTTGGAAAGTGACAGGATGCCTGATGAGTGGAGAAGAAGTGTACCAGTACTGATTTTTAAGAATAAGTGGGGGATATGCAAAGTTGTAGTAACGACAAAGGGATAAAATTAATGAGCCACCACATGAAGTTATGGGGAAGAGTAGTAGAAGCTAGGTTAAGAAGGGAGGTGATGATTAGTGAGCAGCAATATGGTTTCATGCCAGGAAACAGCACCACAGATGCAATGTTTGCTGTGATGGTGTTGATGGAGACGTATAGGGAAGGCCAGGAGTTGCATTGCATCATTGTGGACCTGGAGGAAACATATGGCAGGCTGCCTAGAGAGGAGTTGTGGTATTGTATGAGGAAGTCAGAAGTGGCAGAGAAGTATGTAAGAGCTGTACGGGATATGTACAAGGGAAGTGTGACAGTGGTGAGGTCTGCGGTAGGAGTGAAGGTTGCATTTAAGGTGGAGGTGGGATTACCATCAGGGATTGGCTCTGCGCCCTTTCTTATATGCAATGCTGATGCTCAGGTTGACAGACAAGATTAGACAGGAGTCCCCGTGGACAATGATGTTTGCTGATGACATTGTGATCTGTAGCGATAGGGAACAGGCTGAGGAGACCCTGGACAGGTGGAGATATGCTCTAGAGAGGAGAGGAATGAAGGTCAGTAGGAACAAGACAGAATACATGTATGTAAATGAGTGAGGTCAGTGGAATGGTAAGGATGCAGGGATTAGAGATGGTGAAGGTGGATGAGTTTAAATACTTGGGATCAACAGTACAGAGTAATGGGGATTGCGGAAGAGAGGTGAAAAAGAGAGTGTAGGCAGGGTGGAATGGGTGGAGAAGAGTGTCAGGAGTGATGTGTGACAGATGGGTACCAGCAAGAGTGAAAGAGAAGGTCTACAGGACAGTAGTGAGACCAGCTGTGTTATATGGATTGTAGACGGTGGCACTGACTAAAAACAGGAGACAGAGCTAGAGGTGGCAGAGTTAAAGATGTTAAGATTTGCATTGGATGTGACGCGGATGGACAGGATTAGAAATGAGTACATTAGAGGTTCAGCTCAGGTTGGACGGTTTGGAGATAAAGTCAGAGAGGCGAGGATTTGTTGTTTTGGACATGTGCAGAGGAGAGATGCTGGGTATATTGGGAAAAGGATGCTAAGGATGGAGCTAACAGATAACAGGAAAAGAGGATGGCCTAAGAGGAGGTTTATGGATGTAGTGAGAAAAGACATGCAGGTGGTGGGTGTACCACAGCAAAATGATTAGGACAGGAGGATATGGAAAAAAATGATCTGCGAAACAAGAAGAATGGGTAGTATAAGGAATTTTACCTCCTTTTTAATGTAGTTAACGCACTTATGTGTCCTTAATTTGAGAAAATTATTTTTAATGTTTTAAAAAACAGACATTTAAAAACGAATTGTTACATTTCAGGTTTTACCAGAAACTATATTTTCCACAGCTCTCCTCTTAAGCATTTCCCTGTTGGGCTATTCCGCTGTTTTTTTTTTTTTTTGCACTGAGTCACGACAAAGACGACCGATTAATCAAAGCCAAGACATGTATTCTAGGCACGGGGTTCCCCCTAGCGACCACCATTTTCATTGCAGCGCTTTCCACTCCCTGTCGCAGCCTAATCGTGTCGCTGCTTCCCGGTGTGCGTAGCTTTCCATGTCGGCTGCCTGGGAGGCAGAATGTGGTCCTTCTTCGCACGGGATCCCGTTAAAGATTTCCAATATGAAGTCTTACCAGATTGCCAGGAGACGGCCGGAATATGGACACTTCATCGTGGAAAGCGGAAGGTAGGACGAAGATGAGGCGTTAAGGCCTTGCGTCAAGACGATGCTCACAGCCACGGGGCTCGAGTAGAAAAACAGCCGGGCCGTGGCTGACGTGGCTGCCAGAGAACAACAAGTCCGTAAGGTGTGAGAATTTACAGAGCACCGACCCTTTGATTCGTTTCGGCAAACAGGCAATGCACTGGACACAAAGTGCCACGTCGCCTGATAACCCCGAGTGAATGGCTAACCCTTAAGGTGCGTGTAGGAACTGCACAGACCGGACCTGCCGGCGCCACAAGAGGAGGGTCAGCGGCTACGGCGTGAGCAGTGGACGCACAGGGGGAGGGTATGGTACGCGGGGGTCTTCGGTAGGCCGAGTGTAGCCCCAGTTGGTGCTCGTTATCTAGGATAAATCGCATTTCAACAGACTTGTATAGCCTTACTGCAGTTAGCCCGTCTCGGTTTTCATTATCAAAGTGGCAAAGTTTTTCTGATTATGGCTACTGGTGAAAATATTTTATTGTAACCTTTCATAAGAAAAACTAATGGTGGCACAGTCCAATGGTATTAAATTAAGACTACATATTAGAAAAATAAACTGTTATATATCACATTTATGTTCTAAAGCACTTTACAAGTGCACAACTAAAGTTCACTTATCCACCTATCTGTTTTAAAACCCACTTAATCCATTTCTGGGCCTGGAATTTATTCTAGTAGCATCAGGTACAAGGTGGCAACCAAACTTGGACAGGATGCCATTCCATCACAGAGCACAATCATATCAGCACTCTCTTTTACTCATACCAGGCAATGCTGTAGGAACCCAGGACACTGGAATTGTTGGATAGTAGCACAAATCACCTTAGCTTGAGGAAGCATGGACTGGTGCTATATTCAGTGTTGGTTCCTGCCTTTTACCCAATACAGTTGACATTGGCATCAGATAACCGTAATTCAGAACTTGGTGGCAAAATGCATGCGTGGATAGTTGTATATTTTTTATGGGAGGGGGCATGGACAGAGTGAGTGACATGGTTGAGTTCATGTAAATAGGTAGGGTGGCATATTTAGGCAGATCACCTGTAAGATGCTATGAGCAAAATGTCGATTTTAATGCAACATTTTTCATACTCCTCTGTTAGTAGCCCAATGCGTGTTTACTGTTTGAGTGGAGTTTGTACATTCTCCTCATGTCTGCATTAGCTTTATTTCAACACCCTGAAAGAAGTGCCAGTTAGATTAGTGTATTTGAAGATTCTAAACTGGCCCTATTTGAGTGTGAGTGGAACATTTAAAGGAATGTTACCAGTCCTGTTTTATGTCTTGCTAGCCTTAGCTCCCTGTAAACCTGAAACTGGACTAAGTGGTTTTGAAAGTTATTATCTTTTCTTAATATGCAGCTTTAGAAGGTAGTACAAGATGAAGTAAATGAAGCACTTAAATATTTACCATGGTGTCTTACAATATTTTTCCAAAGTAAATAAAATGATGGTGGGCGTTGGCTATTGACATGGATTATATGTGATTGCATTTAAGAGTATCATTTTTAGACTGTATTTGCTTTCTACAGGCCTTATTTTTCTTGCAGATTTCAAAGATGAGCATGATAGGATGACTATTTACTCTAAATTGTCACAGTTTGGTTTTGTGTGTTGATATAACCTGCGTTTTCCTGGCAACCTATCCCAGGTCTGTTCCTGCGTTGTGTCTGATGCTGCCTACATGTTATCCTGAATTGAATTAAATGAGTTTCGAAATGAATTGATGAAGGAAGTGAATGTTCAGGAAATGTATGTTGATGTCACGGTGTAGAAATCAGTGTTGTCACAAACCTAGTTTTCTGCAATAGGTTGTGCAGCAAGCCTCTGGCACAGTAGTGCAACTTGCATCAGTTGTCACTGGTGTTTCCCCGAGGGAATAGTTGAATGTTCAAAAACTGCTCTAGTAGTGTTACCGAAAGGTTAAGTCATTGGTCAGTTCAGTCTCCACCACCAATGCTTGACCATGTTTTCATCCTGGCAAAGTATCTGTGCTTTATTTGTCAAAATATAAATACAGCTATACTTGAAAAATGCCTTGTGTAGTGGGGCAGTAATATGATTGCATGACATAAAAGGATGCTTGGGGTGCCAACAGGGTAACAAGACCCCTTTTAATTCAGTTAAAACAGAAAATAACAGAAAGTTAAGCATTTTTTTAACAAACTAATGAACATCTTGTTTAGACGATCAGGGAAGAAAAACACGCTTCGTTAAAGCAAGCCAGGTCCACATCAAATGCGATGCCATCCTCTGTGGCTGCTCTGCTTTTATATGCTGTCGACCAGAGGGGCAGACCCATTTTGATTCAGTGCTTTTAAGGGGCAGTCTCTCCAGGCTGTGAGGGGAGAAGGAGACAAGTGTGGTAGCGGCAACGCCCCCTCTCATCCCACGATGGTATTACTTACTTCAGGGGAAATCTGGAAGGTGACCCTCTGGCGTGCATGCATGGTGCTTGGCATTGTGTGTTCTTAATGGGGCTCATACTGTATGAATTAAAGATTGATAAAATTAAGATCTCAGTAAAACAGTCTTGCATGGCCAGAAAAAGAAATTCCAGGCTGTTGACATTTTGAATGTGTGAAGAGTGTACTGAAAATAGTTTTTCAGAATTGACCGATTCAGTAATTGGAATATTACGTATTAGGAATATTCAGTGGATTCTAATTAGAAGATACATGAAAAAGAAAATTTCAAAGTATTTACTTAGAATTTTACAGATCCACATACTTCTCTAAACACATTGTTATCTTCTTCTCACTTATTTGGGCTTTCAGGATTAGTTTTTGGTTGTTTCGTAATTCACTTAATGATGTCTTTTAAAAGGCTCATTAGATGAATGCCTCCCATCCAGTATGGTAAAAGTGGGATTCCTGTCAAGCTGCCACGCTTTTGACATGTTCACGTGGATTTCCTACAACAACTTCTGTGGTTTAATGTGATAAAAACTAGTTGTTATTAATGCAGTTAGACAGTTGGACTGACGTAATCTTACAGTACACACTGAGTTTACTACTGGAGAAACTGCTGTAGCCTTACCTAAAAATATACTCTTGGAAGCATGTTCTGACAGTTGTCCATTCATGCTTATAAGAAGATGTTAAATGTATGCACAAGTTGTGTTTAGGTATGATAAAATCAGAAAGTAAATATAGATGGCAGCATTTATGCCATTTGTTTCTTCCACACACAAAAATCTTTCATTGCTTCCGTATCTTTAAATTTCATAACCTAAAAGAACATAACATCTCACAAGTCCACATAATCTCAGTCAGAGTTGTTATGGAGCTAAAGGCTATCATGGAATTATGGGAGAAAATATTAGAACCAGTCCTATACAGGGCAAACTCACAGGGTTCACTTTTGATTGACAGTTAACATGTTATGCATGTGTTTGGGGCTGTTTGTGAAAAACCAGAGTAACCAGAGGAAAACCCACATACACAATAAAGGGACATGAGCCTTAAATCTGAGATACTGCATCCATGAGGGAGTAGCATTACCCACTGCATTACTATCATTATTTATATATAGATCATTTTTGTTAAGTACAGGGCACTAATGTGAAACGGCCAATAGAATTCGTATTAAGCGTCTCAGACCTCAGAGGTTTGGTATCATCTTATGTTCACATCTAAGTGAAGTTTGTATATTCTCCCATTATGTGAGTGGGCTTCCTAACTCGTAGTTCAATATGGCTCCATTAAGTGTGTATTTCCTGCAGTGGTGTTGATCGGGTGGTAGGTTTTTCCTCCATGTGATGCAATGCTGAAAAAGATGGCTTTAGAAAATAGAAGAATGTCTGTCTATAGCAAAAATGCTATTTCTGTATTATAATACTGTTGAGTGTGAAGACGGATTCATTAGATAATTGTAAAATTTAAATTTTTTCAAAATATCATTAAATGTTAACAACCATATGACTATGTTTATGGTTGAGGTAAATGTTGCCACATTAACAAAATTGTGTTTTCATTAATATTTGATCTACAAACTAACCCACCACCTCAAACAAGCCTGAAGACGTAACAGCATGCATTTCTTATACATTTTGGTGGTATTAGAATTCGCATACAAGTGTGAGTTTGCCTTGCATTACACTGACACCCCATCCATGGTTGATTGGATCAGTGCTTTTGAAATAGGACTCTTTACTGTAGTGACCCTGAATTAAATTAAATGTGTTTGAAAATGGATGGATAGATGGATAGCTACCAGACACCTAGTGGCCCGCCAAGTAGATTTACATGCATCTGTGTGCCAGTTTCATAATGCTTTATAGTGGTATCACATTACAGAACACAAAAGGTACCAACTAAACTCTTAGGTTCTTTTCTCAGTAGGGAATAGGAAGAAATATCAAATCTGTATATGTTCCTGCTACTTGTAACCTTTTACCTGAGTAATTGTCCACACTGTACCATGTGTATTTAACCCTAGGGACCTTTATAAGCGGGATCCTCCCTGCGTGGAGTTTGCATGTTCTCCCCGTGTCTGCGTGGGTTTCCTCCGAGTGCTCCGGTTTCCTCCCACAGTCCAAAGACATGCAGATTAGGTGGATTGGCGATTCTAAATTGTCCCTAGTGTGTGCTTGGTGTGTGGGTGTGCATGTGTGTGTCCTGCGGTGGGTTGGCGCCCTGCCCGGGATTGCTTCCTGCCTTGTGTCCTGTGTTGGCTGGGATTGGCTCCAGCTGATCCCCGTGACCCTGTGGTTAGGATTCAGCGGGTTGGAAAATGGATGGATGGACCTTTATAAGCAGGCTACTTCTCTGACTGAGGCTGTCTTTCACTCCTTTACGTAAACCCAGTTTATCGCCAAAAGAGGGCTTCACAAGAGTGTCCTCTTGTACCCTGAAGGGGCGGCAGCTAGATTAGGAATGAGAATGTAAACCTCTCGGCAACCTAGTAACAGACAGGGTCAAAGCTTTTACTTAAACATTTATTTGCATCAAAATCATTAACAGAAAATACCTAATACAGAGATACAAAGAATCATACAAACTGTGTGTGTTAAGTCTTCATTTAGTCCAAATAGCAGTACCAAGATGCTGACCACCATTCCTTTCCCAAGCTTCTTTTCTTTAGTTGCAGATTGTGTTCTCCAGGAAAATGAAGAGAGAGAGAATTTTTGGAAAACAAGTGTCAGTTTTTAAAAGCAGCAGAGAGGAGGAAGGGGCTCCTTTGAAAGTGTTCAAAAAAAAAAAAAAAAACAATCAGTAGCAGCTCTCCTCCAGTCTTGCCAAAATGTGAGCAAACACACGGAACACTTAGCGTACTGGTATCTAACTGGGGTAACATGGCATTGTGACAGTTGTTTTTGTTGCTTCTTATGGAAAATGCTACAGGCATCATTATCACTTAAGCTCAAAGCTATTTCTCTGGGATTCAATGCTTTTTAAACAAAAAGGTATAAAATAAACTATAGCTTTCTGTTTTGTGTTCTAACTTGTCAAGTATGCACTACACTCCTGTTCAGCTTGACAAGATGAGAAGCAAAAGGCTGTTACAGGGTAAACAGATTAAAGTTATCGCCTGTACAAATCAGATGTCTTAAATGTGTTTTAATATTCTAGATACTGTATGTGTTATCAGGACACTCAATCATAGAAATAGATGATACTTGTTTCAATTTACTGTCTTACTGATTTTCTGAAAAATCTAAATTGTTCTGCAGCATGGGTTGTAAAATGTTTTTTGGGGGGTATTATTAAATGCTGGTAAAGTTAAATCCTCATATGAAAGTAGCAACGTTTTTCACTTTTATTGGTACATTATGACTAAATTAGTTATCGCAACTGATTATCATCTAAATATAGGAATGATGAAAACTCCACAGTGCTTTTATTAGTGGAACTAGAAAAATTATTAACCAAATCAAAACAAATGAATACAATAGCTTATAAAAACTGGTTTAGTGGTAACTATCTGAAATTGCAGTGGCTTACTGCCTTACCCCTATAATTTCTTTTCACCATTTTTTGCCTTTAATTAACATGTAAAGGGAGAAACTCGGACATCCTACCATGATTATTTTCAGAATTTCCTCTTGATCTCCTCTTCTTCACCTCCATCACAGTGTCATTCTCTACCAAACACAGAGCATATTGACCTCTTTACTATTGCTGTAGGTGTTGTTTGCATTGAAGAGTTTTTTTTTTGGCAGATTCTTTTCCTGAAACCAGTCTCCTTTACTTATCAGTTTTAGTTTACTCTTAAACCCTGAAAAAGTCAAGGGTGTGTCATCATTTGGCAGGTTATTCTGACCTAAATACAGTGTAAATATAGCCAGCACTAACCCGCCAGTTTCCCTGATTTATGTCACCATCACCTTATTCAGAAGTTAGTTAAGCATGACAGGTCTATGCATAAAAATAATTCAGCATTATCAGAATATAAATGTTTCACATTTTGTTTTAGTAGAATACCATTATTTTAAGAAACACTGATGGGAATATAATTAGGCAATGCATTTGTGTTACGTAGTGTTCATTTAGGAGGTGTTTTCTTGTATATTAGATTTTAATTATGTGTTCTCAAAGGAATAAAGTAAATTGTGTGTAAGTAATCTGAAATTGTTCTAAACATAACCAGTCTAGGATGCAAACAGTCAGTCACTCAGATGAAGCAGATATCTTGATTGAATTTTAACTGTCAAATAAAACATTCTTCATTTGTCCACGTTTTACATTATCTGCCATTCAACAGGACATTTTTAAAACCATGAAAGTAAAAATATAAGGAATATGTTTCATGAGGTTGTCTTTTTTTTTTTTTTTTTTCTGGTATTTTCATTATAATTTTCTTCATCAAGTTGACTCTTTTGCTTGTATTTAGACTACTGGTGATCCTGTTTCTGTGTTTGTATACGACGTGAAGCCAGGATCAGATGAACACACTCAGTTAGCCAAAGCAGCTTTCAAGAGGTTAAAAACACTTCGTCACCCTAACATCTTGTCCTATGTTGATGGGCTAGAGGTAAGCTGCCAATTTCCATAATGTCTAAAATGGTATCTAAACCTTCATTTGTATATACAGGTACCTTACTGTTTAGTTAATAAACCTGACTTTGCATGAAAAGAGCATGGATGTATTCCCATTAATGTGCGGATGATTTTAACAAAATTAATTGTTTATATGGTCCAGCTGGTTTATATTCTCTGCGCACAGTTGTTTTTTGATGTAATTTAATGTATTGGTGTCTGTTTTCTTGGCAGACTGACAAGTGCCTGTACATAGTAACTGAGCCTGTAACACCTCTGAGTGCTCACTTAAAAGAGAAGAAAGAATCGGGAGGATTGAGTGAATTGGAGATCTCCTGGGGACTCCACCAGATTGTGGTAAGTAGAGCAAACAGGAAAAGGAGCACATCAGAATGCTTCCTGCAAGAGCATATAGCTCACAAAAGATGACAAGCTTCTCGCTTCATTACTGCATTTGATGGGCTGTGGTGAATACCAGTTGTGGCTGCAGTTAACTATATAAAACAAAGTGTTGGGGCTGTTAGCACATGTGGAAAATCATAAACAGCACGTTTGTAAAATATTTTTGAGCTTTATCTTTGAGGACTGTCATCAAGAATGTTTTATGTTAGCAGTGAATCATTATTTTAAATAGTTTGTAAGCAGTAGTTGCCTTTTAACAAAAAATTCATCACCTATCGTGGACTTGGGTTGAAGTATTATGAAAAGTTAGCAGAATTAAGTATACATTGAAATCTCGAGGGCTAAGGTATAAAAATCTTTTTTTTCCCTAATGAAAGGGTGATTTAAAGTGTTCTTGAAAATAACATGTGCCACAAAGTGTTAGCTTAGCATCAAGCATCATTATAACGTAGTACATCGCATATGCATATTTTGTATTTTAAAATTAACATACCAAATGGGCTATTGTTCATATAAGTATTTCAATGAGTAGTATAGTCATATAGTGGGACCTTGTACTAAGCTTTAAATTGAGTCATTTTTTTCTAGGCCATGTGTAGCAAAATTATATCTCTCCCTTATGAATTAATGTGTGTTTTTAAGTGAATTTTTTGAAAGCTGTTTAATTTAGGGTGCGCATAGTTAAGGCACCAAATTTTTGCATACAAAGTTTCTTTGCATCCATAATATAAGAGCAGAACATGACACAATATGCATATTGTGTTTCTTTCGCTGAGCTTAAATACTGTGTTTGTAATCTTTTTTTAATTCTGCAGTTTATAATGTGAGCTGTTATCTAAAGTTGTATGACCCTGTTTAATGTTTCTAGTAACATATTAGCTTTGACTTATAGTATTCAAGTACTTCTTGATTTGTTTATTTTCCACTTTTTCAGAAAGCCTTAAGTTTTCTGGTGAATGACTGTCATCTGATTCATAACAATGTTGGTATTTGGGCTATATTTGTGGATCGAGCTGGAGAATGGAAGTTGGGTGGACTTGACTACATGTTTTCTGCACAAGGCGAGTCTGCACCTCCCATACGTTTTGGTGGCTCAGAAATGGAAAAGTATGACCCCCCAGAGAAGTCTGAAAGCAACAGGAACTCGGGAGAAAAATGGTATTTTTTTTATTAATTAAAAATCATGTTATTTTAACAGAGCAGCTGATTTGTGTAGACATTCTAGTTTATATATCTGATATTTTTATTTAAATTCACCTGCTCTGCATGAGACTATAGAATGCCATTTGTGCCAAACTAAATAAAGTAAAAAGGCTTTTTTAAAGAACCACATCAAAGGTGCAGCAATTTGTATAAAGGGTTCATTAAATTGTGAAAAAATGCATTATTAACATATTAAGTAAAATAATTCCTGTTTAATATAATTTCATCATTTTATTTAGTTTTAATATTGCATTTATTCATTTAATTATTTCAGGTTTTGTTTAAAAATTACTTTGTTTAAATAATGTTTTTATTTAACAGTGTGAATTTTCTTAATTGCTCTTTTAATGCCACCACTATTTACCTGAGAATATTTATTTATTTATTTATTTATTTAGTTATTTATTATTAACTTCTTAATCAAGACCAACATACTGAACTGATTTCTGTCATTTGCTGTTACTTTTGACTGAGTCTAGGTAGCAGGCTACCAAATCATTAATGGACTTTTTTGCATTTAAACTGGCAAAAGCATGGAGGCAGAATAAATGGCAAATAGTTAATTTTCAGACAGTGACACAAATTATTTAACGCATGTTGTTACTTTGAGACAAACTGACGCTATTTTGGAAAAACTTGGGTCAAAACTGTTAGTGGCTTTAAGAATGTTATCATTAATGAAGAAGTCTTCATTAGGTCAACAAAGATTGAGCAACATGTTTGCCCAGAAGGGGCCCGTGAAGAAATCACAAAGGCACACATTAGTGCTAAAATAACCATGGATAGAAATTTCAGTTGTTGTTTTTGTCTGAATATATGATCATCTAATGGTCTTGATAGAAAGGTGATGAAACCATCATGAAAAGAGTCATTCTCAAATAAATTAAACAAGACTTTTAGAAATGTAATATATGGAAATTCCCATGCTAAATATAAGCACTCTTTAAACGTATGCCTATTTTGAAATAATACTTGTAATAATTAAATTTAACATAACTATATTAATTGAAACAAAAATAATATTATTGAAATTGTATTTCATAGTAATTAAATGGTTTTTATTAATGGTGCCATTTTCCACAATTTAAAAACTGATTTATATCTATTGTTGCACTTTTTCATAAGATTATTATAGAATTCTTTTTATGTATTTGGTATAATGGTTTTTCATAATTACCCAAGTTCAAGACATTTTTCCAACACATAGCAGCCATTTTCCAGATTGAAGTTTTACCAGGAAAGACTTTACAGATTGCTGGGCACCATTTTTAGTGAACATATTTTCAAAATGTTAGATTTGATAAACTGCTTAGTTTGCTTTATAGCATTTTCTAACAGTATCAGTTACTATTCATCAAGACTGAAGTCTTAGATAATGTAATTGGATTATTCATATTTTTTGGACCTTTGTTATGAAATCATATGATTTAACCAGAGAAGAATAACTTATATTACCATTGAGAAAATAAAATGCATTGTTTTTGGTTTATTAATAAGCAATAATGTCTGTAATCTGAAAAATGATAAACTTGTATCTCTGATTTGGGGGGGTCTGATGGTCCTTTCACATAGTGTAGATTAACATTTTTACTTTCAACCATAAAAGTCATATAAGTACCTTAAGACATTATTATTATATGCCACCACTCCAAACAAGGAAATGTTTTAAAATGTACATATAAACAGAAGACACACTGAGAAATATTTTATTGTAATAAACATTGTGTGACGATTGTGCTTTCCCTCACACAGCTCAGGATTTCTGTGCAGTGCTGCTAAGGAATATACTACTGTTATATTTCATATACCGTACTTTTCATTAGAAGTGGAGGCTTTCTCCTGGAAAAATTACGTGATTGTCAAGTTTTGTTTTTTTTTTTTTTTTTAAATCTTCACATGACATCCTAACCAGACAGTGCTTGCTGCATTTTACTGTAACTTATATTTGTTTTCATTTTCTATTTTTAATCACTCTAGACATCATGATGTGTATTAAAGATTTGTTTCTGTAGTTGACAGTAATTTTCTTTCCTTTTTAAACTTTTTCTACAACAACATCAATTTCTTACATAGCCCCATATCACCCAGGAAATACCTCAATAAGTTTTACCAAGTTTAGTTTTTTGACAGCTCCCTCAAAAACCCCACCAATCCCTGCCCGCATTAACGTCCTGAAAAATCAAGAAAAACTCCCAAAAACGAAAAAAAAACTTCTGAATGGAAGAAATCATGCGAAGGGCAATTCAGAGAGAGAAACCCTCTTCCAGGTAGGATGGGTGTGCAATGGGTGTCACAAAGCGGGGTAAATACAATACATAAAACAGAACACAAGTAATCCTGTTCACAGAGCTATATGGTCACTCTATTATTGCTCCTCAGAAATACAATGTGATCGTGCTAACTATTTTGTCCTTGCACAGCTGTCCTCACAAATTACAAGCGAAGTGTGCTGCGATAAATCTTAAGGCAAAATGTAACAAATTATACCACTCACTAAATACAGAACTATCACATATAAGGATATAGATTTATTTAAATACATAAAAAAGCAGAAACTAATTAACATAAATGAAAACAACAATATCTGTCATTCTGCTAATTGTAGAATCACAGCCAGATTGTAGAAAAGGAGTCCGACAAGCCAGACATAGTCAGAGTCCTGTAGACCTCTATCAAAAAGCTGTCTCCCAGCTACTGGCCATTCTGCAGCTGAGTCAGCAATCTGATAAAAGGCCACATCTACCCAATGACACCTATAAAAAAAAGTTTTGATTCTGCAGAGCTGACAAGCTTGCAGTCGGTTCTGCATATTTGTTGCTTTTTTCAGTATCTGGAAAAATATGTTGCTATTTAACAAACATGTAGAAGGAGGAATACAGTCTTGTGTGCTAAAACTAATCATTAATGGACATCATAAAGTTCATAAGCTGATTAATTCTAAACTCACAAACTATTGCAGGAATACTTAAAGAAGTAGGTTTGTTATGTAAGGTTGTAGATTTAAAGCAAGGATTTTCCCTATGATTAGTTTAAATACTGTAGTAAAAGCAAACTGTAGTGACTCAGTGTTTTTATTTTTAAATTCCATCTACAGTATGTTAATATCTTGCAATATTAATGAACCTTCCTAGTTGTACATACTTTCAGTATATGTTTAGATAGGTATTTGTAAAATAATTGGCAGGCAAATGTAAGAATAATGGAAAATTTACATAGTTAAATGTCAAGGTGTGTGTTTGTGATAAATGAGAGGAAATACAATTGTGATTTTCCTCTTCCAGCATTTTAGCATTCTGGTAATGCAAGTCATGATTCCTAAAATGGAAGACATTTTGGTTTGTTTGCACTATATTCTGCATTCCAGAAATATTAAGTCTTTTTGCCTGATATTCCCTATATATGTCATCTTCCTTCCTTCCAATTCAGATTCATTTGAAACGATACATTTTCTCTTTAGTGACAGGCTATTGTGTTAAAGAACCATATTAATAATTTAAAGTATAGAGATTGGAAATATTTCATACAGCTTTTCAGCTAATTCTGTATAGTAATAAAAATGTTACAGTTCACAAAATCTATGCTATTTGCAGGTCAGCTGATGTATGGCGCCTGGGATGCTTAATTTGGGAAGTGTTTAATGGACCCTTGCCTCGCTCGTCCTCTTTGAGAACACTTGGCAAGGTATGTTTGCTGTTACAATTCAGCTAAAACAATATTATTACGTATAGCTATTTGGCCAAGTACAGATAATCCACTAAAGTTCTGTTAGAGTAATAATCTTGATCAGATGTATTACTGTAAGCTTTTCTTATATTATTAATATAATGCTAAAATAACACAAAGAATAATCCATTTATTGAATAATTTAGCTGTCTTTTTTAACTTTTACGTCAGAGATAGCCTAGAGATAATAATGTAGCAGTTTCATAATTATCACTAATTTACTTTAATTTCGTAAATATAAGCCTTATTCTTTGTACTCTTTTATTATTAAAAAAATAATGCTAGTTAATTAGGTGTAGCTTATACTATATCTTTTTTATTCTAACGAAACAGTTCTGCCTTCTGTCATGGCCTCTGTGCCCACAGGGAGAATTCAGTAGACATACCTAATATATCCTATGATCATTGAAATACAGGGTATATTTTGGATGAAGGCTGGATATTAATGATTATTACTTGTTAGACTATATATATATATATATATATATATATATATATATATATATATATATATATATATATATATATATATATATAAACATGCACAGCTATGAAAATTAATGCTGAAGAAAATATTAGTTTTTTTAGTTGTCAATAAATATACTGTACTCTATAATCCTGCATTTTAAATTTACACTTTAGAATTTTATATGTTATTTCTATGAAGCTTAAACATTTCCAGCAAAAACACCAGATTTCCAGGGTGTGGCCAATGTACAGTAGATTCATAAAATTATTCACTGGCTGTTAACCCATTTTATTAAAGCAGTGATTACTATATAAAAATGCAACAAAATGGGTTTTTGTTTTGGATACATTTAAAATAATCGTGTAATAGAATTCCTGCAATTACAGGTGGTATGTGAGTAGTGTTATCAGCACTTTCTTTGAGTTGTCATGACCACACTGTGAGTATGACTCAGAATCTTCACTCGAAATGAAAGTTGGTCAATTCTGAAGGTATAAGTGCAAGAAAATAAGATGTTAGAAAATAAATGGGCTTGGTTGGACTAAAAAAAAAAAGTGAAAATATTGCCTTGGTACTTGGTATCACTAAAATGTTTATTGTTTTCTGCACTAAATGAGTCATAATTAAAAACAAGTATATGTGTAATGTCACAATTTTACTTTATGTGGTGTCATTTACCAAGCATTTTATATATAGCAGTCACACACAAAACATTCAAAAAACATATGCTATCATGGTTTATACTTGCTCATCATTTTTTAAGTTTTTTCTATAATTGTATATTTTTTTTTAATTCTGAAACAGTGGAGATTGTTTTTGTAGAGAAATTGGGCACAGTTGATGTCAGTCATATGAACAGAGGCAAAAATATAGTCATTGTTGAATGGCTTTGCTGGAAAACCAGACACATGAGTAGCATTCTGTGGAGAATACAACGATGCAAGCCATATATATCATAAGTACATTTTATCTTATCGTATCATCTGAAATTGCTTCTCCTGGTGAAGGTTGTGGTTTTAAGAGACTAAGTACCTTTCCCCAATGTACTTGGGGTCTTTAAAATATTTTAATAAATTGTAGAAATGCTATCTTAGTCTTCAAGACTGGTCAGTTTTTTTTCTGGAATAAAACAAGGTGGGAGGTGAGTAAAACTGGGCAGTTTCTGTTTATCAAAGTTTCTAGCTTGAAAGTAGTGGAAAAATTGAGTTGATGAGAAATTGAATTTGAACCATAATTGTTAGTAGGATGTGAAGACATTATATGTGTACAAGTCTCTTAATGGTTTTAATCTACGAAATTTTCCAGACATTAAATAGTGTATATGTAAGTGAGGGTAGAAAAAGATGGGTGTCAGAGTGCTTCATCTATTGCTCCAATATTCTGAAACAATGAAGTGCAATTAGATTATTAGTGAAATTAAGGTAATTTGAATTAACTGGGGCACAGAGCAGGGAATATAAAAAAAAGTACTGCAAGGTTTTATTTCTATTGCAGACCAGTTGCTTTTATGTTCATTGATTTGTGTAGATGTCCCAGTGTGTACAGCATGTATACTTTATTTGCTGCACAGTAATAAAATTGAAATTTAGGTAGTGCCATGCCCCTTTCTACTCTAGGTCACTGTAGAGTTATTCTTTGGATAAGTGGATGTTTCAAATTCCAAATAGATGAAGTTATGATTGAGTCTAATTTCTTAAAAAATGATTTGCTAATGTATATAGGGATGCTTTGAAATGGCAAGAGAAGCTTGGGAAGGATGGTCATCTTAACAATGTTGATTCTCCATGCTAATGTAAGATGGAGGTAGACCGTATATTCACATGTTGTTTAATTTTTTTCCATGCAGACAGCAAAATTATATTGAAAAAGAGCATTATATTTACTTGTGATATTTACGTCTAGATATTTAATCTGATCTGCTAAGATAAATGGAAGGTGTTTAGTCTGATATTTTGTGCTAGAGAATTCACTGGAAAAAAACACACTTTTATTGAAATTGATTTTGAATCCAGATATCTTTTGAAAAATCTGCTAATGCTTTTAGGACTGCTGGCACAGAATTTTGTAGGTCAAATATATACAGTACCATATCATCTGCATGTAGTGATATTTTCTGTTCAAGTCCTTCTCTGAGGACCCCCTTTATCTCTGGTGCATTTCAAAAGTATACAGCCAATGATTCAATGACAACTGCAAGGAGCAAATGTGATAAGGGGCATCCTTGTCGAGTTCCACGTTCTAGTTTGAAGTAGTCTGAAATAATGTTGTTAATACAAACTGAGGCATCTGGAGTAGTGTAAAATACTTTGTTCCATACACAAATGTTTGGGCCCAACCCAAATTTGTGCAATGTGGTGAATAGGTAGTCCCATTCATCCATATCAAATGCTTTTTCTGCATTTAAAGATAACATCATCTATAGGGTGTTAGATTTAATGGGTGAATACATTATATTAAACAAATGTCGAAAGTAAGAAGTGAAGTGTCTGCCATTAATAAATCCAATTTCTTCCTGTGATATTATAGAAAGGAAGCACTTTCTCAATCCTGCCTCTGGCAAGTCCATAGTCATCTCTGCGCTCACCATCTAATGAGATGTGTTTTGAAAGTGAACGTAAAATGTCAGTCTGTAGTAGGTTTACAAAGCCTACTAAGTTAAGTCAAGCAGCATAATACTTTGCAGATCTTGCTGTACTCTCACTAAAATCACTGAGCATTTTGTCTTGCCAACTTGTAAAGATTTTTAGAGGTTGTAGCATTACCCCTTGATAAAAAGCAATAAGTTTCTTCTGTTGAATGTTGACAGCACACCTATGATTAAAAACAATGTTTAACCAATGTTGGTAGATTTTTACAGCAATATAATTATTGGTATTCTTTAATAACATGTTATGTTTTAACCCTCAGGAGATGAACCTACTCTTGATTATTATTCATATAACCTTAATACCTACACATTCTGTTGTCAAATTAGCTTTTTTACTATACATCTACATTTTCTAAACTAAAATCTTACTTAGTAATTTAATAGAGAAGATTTTCTTTGAACAAATATAAAAAAATAAGCTGGTAAAAGTACTAGATCTTGTTGATTTGAAACGTCATCAAAAATGATTGGTGTTTAAAAGGAGAAACATTATTATTATTATTATTATTATTATTATAGGTCCCTAAAAGCCTTGTTCCCCATTACTGTGAGCTGGTAGGGGCCAACCCAAAAATTCGGCCTAACCCATCACGTTTCCTGATGAACTGTCGGGCACCAGGTGGCTTCATGAGCAATAGCTTTGTGGAGACAAATCTCTTCCTAGAAGAAATACAGGTAAGGATGAAATAATTTTAATGTCCAATATGAAAGTATATATTTGGCTATATAATACAGACAAATGTGTTTTGCATGATGCCAATCTAATATTTATGCATCACACAAAAATATAATACAACATAATGACTAAAACTCAGCTTTGATACTTGAATGATAGTCTAGAGGTTCAATTCACCTGTGTGAATGTAACATAGCTGAAGTCTAAAATTACACAATGTTTGAAGGGATTGGTGTCTGCTACTGGGTTTGTTCCTGCCATAGTGCTGCCAGGGTGGGCAGCAGTACCCTGTGACCTCTGAATTGAATTATGTCATTGCAGAATGGGAATTTAATAATCTAAGAAAAGTTTTGTCTTTTACAGACAAAAGATCATACTTGTTCTTGTATTTATTTATTTATTGCAAAGGTTAGATATGCTTATTTTTCCTGAAATGTTAGTAAAAGAACTGCAAGTTCAAGTACTCATGTTTTGTTGTTTTGTATCATATGCCAGATAGAATACTATTTTACCTGTTAAGTATGACTTGAATGGTGTCTGGTCCAGTATTAATTCCTGTCTTACACCCATTGATGCTTGGACTGTTCTTAAATAGTTATGATGCACTGAAGAAAAAAAAGTATGGTCTTCCACATGCATAAAAGAAACCCTATGAATATTTAAAAAATCTTGATATGTTGAGTGTTGCTGAAATAGCATTATCTATTATAATGAGAAATAATCCACGTCTGGGCTAAACATGCAGTTAAAAATCTTGGCAATACTGGTTGATGATGCATCTATTCCCAGGTTCTTCCTATGCCATTTAACATAGTCATTACAGAAATAAGTATGTCAGAGAAAAAACTGTAAATTAATCTATACTAATAAAAGGCAAAGCCCTCACTGACTGACTCACTGACTCATCACTAATTCTCCAACTTCCCGTGTAGGTAGAAGGCTGAAGTTTGGCAGGCTCATTCCTTGAGGCTTACTTAAAAAAAGTTAGGCGGGTTTCATTTCGAAATTCTATGCGTAACGGTCATAACTGGAACCTACTTACGTACATATATATGGCCATAGCCTGCAGCTCTGTCGCCGTGTGAGGCGGAGTTGCGTCCTCCATCAGCACGCCTCCCAAGTAATTGACTGAATGCCCATATAAAGCCGTCCGTCAGTGGCATTCCAATAGACACGCTGCCGCTAAATATTCGTGGGTGAAGGACTGTGCTTATGCAAACGAAGATGAGATGGTCAGGGATAGACTAGTGTTTGGCACAAACTCCGCGAAAGTGCGAGAGAAACTTTTAAGTGCCGGGTCTGAGCTAACATTAAATAAAGCCGTGGAGATCACAAGATCGCATGAGATAGCACAAGCACAGCTGAGAACCTTCGATGCATATACTCCGAGCGGCTCACGTCAACTGACTGTGAACGCAGTACGCAGGCAAAAAGCAAGAGCTCCAAAGAGCGCTGAACAAAAAATGCTTTACACAATTGAGATGGCAGCAGTAGAATATAAAGCGACTGACGCATACACACATATTCATAAGTTCACCTACTGCGGAAACAGACCACACGGTGGAAAAAGACAATGTCCAGCTAAAGGAAGACAGTGTAAAAAATGTGGTAAATTGAAACACTTTGCTAAAGTTTGCAGGACTGGGAAAGGTAAACCCGTGCATGCAGTGTGTGATGTCTCAGGTAAAAAGAAAGACGAGCTGTTTATTGATGCAGTAGGACAGGAACAACCCTCTGACGCTGAACAAGCCTTTGTGGACATATCAATAGGAAAGGAAGGTGTAAAGCTTAAGTTTAAATTACGTTCATAGACACGCTGCCGCTAAATATTCGCAGGCAAATCCACAACTTAATACTGGGAATGCCTGTTAAACATCTTAGATTCACAAGTACCGATTTGGGTGGTGATCACTTCGATGAATGAAACCTGTTATCTTTACAACGGTTGACAACCAAGATGAGATGGTCAGGGATAGACTAGACAAACACGGAATGTAACTTGAACACAACACATCCTCCAAATACGAACCTGATTGAAAGAAATAATGATAATCAAATCCTTGATGACAGCAACACTCATAACACAAAACAATTACATTGACAATCATGTTATGTTATTTTTAAAATGTTTCCTTTTTCATAACTTCTTTAACACACTACTTCTCCGCTGCAAAGTGCGGATATTTTGCTAGTCTAAAATAAAATGAAAGTATCATAATGACCTGATGAATTTTCAACTGTATTTATTAAGTGTCTTAGAATTACTCCTATGAGCTGCAGTAAAAGTCAATTTATGATTAGAAATTGTCCTGCCTCAGAGTAGGATGTAAGTATTTATGAAGATTCCTATACCAACTCCCAACTAGAAGCAAGAATTCACATTTGGGAATGAATGTCATGACTTCACGATACCCTACGCCATAAATTAGAAAACATGATGACATTTTGTAGGTTTCTGATACTGATGGTAAGACAGTACCACAAAGGTGATAATGGTGATAATAATAATATACAAAGTTGTAGTAGTAGAATAAGGAAAACATAATAAGGTAGGGTATTGCAACCAACTGCATGTAATAGTTGTCACTTTGCCACAACTACTACTTCTTTCGGCTGCTTTTCCCATATCTTTCTGTCCTCTACATCTTGTTCTGTTACACCCATCACCTGCATGTCCTCTCTAACCATGTCCATAAACCTTCTCTTAGGTCTTCATCTTTTCCTTTATCCTGGCAGCTCTATCCTTAACATCCTTCTCCCAATATACCCAGCATCTCTCCTCTACACATGTCCAAACCAACACAATCTCGCCTCTCTGACTTTGTTTCCCAACCGTCCAACTTGAGCTGACCCTCTAATGTACTCATTTCTAATCCTGTCCATTCTCATCACACCCAATGCAAATCTTAGCATCTTTAACTCTTCTACCTCCAGCTCTGTCTCCTGCTTTCTGGTCAGTGCCACCGTCTCTAACCCATATAACATAGGTGGTCTCACTACTGTCCTGTAGACCTTCTCTTTCACTCTTGCTGATACCTGTCTGTCACAAATTACTCCTGTCACTCTTCTTCACCAATTCCACCCTGTATGTTGATACTGTGATAATACTTGCGATTCACATATGCTTGATCATCCTCACTTGGAATAATAATCTATGTGTGTGCTGATTTACATGAACGCAGCTTGCTTTAGCATTACCTCATGTATAGTAATGGTAGGGAATTTATTCATCTGCATTTTATCTCATGCATTGTTAGGGCTTTGAAAGTTTGGTGCAAAATGCGAGAAATGGTTAGCTGTGACATACTGAAATCATCGCTATTGCAAAGCTGCCTTTTACACATAATGTTACCAGCACTTTAATTTTGGCAAACATTGCATGGCTTTTACGCATAGATGGAGCGATCACATAACATAAGATTTGTTACAATTATTATTCCACTTCTTTCAAATTGATATCTTTTTTACAAGTTCATTGTTGTCCATCGTTTCCAAAACATTCTGCCTTTCACAGGATAAGAGTACTGATCTTCTGGCAGCTCCTAGTGATTTAGACCAGTTCTAAACTAAAATGCTTTTAATCCTACTTCTAAGAGTTGTGCCAAGTTTGCACTTTGTTTTCCTACTCTGAGACACTTGGTAAGTACAGGCACTGATCTTGGAAACTTAAATTAAAATATTTTTTTTAATTTCAGTGATGTCAAGTGAATCTAAGCCTCCTCAGAAATTCAACAAGAACTTCATTTTCTCAGAATGTTATTAGCAATTGATCTAGTGTCTAATAATTTAATATCACTTAATACGCTAAAACAGTTAATCTATCTAATTTTGACTTGGTGCAGCACTTGTGGTAACATGCTTTTTGTTTTTCTTCATGTCTTTTGTTTTTTTTTTTTCTTTTTGTTTTATTTCTTTCAATTCATAGATTAGGCACTGTATGACTTCTGAAAAATAACTTTCTTGTCAAAGATCTGAATAATTTTTTCTCCGTTTTTCTATCTATTAATTTATAAGGAAGGAAAAGAATGTCTGCTAATTTCGTTTTGCGCATATGATTCAGCAAATGTACAAAACTGACACATGTAAAAAAAAAAAAAAAAAAAAAGCCCCATAGATCACTTGTATAAAACATTTAAGGTACAAGAAAAGTTTAACGCAATGGCTGACTTTTATATAGCTAACATATCAGATTGTTTGTCATTTTATTAGCCATTTTTTATATTTATAACATGCCAAGAAATTCCTTTTCCTTTGTGATCTTGTACAGCATTATAATTTTGCCATGTTCTTCTCAGATTAAAGACCCAACAGAAAAGCAACAGTTTTTCCAGCAACTGAGTGAACATCTTGACACTTTTCCTGAAGAATTTTGTCGACACAAAGTCCTTCCACAGCTGTTGACAGCTTTTGAGTTTGGCAATGCAGGAGCAGTAATTCTGACTCCACTTTTCAAGGTTGTAATTTACTTATAAGAGTAAATACGTAGAGTTGTTTGACAATGGTTTATAAATCATCTTATCAGTGTGTCTGAAAAAGTCTTCTTGTGTGATGTGGTACAGGTGGGCAAGTTTCTTAGTGCAGAGGAATACCAACAGAAAATTATTCCTGTTATTGTCAAGATGTTCTCCTCAACTGATCGAGCAATGAGGATTCGGCTACTACAACAGGTAAATGTTACAAAACTTTCATAAAATTCTATTTTTATAGAATTACATAAACACAACATTAATGGAGGAAAATGTACCAAATTGCACAAGACCCAAGCCTAAATAATATGAGAGTGGCAGGGAATAAAATTGGCAATTCAAATCAAATGCTAATCTATACCTGCACATTCCCTGGAAAAACGAAAGAAACAGAAGATTCAGTAATCCCCTCCTATGATGTATAAATGAATGAAGAGAACCATAGAAAGATGGAAGCAAACATTGCATATACGCAGTTTCTGGAAGCTTCCATCTGGGTGCTTACAGATTCTGTGAAGTAGTTCCCGTTTTTCATTATTTCAGTATTCATTATTTTTGAGAGTTACTTAAAGGATTATTTTTAACCCTTGCCCTTCACATTAATAAGAACTCATAGAGGATGGAATTAGTCCAACTTCTTTGTATTTGATACTTTATATGTTTTGGAGAGACAAAGTCATATATGTATGTTGCTTTTTGCTTAACCTTCCTTGTGAGAATGCTGATTTCAAATGGGTCTTGCTCTGTAGTTCACTCTGAATGACTGTTTCCTGCCGTCTGGTGATGTGGCATATGTTTTAGCTGTCAACAGGGACTCTGATGTCTTTGGATATATTCTAACTTGCAGTTTTTTGGTCCAGATGGAACAGTTCATCCAGTATCTGAATGAGCCAGCTGTGAACTCGCAGATTTTTCCTCATGTTGTGCATGGTTTCATGGACACAAACCCAGCTATTCGAGAGCAAACTGTCAAGGTATTTAAGGAATGGTTTTAAAATATATGTAAATAACTACTGTAATTCTGAGTGACTTTTGTTCTAATGATGATTATAAGAACAAGAATACAGATCATTTAATCTCTCCTGTTCCCAAATATATATTGTAGAATGTGTTCATTAAAATTGATACATTCATTCAGTGGGTTGTTTGGAGGGGCAGTTGTTAACATTGCAGCCACACGGGTTCTGGAGGCTTGTTGTAATTAGGTCTGCTTTTACTGTGAATTGGATAAAGTGGGTTTTGTAAATGTATGGGTACCTGGAAATTCAGTCAATTATTTGCTTTGTTAAGTATCCTAATTGTAACAAAATGTAAAGTTTTACCTTAACATTAGAACTTATCAAAAAGTGTTTTTTTCAGACGTCTTTTTTTTTTTTCAGGTTTTCTATTTGTTTTTATATAAAAGTGGAACATTATTATGAACATGTCTTCTGAAAGAGAAGACATTTAAGATGGAGAGGGTTCAGTTGCTGATAAGATTACTGTATTTGTAGCAGTTCTTACACATTTTATTTTTGTATTGCTTTAATCCTTTTTGAAACATCATTTCTAAGAGTGTATTTACAACTGTATTATTTAATCAAAAGCCAAAATCTGAGTAATTATATAATCTATGGAAACATCATTTAATAACAAAAGAATTTGTTATATTTAAAATTGATATTTTTGACATTTTACATGTCAAATGGCACCTTATTTGAATGTTTATCCCTTTTATTACCAGTCAATGCTCCTGCTTGCACCAAAGTTGAATGAACACAACTTAAATGTGGAGCTTATGAAACACTTTGCAAGACTTCAGGCCAAGGATGAACAAGGTCCAATTCGTTGCAATACAACTGTGTGCCTTGGAAAGATCGCCTCCTACCTTACTGCAGGGGTAAAACAGTTTTAAAATTTTCTTCCTTCTTTTCATTTTCCTTTTCTTATTCAGTAATTCTGATTCTGTTAATAAAGTTTCAAGACCCTTGTGATCCCTAACTATGATGCATATTTCATACAGTTAATGAACGAAAGTTTAATAGCTGATAAAACACAAGCAGTAACATTAAAGGTGTTTATTTTTTTACTTATAAAATGTAATGTTTTCACATGGGCCTTTTTCTAAACTGTTTTGAAATTATTTTTGTAGATTTGCTCATTGAAGCATTCCTATCATGTGCTGTTATCCCAGTCTAACTCATTATTTAACCAGAGGTTTTCTCTTTGACTGCAGACTAGGCAGCGGGTGCTCACATCAGCATTTACTCGTGCCACTAAAGACCCCTTCTCCGCCTCTCGAGCTGCAGGAGTTCTTGGATTTGCTGCAACACACAACTACTACTCTATGAATGATTGTGCATTTAGGATATTGCCAGTGCTAAGCACGCTGACTGTGGATCCAGACAGAAGTGTCCGGGATCAGGTACAGTGACATTTTTCTGTCTCACTCATTACAAAAAAGATGCAACTCTTCAAACTGAATGCAGAAATTTTTGGCATGTAAAATGCCCTGTAGCAAGAGAGCAAATTTATTTTGATAAAATAGTAACTCCAGTATATGGTGTTTATTGTTTGTTTGCAACTTTAAAATACTTGTATGATTTGGACCATGTCATTAACATTTCCTGTGAACACTGGTTGAATTACATTAAACTTCATATTAGAACTGTTTTTATTCATTTTGTTTATGGGAGTAAAACAGTTATAAAATAGTAAAAGCAGCAACTTTAATAGTTGCTTACTGTAAAGTAATATATCTGGAGGACACGGCGTATAATTTCTCAGAAGAGCTTGTGCTTATTGTCTTGGCTGACAGTTGAACTGCACAATGTCTCATTTAGCCGTATTTTGGAGTTGGAGAGACAAAGACAGCTTATCACCAGTCACACTTGATTAATTTCTGACAAAACTGGTTTAATCTGGTATGATAACATAATTTTAATTCTTCACCTTAAGTATGTACCCTTGTTGTTTTGTGCATGGTTTTCAATCCTTTCAGTGTAACCTTTAGCATTTCTAATTTCCTATCACACTGTTGTTGTATTCTTTATACACTACAGAAATCAAGTCCTATTTAAGATAGACTGTTCATTTTGTGTGTGCACTATTGACCAATGTTACGTGTTGCCAGAGATTAAAGGAAAGATGTTCATAATTAGTAATAAAGACATAAAATATCTTTGGATTTGTGGTCTGAGTATAAATGTAATGGATTTATATTTTCAAACCATGCTATGTACTTGTCTCTACAGGCTTTTAAGGCAATCAAAAGCTTTTTAACTAAGCTGGAGACTGTTTCTGAAGATCCAAGCAAATTGCCAGAAATTGGTAAGAGTCTTAAATATATTATCCATTAGTTATCACTTCTATTAAACATAACTCTCACTTTATAGGCTTCTGGGATTAGGAAGGAAATGTTCATTGTCTCCAAATGCACATCATAGTTTTCTCTTCCTGCTGTTTTTGATTTTTTTTTAAGGAGATGTAGTTGTTTATTAGGGAGCATGTTGTACAAATGTTTATTATAATACTGACAATTATTTTTTTTAAAGCTTTGTAATGCTCAAACTGGTGCATCTTTGATCTTAAATAGCTTTTTCTGCCCAACATACATAAAGACAACGTGATGTTAATGTTTCAAAAATATCCTAAAGTCAAGAATTTACAATTCCCCTAATGCCTTTTTTAAACAATACACATTGTTAGCTTTTTCTAGTTCTTAGTTTGAATAAATACTTTACTATACTATATTTAATTACCTTAAATTTTATAACCTTGTTACAAGGTTTCATCTCTTCCATGTTCTAAATTGTCACTAGAAATGTCAGGGCTCAATGAGCAGTGGAGGAGTGAAAAAAGCCAGCTTTAGATAATATGTATGCATGCATGCATGTAGCAGTATAAAATAGTTTGGTGTTTCGAATTTATTATTTAAGGACCATGTAAATAAACAGGTCTTTTGTTCAAGGACCCCAAGTAAACACAAAGTTCACATAGACTATACACAATGTTTCAAGTTTGCAGCAAACAAAGAAAATATAACTGTGAACTGTTCAAATCAAGTTGTATGCAGCAAACAAAGAAAATATGACTATGTGAACTCTTCAAGTCAGGTCAAGTGGGTTTTGGTGAAGTACGTAGAAATAAGGTTTGTCTTGCATGTTTTCTATAGAACAGACTGAGGCATGGAGCTTTTTGTTGGATTTTCTTTTTATGCTTGCTTTGTTATTACAGAAAAGGATGTTCTTTCATCCACCACAAGTCCTGGTGCTGCAGCGTCTGCTGCCAGCTGGGCTGGCTGGGCTGTCACAGGTGTCTCCTCTTTAACTTCCAAACTGATCCGTACTACACCAGGAAGTGCAGATGGACTACCTCCACAACCAGGGCAGACAAACATGCCTCAGCCAGGAGAGAATACAGTTTCTGCAGAGGCTTCTTCAGAGGGTGAGAATGGATCTTTACCTCTCTTACACAGTTAATATTTATCAATATTGTTAATAGAGCTGCAACAACTAATCAACATTATCAACAATAATCAATTATTAAAAATATTGGCAATGGTAATTTTCATTGATTAGTTGATTACATCATTAAGCTTAATACGTTGTGGGACACAATTGCGTCACTGATTCTCTCAGCTGTGAACGCATTCGAAAAAAAGCAAATTATAAGATAGTGGCAGAAAATGACAGCACAACCCAAGACTTTCAAAGTTTGGGAACACTTTACTCTGAATGCAGAAAAAAAGGTGGTGAGTTGCAAAATGTGTAGGTCTGACTTTGTATGGCATAAGAGCACATCAGATGGAGATACACAAACATCTGAACATTCTGTGTGGAGCAGTAAGACTTGTCGTCATCCCGGTAAGTTGAAAGTCACTTCAGCATTATGTATTACAGGTATAGGAATGCAATGTTTGTTAGGCTAGGCATAATGACATGACTTTTGGTTTGAAATGAGCAATAATTCAAGTCATAGTCCATCCCTCTACAATGCGTTAGCAATTATAACACTAGCACATGCGACAGAGTTTTATGATAAGTGACTACAAAATACGTATGTGCCATTAGCCTCTAGCTAGTATAAGTTTAGAGTTTCACTTGCCTGCACATTCAAAAGTGCTATTAAGTGTTTTATTTTTATTTTATTTATTACTGTTTATTTTCAATGTATTATTAAATATTATTGTATAAATGTATAAGCCTACGTTTTGTTTAAAATATCTACAAGTAGGTCATTTAAAGAAAAATAGATTTTTGCAAATTTTATACAAATCTGTTTATTTGGTGAAAAGTTCCATTTCATGAACTGTGTTTAATTTCAAATGAATTTTTGAAACAATCTAACTAATCAATTAATCGACAAAATAATCACCAGATAAATCAATTATAAAAGTAATCATTAGTTGCAGCCACCATTGGTTAATATATAATATCAAGAGTATTGGTTAAAAAAATGTTCAGAATTATTTCACCCATCAGCTGAAGAATTTGTCAGACATTCTTACATTTAGTACTGGGCATATGGAGAAGATCTGATGCAAAACACTATAAATTAATTATATAAATAAACCTCTGCAAGCAGGTTTTGTTTACATAATTTTTGCAATACATAGCAAAAATTACGTGGTGGCGGTGGGGAGGTGGCTAAGTCAGTGTGATCTTCGGGTTATTGGGTGCAAAGTTTTATTTATTATAAATATGTTCTTTTTAAGTTTGCATACAGTTTGCTGGTTTTATGTCCAAGTGTCTGTTGATGGCGTTCTCATTTGATAGCCAAGATTCAGCCAGCTCTCTGGCACTTTTAGTACTGGCCTTAAATCTTACTTGTACATTGTCCCAGTTAAATGTATGTCCTGTTGATTTAGTATGCGTATAGATCAGTGATCGTGAGTCCTTTCTTCTGACGGCGTTGCAATGTTCCTTTATACGTGTTGCAGTTCTTTTTGATGTTTGTCCTATGTATACTGCTGGGCAAGAACTGCATGGAATGCCTTTGATTCTTGTAAGTCTAAGCATTATTCTCTGATGAAGACCCCTGGCAGGGGTCGAAAGCTCAGAAATAAAAACTACTTTATGATACGTGATTCATTTTTTCTTCCTTTGTGAATCTCCAGCTGCAAAAATGGTGACATTCAATGCCCTCTGTTGACAGATGGGAATGCTCTTAATGTGACTGAAATATATTTAGTGAATTATGGAAGAACCCAGAAAAAGAGTTACAAAATTCAAGCCTGTTTTTATGTGGTATAAAAATTCCAGACATCTGAAGGCCACGTTAAATACAATTATTTTGAACAGTGTTCCATCAGTTACTCCCAGATAAGATTCTACTTACATTGAGTCTAGGAAACTACAATGACTGCCATGGAAATAAAAATAACATATAGGAATAAAATAAAATTTACAATGGGCATTTGAAGTAAGTCAGAGAGAGCATGAAGGGTTCAATTTATAAACCTATTATAACAATGTTAAAATGCACTGCCTTCAAAACAGTCAAAGGGCTGTAACAGCCTTGTACACAGGTTTTAGCTAGGCTAACTAAAAAATATTAATTTGGAACTGTGAGTTAAAAATAAAGTTCTTATTCCTTAAAAGACAGTAAAAATAAATATAAGCAAGGCATGTCTAGGGTTGTATAGGCTGTGGCTGCCTGTGGCCGTATTATAAAGAGAACCCAAATATATCAATTTTATTTTAAATATTGAAAAATTAGCTTATTTCAGTCTCTGGAAATCTGTTGTCATTGATTCTTCCCATTTTTCATCTCGGAAATTAGTCCATAAAGGCTACATCTATTTAATTGTGCCATTATATTATTATAATTTATTTATTTCATATTTAACCAATAATTTAATTAGTTAAATGAGGTATTTTGCTTAAGTCTTTATTACTTGCAAAGTTAACATGGGTATTTCTGCCATTGTTTTAATTCCCTATTCAGATGTAACTTCACCATCTCCTGCTCCTTTAGTACCCTCCAAGCAGCAGGTAGCAGAGCCAGAAGAAGAGGAGCAAGTGACTGACACCTGGGAGGATGAAGACTGGGGTAGTCTTGAGGTGAGCAGAAAGTGAGCTTGGATATTGTGTTATAAAGAAAACTTTACTTGGATGCCCTACAACTCAACTTGTAGTTTATGTACGTGTATATCCAGTTTTAATTTTTAATTCAAAACAGCAGTAATAACCAGAAGTAAGATGACCTTCCAAGGCCATTTTGGCAGATGAGAGGAGCAAACAAAGTAATTTACACCATTTTCTGCAACATGCAACTGGAGAATATCTTTCAATATTGAACAGAAACTGTGTTATGATGGTGTTAAGAATTTACATTGATTAAACTTCTTATCCATTAGGTAATACCTCCAAGTAAAAATAGATGAATATAATATTTGACTTCTGTTAAATATAATAGAAGGGACACTCTCAAACTCTATATTGTGCTATTGGGTTTTAAACTCAACAGTACCCATAATGTTGAGAGAACTGAATTATTTGTTTAATCATGTAATCATGGGGAAAGGTTATAATTGAAAGGGAAATAAATTCATATGTAGATATTTGTTCAGCGGGCAGATGGGTTATTACTGAATAATGCACTTTAATGTAAGTAGGAGAACTTGAGGATGGTCCTCTTTCTAATGTAATTAGAAATGCTGATTTAAACTGGCTGCAGTCGGAAATCTCTGGAAACATATGTTGCTTACACTGCCCTTCCCTGATCAACTTCATTTTAAAACTTTATTACCTGTGCAAGAACTGTTATTAACTGGCTGATTTCAGAATTTTAGTTTGCCTTCATTAGGAGATTAGGTGATT
Organism: Polypterus bichir lapradei; assembly: GCA_026402145.1. Taxonomy (NCBI): domain Eukaryota; kingdom Metazoa; phylum Chordata; class Cladistia; order Polypteriformes; family Polypteridae; genus Polypterus; species Polypterus bichir. The sequence continues at coordinate 11,197,292 of JANRMT010062796.1, read as the reverse complement.
GACCATTGGAATATGTAAACGGGCTGAAAGAAAATAAACTAGATTATAAATAACTAGACAGAAGTGTTTAAGTAAAGGAATTGCTGTTCAGGAAAATGTAATTTTATTTCCTGTGGAGCAAGAATGTGTAATTCCATGCCTGGAAGCTTTAATAATTTTGAGAATCATAAATTTCAAATTTGATTTATTGTAGTACTTGTTCGTGAAACTGTTGCTTTAATGGCTGTTATAGTAAAGCTGTTGTGTTTTAGAATTGCACTGTATGCTGTCTAAATTATTATATGTACTGGAGAAGAACAGTAAATAAGGAATAAAAAGTAAATTTGAATATTTAAAAGAATCATCTGAATAATTAAAAAATGTACTTGGAAATATCAAGATGTTTTTTTGAATTAATGTATGAGGCAGAAACTACCTCTGGAAAGTGCCAGTCCATCAGAGGGCCTATACGGAATTGCCAGTTTACCTAATGTGCATGTTTTGGGAATTTAGGAAGAAAACCAGAGTAGACAAAGTGTAACCCATACAAACAAAGTGAAAATCTGCAAACCACATATGGAACACAATTCAATCTAGGACACAGGATCTGTGAGGCAGCCAGGCACTGCACTCCTTGATACCCAGAAAGTTCAAAAAGTGTAAAATGAATGTAAAGCAAACATTCTGATTTTTTTTTATTTTGTAAGCTCTCTTCCCTTCTTCTTGGATGCTCTTCTTCCTGCCAGTTGAGCATTTGTACTACCTCACCTACTAACAACTCTTCACTCAATAGGCCAATGGACATGAAGCAGCTTTAAACCACATACTAATGTTACATTTGTCCAATCCTCAAAATTACTTCTGGGGTCACAGGGACAAAAGACTAGCACGGTCACTACACCTTTGAGCCCTCAGGTGCCTTCAGTAGTTTCAGGCAACATTGTTTTCTTTCTGATTAAACAAATTTGTGTCTTCATTTGTAAAGTTTGTATTTGCATTTCATCTGAAAACTTGTGACAGTGCTCTGTGCCTGCTATACAAAACCATACTGAATTGAACTGAACATGAGTTGAGGTCACCTGAGCAGATTCTTTGCTGCAAGGTCTTACAGGAAATATAGCCCAGACTAGAAGGTTTGGAACCATGTGCTGCCATCTTCTGGAGTGAAGTTTTGTGACTGACCAGCATTTTAAAAGAACTGAAAGAAAAATATAGTGTAGAATTGACAAAAAAAAAGTGCAACATGTGGGCAAGGGTTTTGTCTAGTGTATTGACCTGCATTTTTTAATCAGATGAAAAATTAATGTATTGCCTTTGATTATGTAAAGCTGTAATCTCCAACTTAAAATAAAATGATAAAAGAAAAATCTCACTTGGGCATCAGAATATGCTTCAGAAAAATGCTATGTTAAATGTGCTAGACATTTTTCAGTTACATTCTCTAACATTTAAAGTCACATTCATTGTTTTAGGAACCTGATCAGGTAAAGGTGCAAAAGGAGCATGATGACTGGAACTCCTCTGACTGGTCAACAGTGCAGACGAATACTAAAACAAGTAATAACAAAACAGTAAGTCTTCACTTGTCTCTTTTACATTATTAATGTTTGACGTGTGTCTCCAGGGAATACTTGCTTACATTATTTGAAAAAGAAGCATGCAATGTAAATTCCTTCTCTTAAGACTACTATAGATGCTGTTTGCCAGTAGAGTTGACTAACTATAGTTATGAGTCTAATTTGCTTTTAAGGATTTCAATAAACATTTTAATGTTTACAATGTACACTTGATCACCGGTTTTGATATCCTGTTGAGAGTAACTTGTTAATTGGCTGCCTTCTGTAATTTTTCCCAGCTTAGACAGTTGCACTTCAAATTCTCCTCTTGCACTTTTTATTGTTTTGGCATTTTTAGCATAAAACCCATTGTTTTGTTCATTCATTCTTCCACCTCTATCACAAATCACCTCTTCATCCTGTTATTATCCATGTTTTGTTTTGTTTCTTATGGCCTCAGCATGATTTATTGACTCCCCACCAATCTTTTTTCTAAATTATAAGATTTTTTCGTTTCCCTCAGAGAGCCTGTGTATGTCATTGGTTTCCAGCTTTGCCTCATTCCCTGCCTTTGTAAGCACATTTTACTCTTATGCACTATTTGTTTTCTTACTCAGCATGGATAAACCTGACTCTTTAATGCCATAGAGACTTTTTAGAATCAAATGAAGTGTCAGAATTTGAAAATAAAACTGTATATACTGTACTTTAATTTTGTTAAGAATAGAATGATTTAATATTAGTTCTTCTGTTGGCTATTAATCACAGCTATAATTATGTATGATTAATTATTTGAGTTACCACTTTTTTCAAATTTGTGCTTGATTTTAGTCTTCAAACTTACAGTATGGTTACTTTCTTCTCTTACTTAGTCAAACAGGACATCCTCATCTGCTAAAAAGCAAGTCAGTAACTGGAATAGTTCTGGATGGGGCGCCGGTGACACCTGGTCTGTGGAAAAGGAATCTTATACTCAAGCACAAAGTCCTCAGACAGATGACAGCTGGGGCAATGACTGGGAAGATGATTTCAGCCCTAAAAGAACTTCTTCAAATGTAAAATCAACCACAGCTGTTAGTGATACCCCACAGGGTCTAAAATTAGCCAGTGAATACAACTGGGATGCAGGTGGTGGAAAGAATTCTGAAGATGACTTCTTCTCAGGAGTTTCCCAGAGATCTACTTCTACTGTAATAGTAAGTATGCTTTGTAATAGCGTATATTAGCAGAGTCCCCAGGGTGATTTGTTACACATATGAAAGGTAGCACGAGCAGCTGAAGATGCTTGGAGATTTTATTTATTTATTTTTACAGGGCATGCAGGAGGCCCAGTGTATCCATAGAATTAAACCAGTTATATCACACTCAATCCAGCAAGCATTTACATTAGAAAAGAAGTGAGAGAAAAGCAAACTTTCTAATGGGGAAGGGTGTTTAATCAAATACAGCATAGACAGTGGTGCTGAAAGGTACAATAGAAAGGCAAACATCTCCTAGACATTAGGAGAAAAGTTTACACAGGGAGGAGAATAGGAAAACATAAAGAAAGAAAAATGGATAGCAAAGTGGTTGAATGTTAAACTGAAATAAACACGACGTTTAATTGTCAATAACATTTATTAGAGGCGTTCAGCAGCTTCTTCGCTTAGTCTCCCACCCGAACGCGCACACACCAAAAAAAAAAACATACAAGCACCTCCCAAAACCTCCGCACCCCTCCTCCTGGAAGCACATACGCTGGGTTAAATAGTGCAGGTGAGATGTGATATATTAACAATCTCCCATATAATTTTTTTTAAAACAAAACAACAAAAGAATAAAGGGGAAACATATGTAACAAAGTCCTTGGTTACCATAGCAGAACAATAAAGGCCACAGCAAACACAACAAAACGGTATTTACATATACCATTGAAAGTGCATAGGTTTGGAATGTAGCCCCTTTATTTTTATTAAACGTTTTGATAAGACAGTTTTAGATAGGATTTCAATAGCACCATAGCCCTTCGCTGAGTACTTTTAATAACATAAGAGCAGATGCTCCCCTTTTTGTAAGACAATCAGCAAGTTGAGTTTTTGTGTCCAACCAGAGAACCTTCTTTATTTTTTTACTCTGTATGAGCTCCTTTATACTGCTTATTTCCAGTCTAAGTCGTTTCTCAGTGACCTGTTTTGTTGACTTAAGAGCATCAAACAGAGAGTGATTGTCTGTTACACAGACCAAAGGGGGAGCATTCAGATCAGCATTTCCAGTAGTAAGCTCAGAAAAGAGGGTCGCCAGAAAGATAGCATTATCTATTCCATCTGACAGGGCTAGAGTTTCCCCTGCCAGAGTGCTCCTCACCACACGTCTAATTCTCTTAGACTGCCAGAAGAGGGGAGAAAACTTCCCTCCTTCTCCCATGAGACCAATTAATATTCCCCTTTGTGTACCCCCATCAGGAAGATTTCCTAGGGAGGCATCACTGAAAACTGTCAGATTCAGAGCATCATTGTTTCCCAAATGCTGAAACCTGAGAGTGACTTTTTCAGATTTAAGCTTTCTAATGACCTTATTTATCTCGTGAATTGACTGAACTGTGGCATCTTTTATATTTGACCCTAATCTGCTTACATCAAACATGATGTCTGGTCTGGTTTGTTTTGCAACCCACAATATCTGTCCAATTTTTGACCTAAGCTGCTCTTTTTCAGTCTCATTAACAGAGGCATCTCTCTGCAGGGCACGCGCTGCTTGTAGGGGAATTGGCTGTAAGTTTTCTATGTAACTATGCTGATGAACATGAATTTCACCATTAAAAGTAACAAAGTCCATTCCCACATAGCAGAAATTTTCATGTTCCTCACGCCCCACCTGAAATGCAGACTTAAGCGTAGGAATCACATCTTTTGAGAAGTTTTGTGAGCCTGCCCAAAGAAAATCATCAACATGACATGCAAGTACTCCAGTAACCTTACACTGCTCATCCAACCAGTAGAATACTGCTGGATCTACTTTGGACATTTTACCACCTGTACTCAGCATGATTTCTTTCACCTTATTGTACCAATACAGTGATGCATCAGCAAGGCCGTAAACACACTTGTTGAGTTTCCATAGAGTATTTCTGCTTCAGCAGGAGGCCGGATATGGATTTCTCTGGACAACTGCATGCCCTGTAAGAAAGCAGATTTGATGTCCATGGAATGGACATGCCATTTGTTTTGACAGATTACTGCTAACAATAGTCTAAGAGACTCAGAAGCACAAGTTGGAGAATCTTTCTGCAGCTCGTGAATATTAAGCTCTTCAAAACCTCTAGCTACGAGTCGTGCCTTGGGCACAATGCAATTGGGAGTTTCTTTGAGACTACAGACCCATCTGGTAGAGACACACTTTTGACCTACATCGTCAACTTCTTCAAAAACATTGTTTTTGTACAAATTAATGATTTCATCCCGCTTAGCCACATCAAATGAAATGTCTTTTGTTACAAGCACATCACTCTCCCTAATAGGTGATTCAATGTTAAGATTATCAACACATGATAAATCTACTGGCTCCTTTTGCCCATCACTGCCATCAGGTTCAATATGTTGCAAATTATACCAGCTTTTGTATTTTCCAGAAGCTTTGCCTGCTCTACCTAAAACCCTTGCTTTCTGTAGACCACCACCATCCTGCTTCATAAAGGTCACAGTTTGTCCCTTCTTAATCTTTACACCAGTGGGAGAGGCAGGGTTATCACAAACAATGTGATCTGTTTCCATTTGTGTCATACTAGGATGAACCACTTCTCCTGTATTTACCTCCCTGTCACCGATTGTTTCCTGTTCGCTGTCTATATTTTCTTCATTATCTGAGCTTACTGCTACATTGCTTAAGCTGTTTTTTTTTTTCTTTCTGCCTGTTGTCTTTCACAGTTTGCTCATCCTGAGATTCCTGATCCTGCGTGTTTATCTTACAGAGCCTGGATTGATGCACTCTTACAAGAATCCCCCCATGTCTTATAAACACCACAGGTCCATCCTGACCAATAACTACCCCTGGTCCCTTCCACTCTGGACAGTCCCCTCTTTTGTAATATACCTTGTCTCCGGTCACATACATTTCATCAGTGGGCCTGAGCTGCTTACGTATTGCCCTTCTTATCCGCTCAGAAGACTCAGCTTCTGTGAATGCTTTCCTGGAAGCATGTAAGGCAGAAATATGTTCTCCCACTCTAGCACTCATAGTAGTGCCTTCTAAAGCAGGTGGTTTATCGATTATCACAGAAGGAAGATTAGGATTTCGTCCAAACACCAACTAATACGGACTGTAGCCATGAACGTTTAACATACTGTTTTTAGCCATGAGGGCCCAATCAAGGGCAGTGTGCCAGTCACATCCATTCTCTTGTTTGACCTTCAGGATGATTTCAGTCAGTGTCTGATTATGTCTCTCGAGTAGTCCGTTGCTCCAGGGACTGTATCCTGCTGTTGTTCTTGTCTCGATGTTAAAGTTCTCAGCCATGTCTCTGATCTCTTCACTATTGAATTCACCTCCGTTGTCGCTGTACAGCCTCTGAGGGGCGCCATGAACACTAATCCAAGTGTGAATGAAGGAGTTTACAATTTCAGATGACTTCTTTGTAGTCACAATGTTTCCAGCGCTGAACCGTGTAAAGTGATCGATTATATGAAGATACCACACACCTGGCTCTAACTCGTGTAGATCCACCGCCACAGTCTCGTTATACTCTGAAGCTAAAGGTAACCTCACAGCAGGCTTTGGCTTTGTCCTTTTGTACTTCTTGCATATTTCACAGTCATTTACTATTTGTTGTAGAATAGTACAGCATTCTTTGTCCTTATTTCCTGAACTGTCAATAAGTCTCTGTAGTCTGTCTGCTGATGCATGACCAAACTGCTTATGGAGCTTCAGAAGGACTCTGCGTTTCTCATCTGTAGACATATTTTCTGTCACTGTAAGGACCTCCTCTTCACTTTGAGGTTTTTTAGCTTCTTTGTCTCTGATGTCTATACAGTAATGTCCAGAACTAGTAAATTCAAGAGGAATGAATTGTTTGAACATCACTGCACTGTCCTTTTTCATGTTCAGAATGGTTCCTGCCTTCTTCAGTGACGTTTTACTCAGCAGAAGTGGAATGTCAACCTTGACAACTTCGGTTTCAATGTTGCATTTTGTCAGTCCTATTTTAGCTGGTAGTTTCACATTTCTTGTGGAATACACCAGATTCCCATCGCCAAACCGAAATAGTCTGCAACTTGGAGTTTCTGTTTGCATCAGTTGGTTCACTTGTTCTTGAGTGAGGCCATCAATATAGTTTTCTAGCCATTTTTCCCCACACACAGTACGAGTACAAGCCGTGTCAATAATCACAGATCCCAATGATTCAGTCATAAATATCTCGGCATCTGACATGGAGGCCTTTATGAACAATGTGATATTACACTCTTCTACATTTGCATCTTCGGTTATTCGCACTTGTTCAGTTTTCTTATGAGGACAGTCTTTAGCCCAATGAAATGTACACTGGCAAATAGCACATCTGCATCTCTTACCAAACTTATCCAGTGGATTAGTTCCCTGTAATGGCTGCTTTTGTAGTCCACTTTGCGACATCGCGTTCCGTTTCCCTCTGCCTTGCAGTCTTTGTTCTGTGAAAAACGCAGATTCTTGGTTCACTTGTATTCCATTCAATGATCCTATAGTTTTCCTTCCAAAAATCCTCTTGAGAGCCGACTTCATGGAGGAGAACTTTAATTCTGTACAGGCCGTCAGAGCTAGCTGTCTGTTTTTTTCATCGAGGCAAGCCGTATCTAAAAGCTTAAAAGCCAACACAGCATCAGGAAGCGTTATATTATACTTTTTCATCCGGTTATAACGCTGTTCAAAGTCAATTATGTAGTCCGCCATGGAAACTGAACTGCTCTTCGTTATGCCATCAAAATAAGAATACGCTTCATATGCGCGATCCTTTTCCTCTTTTAGAAACACGGTGTCAAGCTTCTCCATTAACGTCGTCATACCGCTATCACTATCCAAATCTTCTGCAGGTATTTCCATCGCGGTTTCACGGGCTCTCCCTTCAAGCCCCAAAGCAACAGCAAGTGCTTGTTTCTTTCTGTCAAGGTCGGTAACTCGCGTCCATACATTGATTTTATTTTTCCAGCACTCGTACGGTCTGGCTTCATCAAACTTCGGCGGGACTTTATAACTAGCTGCCATCCTTATGAACCATCCTCTGCTACCATGTTAAACTGAAATAAACACGACGTTTAATTGTCAATAACATTTATTAGAGGCGTTCAGCAGCTTCTTCGCTTAGTCTCCCACCCGAACGCGCACACACCAAAAAAAAAAAACATACAAGCACCTCCCAAAACCTCCGCACCCCTCCTCCTGGAAGCACATACGCTGGGTTAAATAGTGCAGGTGAGATGTGATATATTAACATGAAGACTTTGAAGCATTACACAGCTCTTTCACTCTTTTAGAGTTTAGAGTCGCATAGCTTGTTGTAAAAATATGCGAGCAGTAGTAGGTTATAAGCTAACATGTATAATAGTATTAAAAGGTGATATAAAACAGTGACTTGTATATGCTTTAAATGTATATTTTTAATTTAAAAATGGTTGAAACGGTTTCTCCTATCAAATTTAATAATGAGCTTAATATGATGTCAGTCTTGTAATACGATTTACTTTTGAGAAGTTTGCTTCTAGGAGTCCTTCATTGGGTACAGGATTGGTGCACTTGAGGAGTATTTTGCTAGCCTATGTTTTAATAATTGTAATGTAGATAATTGAACAAACTTGCCCACATGTGCTTTAAAGAGATGTTGTGGACTGTTAAAATTATACGTCAGTCATGAGAATCCAGAGTGGCTTGGCAGGACTGTAGCGTGGGCAAGGTCAACTTTCTTTTTTTAGTTCCGGTCATCCTCTCTGAATTGCCTTCTGGCAGCAGCGATAGTGAGCAATTGTGAGGATTGTTAAATTGACTTGGAGTGTATTTGAGAAACTGTGATGTGAGTCAATACCCAAAAATCATGAAATGCCGTTGTTTAAAATCAGAGAGCAAAACCATGAGTAAGTCTAACCCAGAACTGACAAAAGATTTTAACCAAAGGATATCACCAGGACCAAGACAATAAAAACCTTAAACTGAACCAAAAAATTGAATATTATGAGTTGTTAATCAGAAAGCCTTAAGTTTGTTTAAGAGTGTTGCGTGAGGTTATTAACTGGAGCATTGTGACATGGTGGATAATGCTTCTTGGGTGGCATTCCCTAGAAGTAGTGCCACACTTCCAAGGAACTCCATAACAAAATGCTAATGCTATAAAAAGGTGATGCTATACACGTACAATTAAACAGCAGAAGCATTTATATTTATCCCAAGCTAAATTATTACCGTAGATACTCGTGTATTAGTCGATCTCGCAGATAAGTTGAGTGTATTTTTTAAGCCGAAAATTACGAAATTTGTTATGACCCACGTATAAATCAAGGGTAAAACTTGGGTTTTTTCATGGCCTGTTGTCTTAATAAGTACGGTCTTCTCACCAATATCTGCTACAGTTCGATTCCCCGGCATATCAAATGCCATTGACGTTTCATCCATGTTACCAATGTTACTGAGATAATAGTCATGTCTTTGTCTTTGCTTGATAATAAATTTATGAAAGGAACTGACCTTTTCTTCTAGATCTTTCGGCAGCTTCTGCGCAATTTTTGTTCGCTGACAAAGGCACAGCCCATATCTGTTCATAAACCGCGTACACCTGCCAGCCGATGCTTGAAATTCCAACAAAGACTTATGTGGTGTTATGGGTCCACAGATCTCTTAGCAAAGGCCGTTTTAGTTTTTAAATAAATAATCACCGCACTCGCGACTTAGCAAGCCGCAGGGCGATCTGCGGTGTGGGCGTTTTTCACCTAATGCACAGGTGAGGGACTGCCCACATCTGTGATTGTTCCTGTGGCTAATGTGCTGCAGCTGCTATGTCCTCTCTACATATAAAGAGAAGTGCAAGTCAGTTAGACAGGAAGGAAAAATGAAGTAAAAAAAAAAAAAAAAAACAAGGAAGAGAAAGAAAGACGGAGGGGGCTGAAAAAAGCAGGAGAGAGAGGCGGTGCGAGTGGGCAAGCGAGCGAATGAGCGCTCGCAGGCAGCTGTGTGGAAGCCTGGGTGCTAGGCCAGGTTTTTAAAGGATTGTTTTTCTATTTTATTGATTTTTAAACCTCCACGTTTGCTTTATGGATTATTTATTTAATGAAGAGTTCATTTGAATCACTGCACTGTTTACTTTGAACACTGATTTTGATTGACTGTTTTAAATAAAAGCACTGTGCCATTACCCAAATTCTATGGAAAATTGTGTTGCCCCGCGGATAAGTCGACCCTGTTTTTTTGAATGAATTTTAAGGCATATATTTTTCGACTTATACACGAGTATCTACGGTAATACAAAACCCATATGTAGAAATTTTTGGGATTAGAACTCTCAAATGAAAAGATTTATTTGACACAGAAATCCTGTTGTTTTTGACAGTTGTCTAGCAAGGTGTCCCGATTCATAACAGGTGTAAACATTTTTTTTCCAGGCTGTGAGTTAGGTAGATGTCAAGTTTAACTCGCCCAGCTCCACTACAGCGTCATGTCTCCTAACCAACGACAGAATAGGAGCATTAACCATTATTCTGACTCTGCTTTATTGGTTTTGGACTAAAACACGGATTTTCTCTTTATTATATAAATTAGTTATGTTACTGTAATAGTTGAATTAAGTTGACTTTCAATTATTTATAAAGCATTTATTATATACCCTTCGAAACCAATATGACTATAGCTAGCCTCTAAGTATCTATCTAATAGCTTTTATTTGAAACCTCAAATACTTTAAATGAGAAAATGCTTTCTAATAAATAAATAATGTCTTAGCGTATGTTGCATAAATAATTTTTCATTTGCAACCTCAGAGACTTAATGCCATTCTTATTTTATGTTTCAGAATAAAACCTTAGAGGCTAGGCAGATTAACTTAACATGTTACATGTAATTCAGACTTCAACTATTAAGGAGTATTCACCAAAAGGGGCTGTACTTTTTCGGCATTAATTGCATTGATAGCAAGCAGATAATCAGTACAATAAGTGAAAATGTATTAATAGCAAATATAACATTTTATACAGTAACAAAGTAGAATCTATACTAATAAAAGGCAAAGCCCTCACTCACTCACTCACTCACTCACTCACTCACTCATCACTAATTCTCCAACTTCCCGTGTAGGTAGAAGGCTGAAATTTGGCCGGCTCATTCCTTACAGCTTCCTTACAAAAGTTGGGCAGGTTTCATTTCGAAATTCTACGCGTAATGGTCATAACTGGAAGGTATTTTTCTCCATTTACTGTAATGGAGTTGAGCTTGACCGCCGTGGGGGCGGAGTTTCGTGTGACATCATCACATCGCCCACGTAATCACGTAAACTGACTGTCAACGCACTATGTAGAAAACCAGGAAGAGCTCCAAAATACGCTGAAGAAAACATGCATTATATAATTGAGAAGGCAGTGAAACAATAAGAAGCGAGCGAGTGACATATACTACCATATTCATCATTGCAGCTACTTCAGAAACAAAGCAAGGTATAAACCTAAACTTTAAATTAAGTTAATAGACAGGCTGCCGCTGGCGTTTTTCATGCCCACGGGTAATGCGGGATACAAGTTTAATGAGAGAACGCAGGATATAAACGAGAGTTTTGATCACTTTGTAACTAAGTTAAAATTGCAGGTGAAGGGGTGTGCTTATGCAAATTCTGAGAGACTGTGTTTGTGGGGGATTGACAGTTAAGGCGAGTGGAGGAGTCACGTCATCATATCCCCTCCCATTTACCTCATTTCGCTCTGAGCTGAGGTCCGCAGCTAACGCCGTCTTCCGAAGCAACTTCGTCACACTGCCACCTAAAGTCAAAACTTAAATATATAAAGTCAGCGTCGGAATATATAAACTCAGCGCTGGAATATATAAAGTCAGCGTTGGAATATATTGTCACGCTTGGGTCACAGATTTGCACAGAGACACAGGAGGTCGTAGAAACAAGAAGGATTTTTATTCAAACACTGCAAACACATGAGCTTAAACGTGCTCCATGACAAGTCAGAGATGACAGTTCCGCTAGGAGCAGAGAGAGAGAGAGCGATAAAAGCAAGCAAACAATCAATTTTCAACTGACAGGCGCTGCACAAGGCTTTTAAGTTAGCGGGGCAGCGAAACAATAAGAAGCGAGCGAGTGACATATACTGTACTACCATATTCATCAGTACAGCTACTTCGGAAACAAAGCAAGGTATAAACCTAAACTTTAACTTAATAGACAGGCTGCCGCTGGCGTTTTTCATGCCCACGGGTAATGCGGGATACAAGTTTAATGAGAGGACGCAGGATATAAATGAGAGTTTTGATCACTTTGTAACTAAGTTAAAATTGCAGGTGAAGGGGTGTGCTTATGCAAATTCCGAGAGACTGTGTTTGTGGGGGATTGACAGTTAAGGCGGGTGGGGGAGTCACGTCATCATCTCCCTTCCCATTTACCTCATTTCGCTCTGAGCTGAACTCCGCGGCTAACGCCGTCTTCCGAAGCAACTTCGTCACACTGCCACCAAGTTAATACACACGCTGTCTCTAGACTTTCTCCACACTGAATCCTCCAGGCACTACTTACAAAAGGTTACATTGACAATCGTGTTACGTTATTTTTAAAATGTTTAATTTTCTTAGCACAAGCACAGCTGAGAAGCTTCGATGCATGTGCTCCATAACGCGTTAAAAAATAATGCATTTAATCACACTTTGCATTACAATCAAAGGGGAACTTTTGTCAATGCATGATTTCCTGGTACACCGATAACATTGATCAGCGCATCCCAATTCATTTTAGCTTCGCACCACCTTGGTTTGAGAAGAAGTATGAAAAAATATGAGGTTAACACACAAAAACAGATCACCAATTCAAGCTTTATGAATAATCGATTCGCCATCAATAATTGTTTTGGTAAAGCCATACTCAGTGTAATCCTCCTTCCATTTGATAATTTTTCCGCCACTAGCCATGATTAAATGAACGGTAAAAAAGTAAGAGCGAAGCGAGGGTGACTTATTTAGGCAGGCATATATATGACAGCAACACTCATAACAATGTCAATCATGTTACGTTATTATTAAAATGTTTCCTTTTCTTTTTCATTACTTCTTTAACACACTACTTCTCCGCTGCGAGGCGCGGGTATTTTGTATATGAATGACCTCCAAAGAGCGCGGAGACTTTTGATCATGTGAACGTGTCTGCAAAAACTGGCGTCTCCTGCCCAGCAAAAGTCGAGCAGCCGGCGCGCGCGCATAGCTGTGCCGGCCTTTGAGACGCTGACTGCGCTTCTGCCTTAAGTCAAAGTGAGCACTTTTAATTTTTTTCATCCTCCCCCTGAGCTATAGCCCAGACAAGTGCAAACACGGGACCCCTTTTCTACACCGCGGCAAAATAATATTAAGGCGCTTCACACTTTATTTTGCACGTATACGATTATGAGGTCATCAGCTCGGATTATGAAGACACGCACAGGAGTGAAGGACTGACAGTGCCATCACAGCCGATTAATAGCTGGGACGTCTCACCAGTCTACACAAGACCCACCGCGACTGTCCCCAAAAGGCGCTCATATCGTCACCGAACACATCTCTCTATACTATATAAAAGAAAAAGGCAACTTTCCTTTCTTTACACCTTTTTTCCTTTTATCCCAAACCAAAGCCTTTCTCTCTTAACACTGCAGAGGACACAAAACTAATTTTCTTTAATTGCTGGTAAGGCACATTACCAGAGGCAGAAATTTGGACTTTCACATAGAAAATGTAATTTCTATACCACAGCCGTCGTGTAGCGCCTTTCAAAAGGGATCTACTACCGAGAGATGATCCATATACATTTTAGCTGCTGTTAGTACTACTTACCTGTTCTGTTATACCGTCTTTAAAATGTAGCTTACCCGCAACCACTCCAGTAGTGCTCAATGTACCTTTACTTCTTAAAACGTTAATGTTTTACTGTTTAATAACTTATAGACTACATTTTATTATTTTTCCCTTGCACTCAGTGATCAAAGCTATACATACACATATAGACACATACATATATATATACACATATATATATATATATACCTGTGTGTATGTTTGTATGTATGTGTATACATACACACACACATACATACATACATACATACACACACAAAAATTATATATATGTAATATATATATGTGAGAACAACACTCATATCAATGACAAAACAATTACATTAACAATCATGTTACGTTATTTTTAAAATTTTTCCTTTTCTTTTTCATACCTTCTTTAACACACTACTTCTCCGCTGCGAAGCGCGGGTATTCTGCTAGTAAAATTATAAAAATGAAGAAATAAGAAATACTAGAAATACTTAAGCAGCATTCCAGAAGTAAGAAATACTTAACTTTGTAAATTTGAAACTTTTCCTTATACTGTATATTCTAAAATTACTCAGACATCCAATTGGAACAATGAGTGGCTATACATTCTTCAAAATAGTTAACATCGTTTGCATTTGCTGTCGTGAAATACAAAGACAGAGAAAGCAGACTCATGTGTTATACATCATAAAATGCACCGCTTTTCCCTGAGAAAATAAACCTGGGATCTCCTTCATTAATATGCATGATTAAAGAAAGATTTTACAGAGATATAGTAACAAACACACCCTTCTGAAAATAGCCCAGAAAGATTCATAGTAACATTACAATTAAGACCAAATATGGTTATAAATATCATATTCATTCCAATTAACTGTTTAGACATAAGACAGAGTGATTGTAATTTTTGTGAATTGATGGAAGACTTTTGGCTGCTTCTTGGGGAGGTTTGGGTTGGGGAATTCTTTCCTAAAGTGAAACAGTTCTTACAAGGTGTTTATTGCTGATGCAGATGTAATTTCCTTATGCCTCCACATGCTCCAATCTTCTACAAGAAAAAAAAATCTAAAACAAACTCCAAGTTTACAGCATAGGAAAGCTTAGGAAACTTCACTTCAGAGAAACAGACACAAGTGGATCATGGTCGAATGTAAGCACAAAGTAAGAGATGAGTAATATCTGGGTCATGAACCCTAAAATTAGCGGTGTCCAGTCACTTTTGGGACCTTACAGCGCTATATGGTGACTTTGATAACTTTAAGCTAGCATACAGTGATGGTGAGCCCCAGTTGCTCTTCTAAACCAGCCCCCAGTAAAAAGGGAAGTAGTGATAATGAGGATCTGTTATTTAAGGCATAGACACACAGGTTTGCTTCAGACACAGGGAGTCTTTTGTACAGTCTGTTGCCTTCCAGATGTACAAGTTGGCGACCATCGCTGTCATGTTGATAAGCTCCTACTGATATTTGGACTTGATTCAGAAGTCATTGTCCATACTGGTTCACATGCCATAAATAAGGGTATTTTGCAAGACAAACTTGAAAGGCTAGTTGCTAAGTTGAGGTGCAGAAGTCTTCTCGGAAGTTGTCTATAAAATGCTCAAGTCCAGATAATCATAAGGAGCCTAGAAGATTTAAATGTGTGGCTCAGATTTTAGTGTTGGATAAGCTTGTATGGTATTTAGAAGACTGTATAAACTAGGGAATGGGAGGGCAGGGAGTTTTAGTCAGGGAGGTGCCCAAGAACCCGATGGTCACTCTGTCAGAGCTCCAGAGGTCCTCTGTCGAGAGAGGAGAACCTTCCAGAAGGACAACCATCTCTGCAG
This sequence comes from Polypterus bichir lapradei, assembly GCA_026402145.1. Taxonomy (NCBI): domain Eukaryota; kingdom Metazoa; phylum Chordata; class Cladistia; order Polypteriformes; family Polypteridae; genus Polypterus; species Polypterus bichir. The sequence goes on along the minus strand of JANRMT010062796.1, from coordinate 11,181,941 downwards.
CAATCTACCAATCAGGCCTGTATGGTAGAGTGGCCAGACGGAAGCCACTCCTTAGTAAAAGGCATATGGCAGCTCCCCTGGAGTTTTCCAAAAGGCACCTGAAGGACTCTCAGACCATGAGAAACAAAATTCTCTGGTCTGATGAGACAAAGATTGAACTCTTTGGTGTGAATGCCAGGTGTCACATTTGGAGGAAACCAGGCACCGCTCATCACCAGGCCAATACTATCCCTACAGTGAAGCATGGTGGTGGCAGCATCATGCTGTGGGGATGTTTTTCAGTGGCAGGAGCTGGGAGACTAGTCAGGATAAAGGGAAAGATGACTGCAGCAATGTACAAAGACATCCTGGATGAAAACCTGCTCCAGAGCACTCTTGACCTCAGACTGGGACGACGGTTTATCTTTCAGCAGGACAACAACCCTAAGCAGCCAACATATCAAAGGAGTGGCTTCAGGACAACTCTGTGAATGTCCTTGAGTGGCCCAGCCAGAGCCCAGACTTGAATCCGATTGAACATCTCTGGAGAGATCTTAAAATGGCTGTGCACTGACGCTTCCCATCCAACCTGATGGAGCTTGAGAGGTGCTGCAAAGAGGAATGGGTGAAACTGGCCAAGGATAGGTGTGCTAAGCTTGTGGCATCATATTCGAAAAGACTTGAGGCTGTAATTGCTGCCAAAGGTGCATCGACAAAGTATTGAGCAAAGGCTGTGAATACTTATGTACATGTGATTTCTCAGTTTTTTTATTTTTAATAAATTTGCAAAAACCTCAAGTAAACTTTTTTCACGCTGTCATTATAGGGTGTTGTGTGTAGAATTCTGAGGAAAAAAATGAATTTAATCCATTTTGGAATAAGGCTGTAACATAACAAAATGTGGAAAAAGTGCTGTGAATACTTTCTGGATGCACTGTAACCTGCATGTCTTTAGACTGTGGGAGGAGACTGGAGTACCCGGAGGAAACCCACGCAGACACGGGGAGAACATGCAAACTCCACGCAGAGTGGACCTGGGAAGCGAACTTTAATTTAATTAATGATGTTTTGTTAGTGACTGGAAATTTTCACTTGTTCGCAAATGATTGATTTGTCAAAATTAAGTAAAAGTTAGAATGTCTTATTTTTTTCAGTCTCTGAAACTGAATTATGTTACACCACCTGAAATTCCACAGCTCAGGTGGGTTCCACATTAGGTCTGGTGATTTATACTGTAGATTATACATAGAATGTAAACAAAGTGCACAGTTATGAACATATATAATTGCTAATACCTTTCTTCCACTACAGCATTTTGCTTGCAATTTGTATCTTATGGTTGCAAAAACATTAGCAACACAATTTCAACTACTAAACAATATACAAAAATCAAAAAATTTTCTCACTGCTTTTGATCCTTCAGCTGTACAGTTGTTTTTGGCTTTGTGTTCTGAAACCACTTCTCTAGAACCCTCCACATCAGATGTATGGAGTCATTTTTGTAACGTTTTTCAGTTGAGCTTGGCAAATGTTGATTACATATATAATTTGTTTTTTTCTTACTCGTACAAAAAAGGTTGAATGTGGTTCCATGGTCTCTAAATTTTATTCACTAATGCTGCAAATGGGAATGCTAAACAGTTTGTAGCTTTAGGGTTTTTTTTTTTTTGCTTTGTGATGATTTTATTTCTGGCACCCTTTGAACTTTTTTGACCCAACCACTGTCACATACTTAAAATGTGTTGCTTTTTCTTTCTTCATATAAGATGGCTAAAATCATTAGGGTGCTAACAAATGTGACCACAGCCATTAAACACACCATAAGACAACCTCATTTTATGTAACAAAATATACTTTATGCATTATAATTCAAATTAAATTGAGTTTAAACTTACTGATAAGTGTGATACTGCATTAAGAATTGCTCATAAAGTAGATTATAATTTAAGCCATTTATCTTCAGCTTCCACTTTGCTTTGTTCATAAAGATTTTGTAACTAATAAACATTGAATGTCTGAAAAAGCAATTGAGAAAAAATATTGTATGTACACTTTGATTAAAACATAGAACATTATCATTTACATTATTCCCCTGTGTAACATATTAATGTGAAAAAATGATTTTCCCCAGAAGAATGACGAGTCATGGGGTGCAGACACGGGAGGTGACTGGGGTACAGATGAAAACTGGGAATCTTTAGAAGCTGATCAGGGTAAGTGATGAATAACATATCACAACGTTTTTCTGCTGTATTATTTTATCACTTCTTGATTATAATGACTGAATAGTACTCAATATTGCTAAATCACAGGACCTTGCCTAGTTTAAATTCAGGTACAGCACTTTTTCCTCCAACATTTGTTTTTACATTTTTTGAGTTTTTGTCATGCTCTTAAGTTTACTTCTACAAGGTAAGAGCATTCTTATATTTTCGGTGGTGATGATGGCAAGCACGCTTGAGTAAGTTGTCCTTTTGTTGAACTATTTGCTGTCATGTTTGATTTAATGTTTTGTAAACCAAAAATGAACTGAGACTGGTTAATTAAAAATGAATAGATGTGGATATAAGGAAGCAGCTCAGTTAGCCAAAAACAGGGCTTACAATGTCACTTTATGTCCTTTTGTCATTTGTTTTAAAGAGTAAGTGCAGTATTTTTCAAGTTGGTCATTTTTGCACAGTCATACATAATAAGAACATACATTTAACAAACTGAAGGTGACTATTCAGTCTATCAAGCTTATTTATCTTAATAGCTAAGATGTCTCAGTATTTCACCCAGATACTTGAGGGTTGTTATGGTATAAAATAATTTACCATCTGATTTTTTTTTTTTTTAATAAATTATTTTTTAATGGATTTAAAAAAAATACCATGCCTTTTCTTGAGATTTAAAATGGGGTCTATGAGGCATCAGTGCATATGGGAAAAAAGGCCTTAAACCATACCAAATACAAGTATGTCCATTTTCAGAACAAAAATGTACCCTCCATGGAAACCTTTTACTCCCTGTTGTGTTATTTCCTATGTTTTATTTCTGAAACATGACGATCGTGGCACTCTCCATTTTAGGGCTGCAACGATTAGTCGACGTAATCGATGACATCGACTACAAAAAATCGTCGGCGCAGATTTTTTATTGTCGACGCATTATAAACAGAACCTTCAGTAGAGGCTCCTCTCACAAAGAACCACATTGGTTTTTGTGATTGTAATGCACTACATGAACGTCTGGGGGCAGTATCATTTGTTATTGTTTTTCAAGACGCACACAGTCCTACCAGCGAAGAATGTAGAGGAAAATAAATGTGATTGCAATGGCGAGTCAGATAGAGGAGGGGGAAGGAGATGGAAAAAAATTCAGACAGAAACTTTCTAAAGTGTGGGAGCACTTCATCGAAAAAGAAAATAAAGGTGAATGCAGTTTATGCAAAGTGGAGCTTTGTTTTCACGGCAGCACCACCGCGATGCACGAGCATCTGAAACACAGGCATCTTGGAGCTGTGAGAGGTATGTTTTAGCGAGTAAAGTTAGTGTCACGCGTTAACGTTGATGTTTGTACTATAATGTGTATATCGAAGTTTTGACAATGATAGTTAACCCTTAAACCGACACATACTTGGGGGTTAATGCACCCCTGGACGCCAGATACTTTTTAGCTTTACTTTTTAAGTAAAGGTCACAATTCACAAAGAAAATGTGAAATTTTAATGGAACACATTTTTTTTTCATGCAAAGAGCGTCACAATTACTGCAACACTGATCATTTTACACACTGCAAATGAACTGTAAAAACTATAAAAAAAAAAAAAAAAACTACTGCAACAATCTATTATATGTTCAAGGTGCAACTGAAGTCATTTATGAAATTCAGTAAACAGTGATTGAACTGGCTGCACACAAACACACAGAGGTAAACACTGATGATTGCAGGCTCGTCTAGTGCAGTGGCTCAATCCCAGAGACAGTGGTGCTGCAGTTCTGCCAGGGCCGGCAGTGCTCCTGAGCTGGCTGCTCAACGAATGTACGGTACTGACTGATCAGCTCTAGTGTGCCGCCAAATTGTTCTGTGAAGCAAATATAGCCAGTTGCGGGGTTCAATGAATGTATGTCGCCGAATATACTCGCCCCCTCCGTGCTGGCAAATTGCACTGAGAAACAACTTTAGCCAGTTGCGGAGTTCAATGAATGTACGTCGCCGCATATACTCGGCTTCGATGTGCTTCCAACTTGCACTGGAAACCGACTCTAGCCAGTTGCAGTGGTTTAAGGGTTAAGTGAATATGATTTCAGTTATGTTTGCTAACGTGTTTGGAGCTATAGAAATATAGTGAATAGGAGGATCTGAGCCGTCCTAGTTTTTTTTTTTTTTTTTCTTCTTTTTTCGTATAATATTTGAGTTCATATGAATAGTAAACCATCTCTAACTAATGTTAGGTAACTTGGGTTTTGGAGTTTATCAGTAATTAGCGCGTTACATATTTTAGTCCATTCTTTATTTTGGCATCATATAGTACATGATGTGATAAACTACAACACTTTTCCTTCAGAGTATGATGATTAAAACATCTTTCTCTGTCTGCAAAATCATTCTTGTGTATTCCTGCTAGCATCTTTTCTCAGCAGCTGGGAACATTGTCTCATAGAAGAGAGGCAGCCTCACACCAGAGCACGTCGAAATGCTCATGCTCCTGCACTGCAATCAGGAATATATGCACTGAATCTTTAATAAACTAAACTGTACATTATTGTTTTATTTTATTTGTATTTAAGCTTTATTTAAACTTTTGGACTTTAAGACACACCAGTGGCCATTTTTGTTTTAAGACTATGTGCACTTTAGTTTGTATTGTTTAATGTATTTCTCTTTTATTGTGATGGTCACACTAATATAAAACATCTGATTTTTTTCAAATTTATATGTTTCACTGGTTATTTTAATTTGATTAATATTAATTTTAATCGTGTTAATGCAGAAACATCAGGGTGACATTCACAGGTGGACACGCAGGCATCAAAATAGTCAGGCATGAAATAATAGTGACTAATCGGGGGGGAAAAAACTGAACGATTAGTCGACTACCAAAATAATCATTAGTTGCAGCCCTACTCCACTTGAGGGTAAAAAGTAAAACACTTGTTAAATTAGCATTGTGATCCAACCCCACATTCATGGTTTGCATGTAGTAAGTTTAAAAGTATCTCATCTGCTCAATACGTATATTTTTAATTGCCAAAATTTAGCCCACCCAGAACTGTTTTACTTATTTCCATCAGTAGACAGAAAGTACAGCGCAATACTACCTTTCAGCTGGTGGGTAGGAAGCTCAGCACTCCAAGGTGACTTCACACTAAGCCTACTGCTGCTATTCTGCATAGGATTTTATCATCAAGTAAATTATGACCCTGAGGACCTTCCGTATCAGGTGTACCTGACAAAGGCCACTGATCTGAGACCCAGCACAGACCCAAGACATACTGAAGCAGTCATACCCATTAGCTGTTATGAGAACACCTAGGAACTCATTGTTGATTTAAAAAAAAGAAAAACATGTAAATCGTTGGGGAAAAGAAGTCTGCTTAATTTGTTACTTCCATAGCCCTTAAAAAGACAAGGTGAGATTAATACATGCTGTGTGACCTAGATGATCACTTCCTTATTTTTATTTATTTATTCTTTTAAAACATATGAGAAAAACTTTTTGTACTGGAAAGCACTATATTTTATTGGATATATTTAATGTTGTAAATAAGTTGATTTTTAATTCAGTCTAGGAGATTCGAGATCCTCCCTTTCTTTAATGTATACATCTTATTTCCATTTTGTCTGTTATTGCTTAAGGTTTGAGCAAAGCAGACCTGGCTAAGAAGAAACGAGATGAAAGAAGGAAAGAGCTAGAAGCCAAAAGAGCGGAGAAAAAAGCTGCCAAAGGACCCTTGAAACTGGGTGCTCGCAAACTGGATTAACAACTCTAGACCCATGTGTAACCAGTTCAGTATCCAGTCCGGGCTGATTCCATGCATTTGCCTCTATATTCTGATCTCCTGTACATTCCAAGACCCTTTCATTGCTCGTTTTATTCATTGCAGCAAATATGTGAGAGACTTGGATCCTTCACCATCACAAAAACAAAAATAAAGGGGAGTTTTCCTTTTGAAATGCATATTGCAGAGACATTGTCTGATAAGCACCTTAATAACTGAAGGAAAGCCCAGTGTAGCATTATTGGACCGTAGCATTATGGTATATGTCATGTTGAATACTACAGTTTTGCATAAATTGTATATCTAGTGGTGGTTTTACTCTTACTGCTGTTGCAAAAAAGGGATTTGAGTCAGCTTTATTTATGTAAAACATGCAGAGGAAAATTTTAAGAAGTAAGGTGTAACAATATGAACTTGGACCATGTCACTGCTGAAGGACGGTAATTTACATTTATGGAGACTTCCACTTGTTTTAAGCCTCTGTTGCTTTTATGAAGCTGTCTCATTAAGATATTTTCATTAAGGTTGAAACAAATGCAAAGGTTCATTTTTAAACAACGCTGCACTGTGGTTTTCTCGTATTTAGCAAATACAACCCTCACTGAGGAGCCACATGACAATGAAGAAACTGGCGAAGTACGAATGTTGACACTTTCAGTTCTTTAAACAAAATGACCTTTTCTCTGTTCTTGTCACTGTTTTCTATTGTGGTGTTTCCGAAGATATTCACTGCTCATGGTGGAGAGATTAAGGAAACTTATTACCATCAACGACAAATCCAAAATCTGCTGCTGTTTTTTTTTTTTTTCCCTTGTTAATAGCACAAAGCTATATATTTTAATTGTTTTGGTTTAAGCCTTAAGTTTATTTTAATGTGCTTTAAATGAATACTTTGTATTCAGAGTTAAATTAAAAAGGTACCTACTTGCTGTAACTGAAAAATGAATAATTTTTGTGTCTCGTTTCTTAATTTGAGTACAGTAATCCCTCGCTATATCGCGCTTCGACTTTCGCGGCTTCACTCTATCGCGGATTTTATATGAAAGCATAACTAAATATATAACGCGGATTTTTCGCTGCTTCGCGGGTTCTGCGGACAATGTGTCTTTTTACTTCCAGTACATGCTTCCTCAGTTGGTGTGCCCAGTTGATTTCATACAAGGGACGCTATTGGCGGATGGCTGAGAAGCTAACCAATCAGAGCACGCAGTTAAGTTCTCCTGACTGAGAAGCTAACCAATCAGAGCACGCAGTTGAGTTCCTGCGTGCTGAATGCAGTGTTAACCAGGAAGTCTCATCTCGCTCATTCAGCGTCAACGTGTTTCGCTGTGTAAAGAGTTATGCTCTTTTGTGTTTATCTTTGTGCATAGTCAAGCCCTTCATTATGGCTCCAAAACAATCTGCTACTGCTTCAGGGGCCGTGCCCAAGCGCAAGAAGAAGATGTTAACGATTGCCGAAAAGGTAAACGTTTTGGATTTGTTGAAGGCTACGATTCTTTTTATTTAAAAAGTAGGAAAGAAATATAAGATCTACGGCTGCAGTGTCCTTTTAACCAGAGTGCAAAACGAGTTGTAAGTGGATGTAATAAGGCAGTAGTCTGGATGGAATCTGCTTTAGGGATTTGGATTGAAGACTGCCAGAAGAAGAACAACGGCAGTGCTACACAATCGCCTGAAGTGGCTCCTTTACAAGGGCTGTATCGCTCTCCTTTGCTGTGCAGTAAAATTAAACTCATTGTTATCGGACAAGTCATCGTATCATTGTTGGTGAGTAACCATAATTAATTTTCTTCTTACAGTGCTTAGTACATGTACGTACGTTTAGTGTCACTGTACACACATTTACTGTATACTATTTTTCTTGCATTGTACGTATTTATTGCTGGTGGCCTGTCTATCGTAATGGCTGTAACATATGTGATATCGGAGACACTCAATATCTTTAAAATAATATTTAGGTTTTACTGTATATAAACAGTGTGCTTATATACATAATTTCAATGAATCTTACCTAATATCTAAGAGAATACAAAGGGATTATGCTGTATAACTCTGCGGGGAATATTTATAAACAGTGTGGGAGAGTTTATAGGGGCTTAAAATATATAAAAATAACCATACAAACATATGGTTTCTACTTCGTGGATTTTCACCTATAGCGGGGGGGTCTGGAACGCAACCCCCGCGATCGAGGAGGGATTACTGTATTTACATATTTACCAGCTTTTGAAAGTCTTCCATATACAGTATTTATAACTTATTTGCTTTCTAATGTAAGGTATCATATCTATTTTATTTTCTCAGTGGTATTGTTTATTTTGGAATAATCAGTTTTACTTGAACAAACATCAAATAAACAAAATGTTGTAAATACAGTCAGTGCTCTAATAATATGCCCTAAAGTAAACTGTTAAGTGAATTAGAATTACATTTACATTTTATTTGGCCGATGCTTTTTTATCCAAAGCGATTTAACAACCTTTGAGATGCAAATGGTTACAGTTGTTTTTATTTTTCCAATTGGAGCACAGGCAGGTGAAGTGACTTGCTTAGAGTCACACAGTGTCAATGGTGGAATGTGGACCCACAACCTCTTATTGTTTGAGGTCCAAAGCCTTTACCCACTGTGCCACACTACCTAATTGTGTTCATTTTTGTTAATTTCTTCATCTCATTCTGCATCTTTTAACGCTGACCCTTAACATTCTTAAAGCTGCTTAGTTTGAATTAGAGTTATGGCAGGTCAAAGCCTGTACTGGCAAATTTGGGCACAAAATGGGAATTAACCCTCAGTGGGTTCCTGTAAAGCTCTCAAACACACATACCCAGACTCACATGGCCAAGTTAGAAATGCCAGCTGACCCAAAGTGTGTGTCTTTGGGGATGTGAGAGAAAACCAACATAGACACTGGCAGTGGTGTGGGGGTTCTATGTAATCAGTAGCCAGGCATGGGATTTAAACCCAAACTGCTGGAATTTGTGACACAGCAACACTAACCACTGCACCATTGTGCTTCCTATATTGAATCGTATTCCTATTTAACTTAACTTTCTGGTTGTGGATTAATTTTTATAGCAGGTATATTGTCATATGTATATAGTACGGTGAAAATCTTATATGGATGTCTGTCACAGACTAATGGCAGCGGGGATGATTAATAATAGTTATTTGAATTAAAGCTTTTAATTAATACATTGATATTCCTAATAAGAAACATAATGTAAACAGTCATATTTTTTTTTTTAAAAAGAAGAAAAAATATTACAAATTAGATATTTTTTAATACAGTGTTTTTTTTCCTAGTATAAACCTGGCTGATTATTATCTATGGATCTGGCCTTTCCTGACTTATACTAGGGTATTTACATCAACTGTATGTTTTTGGCTGCCTTTTGCTTAAAGAAAGTTGGAAGCAGTAAGTATATTTGTGATTTTTATTTGAAATAAATTCTGCTATACAATAGAGCAGTATGTCTAGAACACTGCTAAAACTTTGATGCCTAGGATAGTTTCTTGTAATTGATGTTAATAATATGTCTGAAGCAATGGCTCTCATTGACTAACAACTTTGTGGTAGAATGAGCCAGACTTTTTCGCACGCCTTTCTTCTTGCATATGAATTTGCTGCCAGTCCCAGTCCACCTGAACACAACAGTGGTTACTAAGTTATCCACAAAGTGGTATGTTGTTTTTTTCTTTGCACACAACTGTATACTAGGTTTTTTTGATTTGTATACATCACCTCAAAACACATCAAGATAACATTAAGTCTGGAATGTTTTACTATTGTATGAAAAGATTTAGATTGGGGTGTCAAGCTCTGATCTGGGAGAGGTGTGGTGTTTGCAGGTTTTCATTACAGTGTCTTAAGTTCGTGAGAAATAACTGATGGTAATTGAACAGACCTTTTTGGCTCACTTTGCACCTCATTATTTTTTGACTGCCAATTAAAGAGGTCTGAGCCATAGCGTCCTTAGTGTTCTGTTTATCCTTAGAAAAACTAGTGTCCACTGCTGTACTGGTGCAGGTTTGGTACATGTTTGTCATATGTTTGTCATGTTATATTTTTGAAACAGTCACCAACGCAGAGCCTGACGTCACAATTGAGACAGTGGAAGCATGTTTTCTTGTACTCTTCTTTGAATTTTTTTTTCAGTTTCTTGCCACTGAGGGAGTAGAATGTGAGTGTCTGATCCACACAATTGATACACAGCTTGTGTTATTGTAGGCTACCACAGTGCAAGGCTTAGAGACTTCCAGATTTCTCCTGACACGAACATTGACAGTTGCCATGTTGGGAATAGTGTTTTGGGGACTAACATCTTTCTTGTTCACAGTCATTTTGCCTTTTTGTCACGCACCCAGCTGCAGCTTTACTGGACTGAAGTCACTAGGCATATTGTTGGGCATCAGGCAGTGCTGTATGCATTAGTTTTGCTATCTTTGTCAGCATCTGCTGAGTGAATAACACATTGTTGTGACTTGACTCGGCTAATGGTTCAGTTTCAGTTTGTTCTAAAACTGACTCTAAAACGTCTCATTTACAACCCATAGTGTATTTTGGCTGAAGGTTCAGCCTCACTCATGAATATTGATGAATTACCTCAGAATGGTAAAACGCATAGAAATCTGCTTTTTTTTTGGCTGTGTGTTATTTTATCAACTAGATAGCAGCAGAATAATGTTTTGAGTTATATTTGGGTTTAACACTTTATATTAGATCATAACAGCTTAACTCAAGAAACTCTCGGGCTTAGCTGTATTTACATATAATTCAAAGCCTAAAAGATATTCATGTTTAACACCATGGTGGTTAAAAAGCAAGTCAATTCAAATTAAGGCAAAAGAAGCATGTTTTGTTAGCAGTAGTAACTGGGTACTAATGAAGAAGGTGGGTGAAATGCAAACCTACAGCCACTGTGATCCTCCAAGATCTGAGTTTGACTCCCCTGATTTACAGTAAACTTACCAGAGAAGTAAAGGCTTCAAAGTTGAAGATAATGATGAATCTTTAGAACATTGTTGTAACATTTTTGATTGTTTAACTTGGATTTTCAAATTAGTTAAAGAATACTGTATGTTCACCTAAAAGACTATGCAGGTAGCTCTCATGATTTCATCAGGAAAGATGTTTTTTCTAAGTTATTGTTAAAAAGATTTACAGATTATTTCATCAGCTACCTGTGATATGGCCAACAAGGGACCTTTATTCTAAAGCTATCCAGTTACACCAACACTGGGAAGCCAGTTCATCATTGTTTAAATGTTAGTTTCTTACTAGTTTCAACAGCTGAAAGATGATATGGAAGATAACTAATTTTTGTACCCTCCTTCTATTGTTTAGTAGCACACAATATAGGGAAGTGATGAAAAAGATTGTTAAACAAAGGATATAAATTACATTGTAAGTAGGTGCAATGTGGGTAGTCATTGAAATAAGAGAGCTTTTATAATCCCATCTTGCGTGCCAAGTCAGTCACTAGGTTGCCTTTCAGGGCTTAAAAGTGGGAGTATCAGTGACTTTAATTAATAATAATTCATTACATTTATATAGTGCTTTTCTTACTACTTGAATTTGTCTTTTGGTCTGTGGTACATGAAACACTTATTATAAATAAAGAATAATTTGTAATGTGGTCAGTTCTGTCATCTGTCATTCTCTGTGCAAGTATTGGATCCAAGTAGATGTTTGGCATATAACACAAGAAGTCTGCATGCTTGAGTGCTCATCTCTCTCTCTCTCTCTCTCTCTCTATAGTGAACGGTTCTAGTGCATCTCTTATGGTGTGAAGTATGCTTTATTGGCATGTGTAATAAGCATAAGTTTAATATGCCACTGTACTCTGTGCAAATACTGTATGTCTTATAAATCTGCCTTTTTCTACTCACATGCACAGTTGAGACAGAGCCAGATTCAGCAAGCATTATAATATAAGACAAGATAGATAGACACAACTGTGAAACGGGCAGTCAGACTGAGGACTGTTGTATACTATTTTTGTCTGTCAAAGAAAGCATAAAACTCTTTTGCCTCATTTGGAATTGCATGATTCACCTAAGTGGGGGCCTGCACATGAAGAAAGAGTATAAAGCCTTGGAACATTGCCTGGCACAACTTTGAAGCTGACGGACAGATGGAAGATAACATCTAATCTTTATATACTGTATAATATACTACCGTGGCTGTTCATTTGTCTGTCCAGGATTTTAAATTACCTGTAGCTCGCAAACCATTTGACCTACTGACCTGAAATACACATATACTACGTGACATCTACTATTCGCTTTTGGGTTGGTGATTCACCTCCAAGGTTATTCCTCTTTTTATTTTTATTTTATTGTAGAATCGACTGTCGGCAGTGGCCAGCAGGGCAGCCATGTGGAGCATGTGGACAGGTGCCATTCTCATCCCTGCCCCCTTTGCCATCACTTCCTCTACCTCTTCATATCTTAAATCATTCTTGAGGCAGTTTGAAGACTTAAGTGCCAACTTAAGTGAAAAATTAAAGAAAACGTACTAAGTAATTGCAGCACAAACTCTGACTTAATCAGTTTTAACACGAAAAGATGCCAACGAAAGAAGAGAAGTGGGCCGCTAGAGTGGAGAAAAGAAGAGCTGCTCAGGAAGCAGCAAGCACATCAACCTCAGAGGCAAATGAATGCTAAACGTACAGAGAAAGAGGATGAAAACTATGAATGCTCAGGTCAAGTGTGTGCAGTGCGCTGTTATACTGGTATAATATAAATGCTAACCTATTGACTACGCTGTAGGCAAGCATCAATGATTTGAATTTAATATGCAGTGTACCACTACAGCAAGCCAAAGTAGTGATCTGAAAAGAGAAGGGACATGTGCCTGCCTTGGCTGGTTGAACACCAGAAGTACCACTGCATTTTGAATCACCTGCAGTGGCTTGGTGACACATACCGGTACTCCTGCCAGCAGAGAGTTGCTGTAGTCCAGATGTGACAAGACCAAAGCCTGGCCCAGGGGTTGTGCTACGTACCCTGTTGGGTACAATCTGATCTTAACGGATGTTGTATAGAGTTAGTCTGCAAGACAGAGAGACTACAGCAATCTGATCACTGATGGACAGCTGGGTGTTAGCAATAATGAGCCAAGCTGAACAGAGATTGGGTGATGAACAGACAGACGAGCTGGGATAACAAGAAGGTCCGACTTTGCCATGTTGTGGTGGAGATGGTGGTCGTTCATCCAGGTTGCAATTTTAGTGAGAGATGCAGAGATTACAGCTGAAACCGTGTGCTCCTCTGGAGGGTGTGACAAGTACAGCTGCATATCATCGGCATAGCACTGACATGAGAACTCATGGGACAAGATGATAGTGCATAGGGAGGAACATAATTAAACCGCTTTAAAAGAGGATGACTGGACGCTTGTTTTAAATAACACCTTGTCATTAGCAATAGAGCATGAATCAGAAAAAAAAGAACACATTAGCAAAAATTATTTATTAGTCTACCCAGCGCTATATTAATGGTTGCAAATGGCCAACACTTCAAAATGCAGTGATAGTTTGACCCATTTTTTGTTTTTCAATTTTCTCAAAGCAGAGAATGAGACCTGTATTTTAGAAAACTTTTTAGATAAACAAAGGGAATTCGTAATTGTATAAATAACTATAATAAACCGCAATGTTGTACTATTTGATAGATTGTGTACTACTTTTTTCCAAACAGTACATCACCCTGCTCTATTTATTCCGGCGACGTGGACAAGGTTGCCTGAGCGGGGCCCTAAATCATTTTCAGTAGAGCCAATTAGCTTCCAGCAGCGCTTGTCTGTGGTGTTTGGAGGGATTAGATTGATTTTACTGGCTTCATCACATTTACCATTTTTTTTAGAATAAAAAGATTTAAAACATCTTGATCTTCATCGACTACATTATGTTGGTTTGTTCATGGGGCGAGAATAATGTTCGAGCTTCCCTACTCAGTGGGTAGTCATGTGACACCGGACGTGCGCGAAACTGGAGCATACGCTCGTGCGACACTCCTCAAGCACGCGCACGGCGAGGCCTTCCCCCTTTCCGATCCTCCATCTTGAGCGGCTCGCGTGTTGGTGAGTGTGGTGTGCCCAGAATTATGGCGCTTTGCTTGAGAACGCAGATAAATACGTGATATTTTAATCCAGTAAGCACATAAAATACGTGCAATATTAGCAGCAGTGCTTTTATGGTATAAGGAGTTATCCATATTACAGTAAAATCATGTTGTCAGTCGGGACTCGCACGTTCACACGTGCGGCAGGCGATTGTGCTTTTACAGCATAAGTTTTCCTTGAGTATCTCAGTTAACATCAGATTTAATTTGGCAGTTAATTAACAGGTGCCACCTTGTATTCACTAGCTGATTACCTTCACTTTGTGCATCGCGTATCCCCTGTAAGGTGACTCGTTTACCTGTCGGTTGTCATCCATGTGGCCTAGTCAGTGTGATGCGTGGAAAAGTTAGATTCATGTATTATACTGTACTGCCCATTAAAAGCTAAATAACAAAACCAAAAAAACAGTTGCTTGTTTTAACAGACTAGAGTTCCTGAATTATAGACTGTCATCACATATTTTGTTATTTGAGCGTTTGGGAGAGAAGTTGGGGTTTATTTCCAGAATTTAAACTTGAGTATACGAGACTTTTTCATTGAGGATTGTGGTTAACGGAGATCTTCAAAAATCACTGTACTGGTTTCACCGCAAGTTTATTTCTTGTTGATGAAATAACTTGTAGTTTAGCACTATGGCTTAGTCTGTTTATGTATTGTCTCGGTTGGAGTGGTTGGTATTTAGTACGTAAAGCTGATAAAATCTTGCTACCTGCATTTTACGTTTTTAAAATTGATTTCTGAAATATGTACATTTGTAGTCAATTTTTGGTCTCAGAACTAAATTTTGAAGTATTTATAAAAATCAATATATTAGTTTAATACTGACATTTTATTTTTTGAAAATATACTTTTGCTGGCTCCTCATTTCATTTATAGTTTTAATTCCACTTGTCCTTGTGAGGGTTTCAGTAGCAGAATAAACTGAACTGGAGATGGCCAGGGCACCTTGTCCTCAGTGTTTTACTTAACTACCTCTGGAGGCATCGGCTAGTTGCGAGATGATTATTAAATGCTGAGATAATTTCATCTGGATCCTTTTGATATGAAAAATGAGTAGTTCCACTCTCAAGTTCAGGAATCTAATTTCTGCTGCTTGTAGGCACAGTCCTATTCTTTAAGTTACTGGAAACAGCCTGTTGAGTGTGTTGATGATTGACTGGTAAACAGAAAGTCACATCTATGGGCTCATCTCTTTTATCACCTCCACGATCCAAAGCATGGTCCACATAACAAGTGACTACTGCACTGATGTGTAGGTCAGTTTCTTGATCGCCTCTCTCCTCACTTGTGAGCAGAATTTCAAAGTGCTTGAATTCCTCTACATGGGGACACTGATCACCCCTTCAGTGAAGACAAAAAGCCACTATTTGCTGGTAGAACACTTCAGCTTCACATTTCGAGCAGTTTGATTGTGCACCATAAATCAGTCTAAAGGGGTCAGTCTTACTAAAGGAGGTATCACAGTTATACGTTTGGCATGGTTGTGTACATTTAAATGACAATAAATGACTATCAGTGCTCCTGGTTACACAAGGGGGGTGTTGCATTCATGTGTTATGGAGATTTTGTAGTTACCACTTATGATGACTAATTTTTCCATATATATATATATCTATATATATATATATATATTTTTTACACATTTTTTTTGGGATGTGTATTCTGAGTTACTGTGATTTTTTTTGAGTGTCTATAAGGGCTACACTCAGGTCCCAGTCCAGGTGGTTCATTGGGTGGTGGGTGCGGCACTGTGCTGTCAGCGCATGCTCCCAACCTCCTCCTCCTCCTCCTCCTCCTTTAAGGGTTAATGAACAGACACACTGTTACTTGCAGACAAATAATAGTAATAATTAAACTTTGGCCAATAACCGAGGCAACCACCACCCCCTTTCAAAATAAATACTCTGAAAGGTTTTTTTTATTTTCTCAGTCTGCTATGTTTGAATGTTAGAATACAAAGTTAACTAAAATGCTCACCCCTACATTCACACTTTCCCCTTTTAGTGGTATAACTTGCTCTCAACAATGTACACTGAATACAATTCAAAATAACTAGCCTTTTCTTTCTGTTTTTGAAATGAGAGTGGTGAGATTTTTCCACTATATTAACTTAGCCTGTGTGGAATCTGTAAATAAAATGCATAACTCTTGAAATCCTGCTCTGACATTCAAGCTGGTAAGGTAAAGAAACGAATTAGTCTTGCACTTTGTATTTTTTTTTTACAGTCCAGTGAGCAAGTTATATTTTTGAGTATTGCTAATAAGTGTATCCCCAGAAGGGCAACATCTGTATTTGCTGCAAATTCAGTGCTAACAGTTTTATTGCCAAAGAGAAAGGCATCAATTTCAAAAAGTCCCGACTTTCTGAAGCATAGAATAGTAAATGTTGTTGCTTTCTTTAGTTTTGGGCTCAAATAGTGTTACAAAAGGAACCATGAGACAAACTAATCATTACAATTGGTGCAATGAATGTTATGGATAAAAAAAAAATAGGTTTTCTGGTGGCTGGCTGTCCAACAATCAGTTGTCGCAGCAAACCAGTATTTTTCCGTGATATATGCCACTGTTAGGTTCTGCACTGTTACTTACGTACTGTCATTGCTTGATGTGGCCTTGTACTGAAATTGAATTGGTTATTTATGGTTGTGCTTTAAATTTATTAAAACCTTTGTCAGACTCTGCATCTTTTTAAATATTCAAACAAATACTGTATACACATTTTTTAGTTGTTGGCTTTTTTTTTCCTTCTCTCTAATTTGTTTTGTGTTAGTGTTTGTCATCTTACTTTAGTTATGATAGTGATGTGTAAGTGACGGATCGAATGTGATTGTAATCCAGATGTATTTAAAAAAAAAAAAAAAAAGCCTTGTTCAAAGATAAGAACTGACATTTAAATATAAAAGTTATTTTACTTCATAATATTCCGCACAGTATATAAAATATTGCAGTATTTTACAGATGTTTTTTGCACATCAGTAGAAGCATTTGCCTTAATGTGGAAGTGTTAGCTTACATTGTAATTGGTGAAATGGACAGTCTGCATTTTAGGATGTTTTTCTCATTGCTCTTATTTTTGGATTTAAATATTGTAATAAAATAGGCTTTCAAACACTTAACCTGGCACTCTAAATAAAATGTTGTCCTGCTCCTGATCCTGTTCCAGTTCAGTCTTGAACCTGACATCCATAATTTACTGCTTTTATGTGCTAGGACTGGAAGCATCCATAACAACAAGCAAAAGATGTTTTCCTTTCTTTTTAGTGATTATTTGTCATCTTGCTTCTGTTTTAATTGTTTTAAAATTAGCATTTTAAAGAGCCTTTTCTGTGTCAGCAATATTCATTTAGTTAACTCAGGCAAAACACACAGTTTCACATGCGCTCTGCATTTTTGTTGGGTGCTGATATGCATTGATTAAAGGAGGCGGTGTAATTTAAGGTATGGATGTAGGTATGTTATGTGTATGTTTTCAGGTTGCCTGTATTCCATTTTTGCTTTACATGTAAACTTGAGGATGAATAGAGACCCCTCTTAGTTTAGTCCTATATGTCATTCAATGACTGTCTAATCCCACTCACCATATTAAAGTGGGGTCCCATGTTGCAAATTATTAAGTCAGGACCCACCCTCCTAGTTGCCTGCATCCTATTTGGCTTCTCTGTGTTGACAGATGTTGCACTAAATTTCACAATTGAAAATTCTGTTTAAGGTCATATCTGTTATATTTATGAAAAAAAAATGAGGGACTAAAATAAGTCTATTTAATGATCACTCATTACTGGTAACAGCAATAAAATTAAGAATTGGGTCATGTCCTAATGGAAGCTCCCATTTTTATTTGAAAGAAATGGATTTGTGTCCTCCTGTAAGTGCCACTTTCATTTAGGCAGATGAGAAATTAGTGATTTAATTGTACCTTTTCTGTGAATTACTGCACATGATTATGCTTCAACAAGGCTATTCATGCTGTTATTATAGTGCATCCTCAGTGGTTCTGCTGGTTAGCTCAAGATTTATCTAACCAACTGACACCGTGTTCACTGTAGTTTTTCCTTAAATGATAGCTGTCTACATTTGTAGCAGCATGTTTTTGATTGTGTTATCTTTTTAATTTGAGACAGTTACGTGGCCATAATGATTATACTATGGAAGGTAATTTTTGCATTTTAAAATGTAAGTGGAATGCTTTGACTGTTGATGATTGCAGTATGACCTTTTTATAAGTGTTTATTGGGTGACTTAATTTTATTGTTAAATGCTTTATTTATTGAAAAATATACATCTTAGATTTAAGATGTTCTTATTGAAAGAACACTGTATATGAAAATAAAATTAAATGTAAATATTTTTTTTTTTCGCAGAGCAACCATGCAGCTGTTTGTACGTGCTCAGAACTTGCACACCCTTGAGGTGTCAGGACAAGAGACTGTCTCCCAGATTAAAGTAAGTCTGTGCCTATTTTAGCAACATCCCAATAACTACACGCTTCTAGATTTTGATCTTAATTTGATCTTTTTGTTCTTTTCTGTGTAATTTTGTTGATGTTAAAAATAAATGCAAGATCCTTGGTTTTATGGCAGTTTTGTAGCAGTGCAAGATGTAGTTCTGTTTAGTGTAAAGATGCATTTACTATGTTACACACTAAAGACTGAAGAAAGTAGAGGTGCAATAGTTTCTGAATTCGCTTCTAGGTATTTTCTTTCATTATAAGAAAAGATTCTTATGTAAAGTTAAAAAAATACTGGAATGTTGAATTTTCATTTAAGAAAGTACATGTTATCTCCCCCAATTTAGGCTCATATTGAAGCATTAGAAGGTATCTCTTCTGAGGACCAAGTTGTACTTTTGGCTGGTGCACCTCTGACTGATGAAGCTGTCTTAGGCCAATGTGGTATTAGTGAACTGAGCACCTTGGAGGTCACTGCACGTATTCTGGGAGGTAAATATTTTTTTAAGTTCAGGTCTGTTTTGGGATTATTGACTGTTCCAGAATGTCTGTAATTGTGGCTTAGGTTTTTTATGCTGCATAATATAAACTGGAAAAGAGTTACTTTTTTATTCAAGTGAATATGTTTTAATGATGATTTCAAACCTTGTGCATTGTTTAATCATGTTCTTGTGTGAATTTTTTTTTTTGTAATTTGTAGAACATTTCTGAATGGTCATTGTAATATTTTGTTTCCTTTTTTATCACTTTAGGTAAAGTGCACGGCTCTCTTGCACGTGCAGGTAAAGTAAGAGGCCAGACCCCAAAGGTAAGCCAAACAAATCAGCTATTTATTAAAGATAACCAATGTACGGCTGGCAGTTTAGCCAAATATTATGATTTGAATATCCATATTGAAAATTGCGAAGTATTTGAATACATTCGAATGTTGGTTAAATATTCTGGGTGTTGCATATAGTATGTATTTTACCGTATGCACTTTTATTATTTTTGGTTCATGGTATATCTGCAAAGTATAGAGAGCTTATGAACATTGTGCATTGTTGCATATACAGTAACTACAGAACTACAGCCTTTAAATTAATTTAACACTTGAAAACACAGCTGTTCACAAAAATGTCATTGTCCGTAGTCACAAAGTAACATAATTAAAGAAAAAGTGAAGCCGCACAGTTCACATTGACCTCATTGTACCTTTATTGCACATTTTAAAAACAATAAAGAAAAAGACACGTCAAGTTTATCAGAATCATTAATCAGTTCCTTTTTTTCTATCTGTCTTTTGAAAATATAAAAAAGTAGAAACAACAGCTGGTGAACAATAGATTGTGGTTGTAGGACCCTATTTGATACTTTGCAGCATTGGGTGGCAGTTGAATTCTGCAAGCATGAGCAGATGGTTAGGGAATAGCATGCGTAACCCACCAACATTCAGCTTCTCTTTTTCTCCAGTTATACATTGTTGGGGGTATTGTGTTAAGTCAGCATCTTGTTGGCTGAGACAGCTAAACTGAGTTGATATTGAAAAGCCTGTTAAAAATTATTTATTTACCTTTATAATGGCAAAAGGAAAATCAGAAGTATAGCAGTTGTTTTCCATTGTCTTTAATGAGAAATAAATAAAGCTTTGCTTGCTTGTATTCTCAACAATTTTTTTCATAAAAGCATTAGTAAGCTGGTGATCTTGTATTCAAGAGTCAACCAAAGTGGAATTAGGAGCAGATACTTTTTTGGAGCTAGGGAGCCGCTAGCACAGCTGTAGCTCCAAGAGTATAGAGTAGGATTTGAAAAAAATAAAATGTCCGAGAGTAAGTTTGAATGGTATATTATTAAAAAGCAGATGATTAGTGATTTGCATAAAGGAATTCGTAAAATACTGCAGTAGTCCACAGTGTATGATAATGAAATCAATTTGTGTTACACAGCTGTTTTTTTATACTTAAACACCAGTTTTTGCCTTTAAACACAATATGTTGTTTTTTTTATGTAAAATAAATAGTATAGTATCACCTGTCTTAGCTAGGAACATTACTTGTAAATAGTAAACATTCACAAAACTAGTGTGCTTCATTAGTTTATGGCTCAGAATATGAAGTATTGTAAACGGTGAACACTGACTGGAAGTGGAACAATATGAAATGAGTGATCTCTGGATTACCCAAAAACTCATTGAAAAGAGATGGCGAGGGCTATAGGGTATAAACATAGTTTAGCTTTGAACATTTTATTTTGTAATTTTTGTGTTGTTTGACTTTTTTTGTGAATAAATGTCAGGTAGAAGCAGACTTAATGTGCTGAGGTATAGAACACCAAAGAGTGGATAAAAGTGCATCATAAGTGTGTTTCCTCTCTTCAGGTTGACAAACAAGAAAAGAAGAAAAAGAAGACTGGCCGTGCCAAGAGACGCATGCAGTACAACAGACGATTTGTCAATGTGGTGCAGGGCTTTGGCAAGAAGAAAGGACCAAATGCCAACTCTTAATTTGCCCCAAACAAAATAAAGCACACATTGAATCAATTCAACAGTGTTCTTGTATTGTTTTGTTAATGCAAATTTCTTTACGCATATCATCTTCATTTCATGTGACACATTGTCAGATGACAGCAGAATTACCTATTTAGCGGTTTTCTAAATTTGATTCTGTAGAATCCCTGAAAGTATGGTTTTATTCCAGCCATTTTATCGGTGGTTAAATTTTGGCTTTAAAGCTGTCATTTGACCTTTGCTCCCAGAAATGCTCAGTAGTACCTGTTTTTGAAACTGCAAGAGTAAATGAGATTACATTATTTGCTCAGTCAAGCTTTATTGGTATGGTTTTATTACACCCAGTTAGTGTAGATTCTCTTGGAATTCACCAAATTAAGCTGTTACTGGAAATGAAACCTGTGCACTAGAATAACAAACAATTGTCAGTGAATAATAAAGTATTTGCCAATTATTATGCTAGGGAAATGGAACAGAAAGTGGTAGAATCATTGTGTCTGTGTGTGTGTGTGATTTTAACTATTTTAAATTGCAGCATTTTTTCAGATTTGTAACAATTATCTGAGCAACGAGCTAACCAAAAATCTGCCAATAGTAATAGGAATCAGAAATGCAAAACATCAAATCAACTGGTGTCAATGTGGACAAAAAAGTACTGGATAGTACTTATTTTGCTGTTGGCATGTTAGCAGAGTACTGCATAATAAAAGTACATTTTAATAATACTGGGTTCATCTGCTAATGCCCCAAGCTACTGAACAAGCATCAGGTTTATGCCCCTTGTATATTAGCAAATCAATTTCTTGATGATGTGAGGTCTGTCAGCCATATAAGTGAAGATACGAAATTAACTGAAATACACAGGGAAGTGGATGCCCTGTCAGAGAGTAGCTCATGGAAGAATGTTGAACAATAACTGCAACACTTAGAGCCCAAGAAGTTAAACTGAGAAGAAGCAGCTTTGCCAGTTTTCAGCATTGGAAGAAAGTTGACTGCCTTTTGTGTTACACTTTCAACTGGATTTAAAATGGATCATCTTGGTGACGGTCACTTTGTAAGCAGTACAATTTCTCAGTGGTTAGTGCTGCCACAGAGAGCCTGGAGACTTGATTTGAATTCCGGTTCAGTCAGTCTGCTTGCATTTTGCATGTTCTACCTGTGTTTTGGATTAGTTTTTCCTGCAGGTATTCTAATTTTGCTTACATGTGCTCATAGACGTTAGTGTCAAGTTCCTTTAAATTGGCACTGTTATGTGAAGGTGTATTGTAATAGACATGTGTTTCATCCATGGTTGGTTCCTGCTTTGTGCCTGCTGCAGCCTGAAGTGTGCTCTGGCCCACTACGACTCAAAATTAGATCAAGTCAGTCTACAGAAGGATGAATGGATGGACCACTTTGTCCTTGGTTGTTTTTTTGTGATAGTTAATAACTTCATTTGGTGTTGGTCCTGTCTGTTTCTTTAAGAAAACAAGTGTTGGATTTGTGGTAGCATTGAGGCATGCATGATCACATGGACAACTTGCAAACTAATCCTGGAAAAAATTAATTTGTTTTATGCTCGGATTATCAGATTACTGTCATTTTTTTCTTTTTAATTAGGTAGGGACTCTGAAAGAGGAGAAAACCTGTCCTTATTTGCCCCTTGCAATAAAAGATCAAAGTTGCACAGACATTAAGGGTTTTACCTTTTGAAACACGCATGTACATTTTTTTCTTTGTTTTTGCAAAATAAGTACCAAGCGTTCTTAGGGATTAAATTAACAAAGCCACCTTTGCTAGCTGTGTCTATGCAGTGTCAACCTTATTTTGTGTTGCTGGCAGACCAGACTTTGGTGACCCTTTAATGTTAAAGTGCTTTCAAGGCCTGGACTTTAAGTACCAAAAAAGTAGGCTCCTTTTATGAGAGCTTAAATATATACAGCTACAATATAGACTGTCAGTGCTGCTGTAATTAATGGTCAGGGTTTGGATCTCCTGCCCTTTTGTTGTCAGTGTGGAGTTTGAATTTTCTCCCAGCATTGATGTGGGTTTTCTTCTGAGGTGTTGATTTCTTCCTGTTACATTCTCGAATGATCTGCACATTAAGGCAATGTCACATTACATGACCCATCAGTTTTTCAGCTCAAGATATTTCATCCTTCATTTAATTTTGGCAAGTTGGAGGTGGTAGTCTATGATTGTTTCTCGTCCTTAGTTGTGCTCTGTGTGCATGAGAGCTGATCACCAATGAATGTACGTCTAGGAGTATGTGGGTCTTTAGGACCTCAAAAATAGAAGAGAAACTTATCTGTCTGCTTTATGTGCCATGACAGAATGGATGTAAAAAAGAACCAATGCTGCTGCTGAATTTGCTGCATCTGTTAACTTTCTGTATAGCAGCAGCTCCATCAAACAGCATGTTATTGGCTATCAGGAAAAGGGGCGAGCACAACTGCTGGAACATCAGCACTCTGAAAGTAAATGTGACATTTTAAACAATTTTCAGTTATTTAAATTGACATGGTTCAGTGACGTGATCAGCACATGTAGTCGGCACGTCTGACATACTCCACAAATAGAAATTGTGTAATATGCCATCAGATTTAAATGAGTTGCTGGTCCAAATTAGGCCCTCTGTGAGTGTGGGTGGGATCTGGGGTGGACTGGCACCCTGCACGTTTCTGGTTTGTACCTTGTGCCTGAAGCTGTGAAGCTTCAGCGCCCTGGACACAGAAATTAATCAAAATGTGTTTGAGAATGTTACGTATTGATGTGTTCTGTTTCTTTCTGACACTTTGTGAGTCTAGTCAAGGAAACAGATTTGCATTACCACACTGTACCAGTTTAGGGTTGCTGGGTCAGGTGCAGAACCCATCCCATGATGGGACAACAATATATAATGTATTTGTAGCAAAAAAACAGGATCGTGTCTTCAGGACACTTTCTTCAATGAAACAGGAACAGAATTAAAGTCATCATAATGGCCACATGCACACGGGGGATTAACAGTTTTTAAGGTTAATACTGCCATCATGCTAATTAGGGTGAATATCGAGCTGCAATCTAAACACTGAAAAATATTATTTATGCAATTTTTTGCTAAAAAGTATTAACACTGATTTTTTTGAAAGATTAAGCATATAGAAAGGTAAGCAGTATAAGTAATTAAGTTACTACCGGGCACAGATTAGACCCATAATTGAAAATTAGAAGGTGGCACAGTGCTGTAGGGCTGCCTCACAGCTCCAAGGACGGGGCTTCAGTTCCCTGGTCATAATGTGCTGGTTTCATGTTCTCCCTGTATGGGCCCTCAGCACCTGCATTTGGTGAGGCGCGCTGTGCGAGAACAAAGTATTTTGTACAGTTGTATTTCCGTGGCGGCAAGTGGTAGAGTGGCCATCTAGCACTGCAAAGAGGATTTCTTGTGTTCAGTTTTATGCATTGTATTTACCCCATGTTCTGATACCCATTGCACACCCAACCTACCTGGAAAGGAGTCTCTCTCTTAATTGCCGTTCCCAAGATTTATTCCAGGTTTTTTGGAAGTTTTTTTCTTTATCTTATAGAGTCAAGGCTGGCTGGGGCTGTCAAAAACCTTGTTAGACCCAATTCAGGTATTTTCCTTGTGTGATGTTGGACTCTACAAGAAATAAATTGTTGTTGGTGTTCCTCCCAGAATGCCCAGTGTATGTCCTATGTAAAGGATGGACGCCACATTCACCACTCATCCTTACCTTCTCATTTGCCCAAAACATATGTGAATGACTGTGGCTCCCCATCACCATACAATTGCATCAAGTAGCCTGAGAACTGGATGAACATCCACACTTCCATTTTTTGTCAACAGCAGTGTTAATGGATAAGTATTGTTAGGATCCATTTATAGTAATAATAATAATACAGCAGTAGAGCACTTTAAAACACTGCTGAAAACATATTACTTTAACATGGCCTTTCTATAACTTCAATTTAACTTAATTTAACTTAATCCTGATACTCTGTATGTTCAATTTCCTCATAATAACTATTCAGGGTGGCTCTAAAATCCGTACTGACCCCTACTCTCTCTTCTGTTTCTTTTTCCGGTTTCTTTGTGGTGGTGGCCTGCGCCACCTCCACCTACTCAAAGCTTCATGATGCTCCAACAATGATGGATGGATTAAAAGGCAGAATTCTACGTGACCATCATCATCAAGTCCTTCCGTGAGAACCCTAAATCCAAAGAGGACTGTTTCATTTATGTTAGGTAGAATGCCCAGAGGGGACTGGGCGGTCTCATGGTCTGGAATCCCTACAGATTTTATTTTTTTTCTCCAGCCGTCTGGAGTTTTTTTTTGTTTTTTCTGTCCCCCCTGGCCATTGGACCTTACTCTAATTCGATGTTAATTAATGCTGATTTATCTATTTTTCTATTCTTTATTATGTAAAGCACTTTGAGCTACTGTTTGTATGAAAATGTGCTATATAAATAAATGTTGTTGTTGTTGTTGTAATACGTTTTATTTATATAGCGTCTTTCCCATGCTCAAACGCGAATTTTAACGAAAAGTGTTGATAACAAGGAAGAGCAGCAGCAACATGCGTGTGCCAGCGTCCATCTTTATATATAAGAATTGTGTAATTAGTCATTTGGAAAGTTTGTAATTTACTTGAGAATTTGTTACAGTTCTATGAACGAGCACATGGTAAAGAGTGCTATATAAAAATAAACTGAATTGAAAAAATAGGCAAGTAATGTGAGGGATGGCCAGAAACCTTATCTGGTCGGGGTGCTCTGGGAGTGGAAGGACCAGGGGAGATAGCGTGCACAGGGCATTGTCTCCCCCAGATTGTTAGATGGCAGGCCCCTGGGTTGCGGCAGTGCCATGGATTCGCACAGGGCATCTTGGGAACTGGAGTTCTTTGGCTCGGCCATCTTGGGTTCCATCAGTTCTGTCGGGGGGAACTGGGGAGCAATACTTGGTTGGGCTCCTGCCTCACCCAGACAGGACTTTAGGACACTGCAAATTCTCCTGGGTGTTTGTATAACGGGTGCTTGGAATTTGGGAAAGAGAATGGCCGCTTTCTAGCTGTAACATGAGGGCAGACCGGTAAGCAGGACAGCCACATCTTCTCGCAGAGGTGGGCACACACAGGGAAAAAAAAAACAATAAATTTTTTGATCCATTTTGTCCCACTGTGTAATGCCCTTTTCAGTTGTTGCAATGCCTGTTTGTGGTTGGCTCCTGATGAATGGCAGAAAAATAACTAAGAATTAGGTTTGTAAATTGACACAGACAGTTTGACTTTTGAAGCTAAACTTCAAGTGTATTATATATACAGTATATATTTTGGTTTTATGCTATTACAGTATTAGTTTACAAAGAATTTTACTTTCATGCTGAATGTTTTGAGAATTTTCCATAAAAGGTTGACTATCCAGTGTTAGGCACTCTAGTGGCATATTTTACAGAATTTGGTTTTAGCTGTTAGAGAGGGAAGGATGAATGTAGCCAAATAAAGAGAGGTCCTTGAAGAAAACCAGAAGACCTCAGACAGGGACAACAGTTCACCTTTCAGCACAAATGCATACAGCTAAGACAGTGCTGGAGTAGTGTTGGGCCAAATGATTATCTTTGAGTGACCCAGCCAAAGTCCAGACTTTATTTGTACACATAAAATATGTATAGTATAGATGTAGAGGGAGAGCAGGCATCCCAGCCATGAAGGAGGATAGTTTCTTAGCCAGATTAAAGGCCAGACAGGTTGGCCAGCTGGATGAAGAAACAACTTTATGTCCAGCTGGAATAATACAATGGATGTACCCGCAGGAGTCAGAGGCTGGGAACAGTTCCATCCCCCATACAAGCAGGTGGCAGTGATCCTTTGGAAGCGTCCAAGTTCGGACACCCACAGGGTTACTTGGGAGTTGGAGTCCAGAAGCACAACCCTGTCACCCCGACCCCTGGGTGCCGGTACGGGGGCTGTCAGTGGAGGACCTCCCTGCTTTCCATATAACCCAGAAGTACTTCCAAGAATACACACTGTGGCACCAGAAGCATTCCTTGGTCCAGCTTGAAAAGGAGCCCGCTGCCTCACATCAGGGAGTCAGAGTCAGGAGGCAGTGGTCAACACTCAAAGGAGGAGCAGCAGGAGAGAAAAGAGGGACACTTGTGCTTGGTCACTACTGCTCATTTGGTAGCTTATTTATAATAAAATATTTTATTTGAACCTGGGACTGTGTGGAGTACAATTGTGTTTGAGGTTCTGGGGCTCATTGGTGCCCCCTTGTGGTCACAGTGGATAAAACTGGAGATGGCAGTTTACAGACGCTTCTCATCCAATTTAATGAAGCTTGAGAGGATCTGCTCAAATCCAGGGTCAACGCTTGTAGGGACTTTCCCAAGAACACTCAAAGGAGTAAGTGCCAAAGGGGCTTCTACAAAGTACAGAATGGGTCTGAATACTTACATAAATGAAAGACTTCCGTTTTGGATTTTTAATAAATTGGAACACTTTTCTGAAACCATGTGTTCACTTTGTCATTACGAGTTATTGAGTGTAGATTGATGGCCTAAAATGTCAAAGGTGTCAATTTAAATTAAATCCAAATACACTCAGAATTATCTGTATTTCTGTGTTGCTTGCGTAACATTTTGATCACCATTTAGACACCTACAGCTACAATGTGGTCTCCCGGAGACCTAAAATAAAGTCAGCATCCAGAAAAGACCTTGAGCTGCATGTGGCCTCTGATGTCAGCAAGTCCCACTGATCTAATCCTGAAGTGTCACATTTTGACGTCATTTGTGACAGTTTTGGTCCTGTGCAGCATTGTTTGCTTGTGCACTGCTTTGAGCATGGTAATTCGCAGGACAAACTTTCATTGCTGTTGGAGTCCACATTAAATAATTGAATTTCCTGGGACACAAATTCAGGTTGCACAGTGACAGCATGAATGCCCACAGATTGAAAGCAGGCTCTTATTTTTCTTATCATGTCCAGATACGATTCGGAGCATATACACTTGACGTGCAGAGTAGCCACAGAGCGGTTTCCCACCAACTGCCAGACATGTAGTTCATGAATGCCTAAGACCCCTGAAATGCTGTACAAATCAGTTTCAAGCTTGGTAAGGTCCACGTGCCTGGGCACTGTCTGTAGAAGGATAAGTGTGGCTTCATGCATAGCAGGAAATATAGAATGAATCAAGATAAATACGTTGATGAGACATAACGTAGGGTCAACATACAGAGGCCAACAGACCCCTGACCTCGGTTTAGTCATCTCAGCTGTGACAGGGTGCTTATGGACCAAGTGGCAGTGTTCTACTGCAGACACACAATTTTTGTAACAGATGCTTTCTTCTCCACAAAATGCATTGAACAGCAGAGAAGTGAAGACCACACTTAAGGACCCCAGAACATTCCTCACCCACGGTGAAATACCTCTTGGCTTGACAACAGCTGGCTTTGTCTTTACTTGAGGGACAGTGTCTCCAGGGCAGGCTTGGTTGGTGGGTTGTTCATCAGAGGCTTGTGCATGACTGATCAAGGAGTCTGTGTATGGAAAGAGAAAATTGACTTCATTCATTTTTTTTTCTCTGATTTTTTGCAACAGTACTTAGAATTCCAAACTTAAGCAAGTGTAATTGATTCAGTTGAGTGGCAGAGTAACCTAGTGGCTAAGCCACACAGATGCCCGCTTAAGTACTGCTTACTACTGCCACTTGCAGAAATATACAGTATAACTAAGCAGTTGTACTAAAGTTCGGTACTTGTACAGTAACTTGGGATTGTGTTCACACCAGAAAAGCACTATATAACATAGGGGTTTGTTATTTCTTGTTCTTGTACATTGGTCTTTATGAACAGAAAAGGCACAATAGGATTTATTAGAAGGAGGCACAGATGCATACTCTTGGCTCACAACTCCAAAGACAGATAGCTTTCAGGCTGACCACTAACTGTATGAACTTTGCACTTTTTCATTTGGGTTTTCCCTGGATATTGTAATTTCATCATAAATCCAAAAGGTGTGTGTCATGTTTATAGTCCAGGATGGGTTCATGTCCCACAACAAATATCCAAAGTAAAGATTCTAGCTTTCTGAGAGCTGGTGAGTAAATTAGTAATACATTGTAAGAATGGATGGACTTATAGGGGCACATTGCAAATTGATTACTGATTCGTTTTACATATTCACCTTTTCATTAATTACAGTAAGCTTAAATCATAAATCACACAATCTTCCAGTTACAGAATTTATTAATTAATTTCTACTCAGAAATCTAGTATATTATTTCAGTTCATTAATTAATTGGTTAATGACAGGGAATTTCTATGCTTTCGTTACATAGGAATACAGTAAAGTGGTTAGCACTGTTGCCTTAAAGCTCTTGGGTTGGAATAATAAGCATGTCATTGTCTGTTCATGCTGTTCACGTGTTTGCCACAATGGCCTTTAAATTGGCTCTGTATGAGTTAATGCTGGTGTGTGT
This sequence comes from Polypterus bichir lapradei, assembly GCA_026402145.1. Classification (NCBI taxonomy): domain Eukaryota; kingdom Metazoa; phylum Chordata; class Cladistia; order Polypteriformes; family Polypteridae; genus Polypterus; species Polypterus bichir. The sequence continues at coordinate 11,152,462 of JANRMT010062796.1, read as the reverse complement.
CAAAGTCTGCATTGCTATGGACTAAAGCTTGGTTAGTGCCTTGTGTTCAGTGTGGCTGAGATTGGCTGCAGTTTGTACAACCTTAAATTGGATAAGCTGATACAGAAAATGGCTAGACGTATAGGTAGCTAATTTCCACTTTACCTTTTATTCCTGTCTTAAATAAACATGCACTTCATTCCTAGGGTGTACTTCTATGTGGTCAATTCAGAAATTCTCAAGTTATAGTCCTGCTGTCTCACAGCTCCAGCAAACTTGATGACTGCCTTTGTGAAGTTCGAATGTTCTTCCCATGTTTTTCTACTAGTTCCTCTGCTTTTATTCTCACATGTCAAGAAAATGATTTTTCACTTAGACTATGAGTCTAAATTGTGAATGTGAGTGAATATGAGTGTGTGCAATGGGTTACAGTGAAATTCTTACACTCTGGTTCCTACCATGTACTGAATGTGGCCGCAATACGCTCTGGACTTTGTAACCCTGAACAAAATTAAGGAGTTTGGAAATGGATTGATAGATAAGTGCTACATGTGGGCAAAAAGAGCATCAGTTATAAATACAAGTGGAGGAACACCATCCTCAAGTAAGCAACCTCTGAAAAGGACTTAGGTTTATGCTGACATAACATTCTCATTATCTAAGTAATACACAGAAGCGATTAAAAAGGCAACAAAAATGTATGTTATATTATAAAAAACCTTTCAGTGTGAATCCAGGGACTTTGTGCTTAAACTATATAATGTGCTATTAAGACCACATCTGGAGTACTATGTGCAGTTCTGGTCACCATGGTACAAGAAAGACATAGCAGCACTTGAGGCTGTGCAAAGGAGAGCAACCAGGAGCATCCCAGGACTTAAGGACATGTCCTACTGTGACAGATTCACAGAATTAAACCTGATTAGTCTCGAGCAGGTATTGAAAATTCTTAAAGGCATCGATAAAGAAGATCTAGCAGAATTCTTTTAACTTAAAGGTGAATCTCATACTTGAGGACATCAGTGGAAATTAAGGGGAAGTGCATTTAGGGCTGAAGCCAGGAAGCCCTTCTTTATGCAGAGAGTTTTAGGGATTTGGAACAAACTACTAGTCATGTGGTTGAAGCAGAAATCTTGACAAACTTTTACAAGTGTCTGGATGAGATATCAGGGCAGCTTAGATATTAGCTAAACAAACAAGCTTGGTCTCCTCTCATTTGTCAAAATTCCCGGGTGGAATTGAAGAGTCACATAGTGTGGGGGAGGAACGATCTCCTCAGTCTGTCAGTGGAGCAGGACAGTGACAGCAGTCTGTCACTGAAGCTGCTCCTCTGTCTGGAGATGATACTGTTCAGTGAATGCTGTTGATTCTCCATGACTGACAGGAGCCTGCTCAGCGCCCATCGATCTGCCACTGATGTGAAACTGTCCAGCTCCGTGCCTACAATAGAGCCTGCCTTCCTCACCAGTTTGTCCAGGCGTGAGGCGTCCCTCTTCTTTATGTTGCCTCCCCAGCACACCACTGTGTAGTAGAGACTGCTCACCACAACCATCTGATAGAACATCTGCAGCATCTTATTGCAGATGTTAAAAGACACCAGCCTTCTAAGGAAGTATAGTCGGCTCAATATTGGCAGTCGTGTCCAATTTATCATTCAGCTGCAGTCCCAGGTATTTATAGGTCTGCACCTTCTGCACACAGTCACCTCTGATGATCACGGGGTCCATGAGGGGCCATGTCCTCCTAAAATCCACCACTAGCTCCTTGGTATTGCTGGTGTTCAGTTGTAGGTGGTTTGAGTCGCACCATTTAACAAAGTATAAATAAAGTATACACACTGCAGAAAGTAATCCATCCGCTAACTGAACACACTTCAATTTAAGAGTTGTGGATGCTATTCTGTCAATATTGGACACACAAAATAACCATACCCTGATTGCGGGTGTGGTGATCCATTGAGAACATAAGTATTTCATAAAACCGATTAATCAAATATAAACCTATCAACTAATTAACTAGCCAAACTTGATAATGGATGCATGAAAATATATCATGTATAAATTGTGTGATCAATTACAACCACATTTCTATATGTGTGAAAAAAGCAAGGATTTGGAGCTACACTATGGCACTTGGCCCAGGGAATACAACAAAACCATTTTTCACCTCTGCATGCTCTGAAGGGCTGTCGTAAACCAATTATGAAAAAAAACCTCTGTGTGGGCCTGCTGCTGCTGTTCAATGCCTTAGGCTTCTGAGGGTCTTGTTGTTTGTTTCTGAACACGTCTGGCACAAGCTTAAATCAAATTCTGTGCATGACCTGGCACCATGCCAGCCTGTGAAAAACGTTCCATTGGCAGCAGCAGAGTGGTGTTTGAAATCAGACGGAGAGATAATGATAATGGGACCGTGCACAGCTCTCAAAGTAGGATAGCAGCAGCCAAGTTGTCCTTTTCAAAAAACCAGAAAGACTTGTTCACAGATAGTAAAGTGGGACACAGGAGACACTGATACTCTGAATACAAGATACAGGAACAGCCAAGAAAAAAAGAAGGAAAGAAGTTAAGAAACAGACAAAGAAAGACCAACCTTGTAGCCCATGTGCCCTGTCCTGCTTGTCCATCTTTGCTGTGTCCCGTCTAGCACTTCTCAGCGATCTTTCCATCTTGGAACTTTGTGAATCACTCCAGTACATCAGTAGGCAAATCAGGGTCATTATCAGACCCATACTTCCTGCCAACAGCAGAGCCAAGGGTCGTCCAAGTGGGCTCGGCTTCATGAATCGGTTTAAGGCTTCCAAAGTAATTATGAAACACAGAGTTGTAATGAACACAGCATTCACCAGCTTCCCCATCACCTCTGCCCGGGCCCATCCAAAGGTATTCCGATTTCTGACAGAAGAATGTCTCATTGAAGCTACCAGGGAATTCAGCACACTTGTTGCCATAGCCATGGCATCAGCTAAGATGTGAAAAGAACTCCCCAACAGGGCCATTGAGCCACTTAGTCGACTAACTGCTGCCTGGCCTACAAACACCAGAAACGTTAGCAGCAGTTTGAAAAGCAGCTGCTTACCTCTTCGATTCATTTAGCCTGCTACAGAAAAGCAGACCACCGTAGCTCTCCAGTCTCTGTCGGATACAAACGAACGGCTTTTTCATATACAGTAACAATGAACTCTGTACAAGTGAGCCGAAGCTGGCAGATCGCCTTTATGGCTTTTGCACTGGTTGCACAAGTTTGCACACAGTGTGCTATATTCACATTTGATGCACACAGCCCTTCTTTGTCATTGTTTTTTTTTTTCTTTTCTTTTTTTTTTGTTTCACCCACACAACAGCCGGCGGTGACCCTAATCCACAATTCACTGTTAAAGATACAGCGTAGTTCTGTCTGTTTATAACTGAAAGAAAGAAAGAAAGAAAGAAAGAAAGAAAGAAAGAAAGAAAGAAAGAAAGAA
>JANRMT010062796.1:11106812-11149013 GCA_026402145.1 Polypterus bichir lapradei | reverse complement strand
GAAAGAAAGAAAGAAAGAAAGAAAGAAAGAAAGAAAGAAAGAAAGAACATTTTCTTCATTGTTGCAGTGTGGATCTAGTGCTCACATTTGTACTGACTATGTTATAAATATCAGGGTGGAACTTTTCAGTCTTTTGAGTCTTTTTAAAAGAAGACATCCCACCAATACCACATAAATTCCTTCATTTTATTGACTCAATGTTTGCATTACATGGAGATGGAGCCTATCTTGGCAACTTTCAGGATAAGGCAGGAACCAGCATTGGATGAGTCAGTTCAGAATCTACAGTTAACCTAACAGGCATATTTTGTAGTAGCAAATAGTTTATCAAGTTGAAGCTTTAATCACTTGCCTCTAAGTCACCCATGAACACAGCAAGGTTTAAAATTAATGTACATTTATTATTGCAAGTCTGATTTATTGCAGAAAAGTCAAACCACACTAAATTGGGGTAAATGCAATATACTTGTGCTTTGTCATGCATGATGACTTGAGGTGTGTTGGACAGCCACATTGCAACACTGCCATCTTGAATTTGACTGAGGCTGCCTATGACTGAAATATGTTTGGTGTCTACAGCTAGCTTTGTAACACATCTGTTCATTTTTTCTGGCAACCTATAGAGATGGCATATATAAGGTGTACACCAACATCATGATATTTATTCAACTTATTTGTGAGAAAAAACAAACACTGTGAGAAACACAGTATGTGCACGTCTACTTGTACGCAAACTTCTGCATATGCACAGTAAGAAACTGGGTGTAAAATGAAATAAAGTGTGGAAAAATTATATCACATTATAGATAAGATAAACAATTCATTAATCTTTATAGCATCTTTCACAGCTAAAACCATCATAGACGCTTTACAAAAGAAGCAAGATTTGTAATGTTCCATTCAGGTTTCTATAAAATTAAATGCATGTTTTTCTATTCTGTATTCTTTAGGTTTTGCCTCATTGACTACAGTCGCATAATACATTTATTTCTGAGAATTGATACATACAGTAATAGGGCGTCATTTGGCACAGGGATTATTGTGGATATCTCTCAGTACCATAGTTTGAAGCCCACTGTTTATATGGATTTTTCCTCCTGTCTCTGTGGAAGTTTCTTTTGAGACTAAAATAGGTATTTTAGCATAATTAGTGACTTGGTATGTAAGAGAAAGTGCCATGCATTAAACTGGTGTTCTGTCCAATGTTGGTAACTGTTTAATCTGACTGCAACCACCTCCCATTTATCCCTTTCTCTATCTCTCTCTCTTCAGATCCTTATTTCTTCTCCTGTTAGTTCACCCTCATCTCCACCTTTTTCTGTACTCACTGATCATTTCTTGCACTGAGGTGGCTTAAAGTGCCATGCAAGGGTTACTTCTGATCAAGCCCCAAAAATCATATTCGGGGACATCAACAGTCTAGTATTTGCGCCTGGGTTACCAGACTAAAACTATCTCCACAAATCCTGGTGTTTTGGCACCCGAACATTACAGTGATATGATGTCATGTGAAAAAGTAAGTACACCCCATGAAATGTTTTGATTTTTAACATAAGGGGACACTTTGAATGCCATCATGAAAAAATTTCCTTCATCCCCTCTAGGAGGTGATCTCTTGGCGCACTTTTAGCCACAGGCTCATTCCACCACAGTGTGCTAAGAAGGGCCTTGGGGTCTTTTCTGCCCGTTGCTATTAAGAAATTCAATGCTTCCACCTGATGCATGTGTTAAGTTTATTTTTATTAATTTATTTATTGGTCGATTGATTGATTGGCTGTATTATCTGTCCTGTGAGTCTTTATCCTTGTTTTTTTTATGTTTCTGCTGCTGAATGCATCTGAATTTCCCTGTTGGATTAATAAAGTTTACCTAATCTAATCTAATCTAATATCAAGATTTGATCATTATTTAGACAGTATCTATAGATAAAGGAGATAAAATATTTCAGAAGCATCACTGGGATCACATATTTCTCCTGGTCTCAATGACTGACTATCCCTTTAATCTTTTCCTTCATCTTCTCAAATAGCAGCATTTCCATACCTAATCTCACCTTTTCTCACCTGTTCATTGCTTCCCCTCCTGTATATGTTACCTACTTTTCCTTTTCAGTTGCACACTGGATTAAGGCTATAAAGCTCAAACTGTGTATCTTTAACATTCTTTTCTTTCAAGCAATGAAATAACCTTGAAACATTTTTCTTTTGCTGATGCATGCCAACACAGCCCTAAACTAACTCCTAAAAACATCATTCCACATTTACATTTTGTAGTCCATTGTATAATTTAAGTCACCATAAATGCAAACTTCACATGTGAAAGAAGGAAGTACAACTGTACATTTATCACTACCTGAAATATCAAGTGTACCAGATCAGGTGCTAATCATTAGAACATCATTAGCAAGGATCTTGTCTGAATCTGTCTTATTTAAACCTCAGGCATTTCGTTTACTTTTTTATTGCTGAAGTGTGTATTACAGTATCACCATGAGTAGATCAAAGGATCTCTCTGAGACCTTCAGAGAGAAAGTAATAGATGCCATTGAGTCTGGGAAGGGATATATAAAAGATCTGCAAACAGTTGGAAATCTGCCACAGCAAGTTCTGCCAAAAAGCAAAACACTAGATGTTGAAATAAGTCTCTAAGAACCCCACAATTTCATCACCTGCCAATAGCATTTGGCTCTGTTGACATCAAGCAGCGTTCGTTTAAGATAAGAAAGAGGCAGAACAAGTTAGATCTTCAATGGAGGTGAACAAGGAGGAATCATTTGTTGTCCAGAAAGAACATCATGGCAACGCTAAAGTTTGTCCAGGAACTCTCAGCAAAGACCAGGACTTTATGAAACAATGTGCTCTGGACAGAGGAGGAAAAGATAAGAGTTATTTGGCCACAGTACAAGCAGACATGTTTGGCAAAATCCAAAGACAGCAGTTACCCAGAAAAACCTGATACAAAGCATGGTGGTGGAAATGGTATGGTTTGGGGCTGCTTTGCTGCATCAGGTCCTGGACAGCTCATCATCCTAGAATCCACTATAAATGTTTCACTGTACCAGAGGCTGGTGGGGAATTATGTGAGACTATCTGTCATAAGATTAAAACTTAAGTGAAAGTAGACCAAACATTGCACAGCTGAAAGAATTTTGCATGGAGGAGTGGGAAAAACTTTCTCTTAGTCAACGTCAGATACTGTTAGACAATTATAAAAATACCTGCTTGAGGTTGCTTCTGCCAAAGGGGGAAATGCCAGCTATTAGCATCAAGGGTGTACTTACTTTTTCCATGGAATAAAATGCCTTCGTGTTCTTAGAACAGGACTCTTGGCCCTTGAATGAGGAGGAGTGGTGGATCTTCAATTTAAAAGACATGAACGTTGCTTGAGGATTTAGTTTTCTGTTTATAATGTGCTCTGATTTTCTGTATACATCTTAACAATATTTTAGCAAAAAGCATGTGTTTTGAACATTTTGATTATATGACTGGATAACTGACATGTGGTTTATATGATAAGAGTAACATGAAATTTTTCCTTCTTTATTTTCCATGGACATTTATCACATTGTTTGTCCTTATGCAGTACTGTTCACTATTAGTTTGTATTATAGCATACATTTTTTTCACTCCATTCTTACTGAAAACATGAGATTAAACATTTTTCACAGCCATCACTACAAAGTATATGGGGTGGGAATCAAATAAAAAAGCAAAACATTTTGTGCAAAGTATTACTTTAACCTCTCTTTGTCCAGAGGGACAGACACCCATGCAAACTGTTCAGTGTTAGCAGACAATTGTGTTTTACAGAGAGCTGGCTTAAATCTGATACACCAAATGCTATTTTAATGCTAGATGGATTTTATCATAATTGAGCAGACAGAATCCCAGTGAGGTGTGGAAAAAAGACAGGAGGGGGACTGGTCATCCATGTAAATGAGGAATAATGTAGAAGGGAGCATGTTATAGTTAAAACTACTTTTTCTGATTCAGACATTGAAACTCTTGCTGTTGGAATTTGTCCTCTTGATTAGGGAATATGTTACATTACCCTTATTAAGGTTTATATTCCTCCCACTGAAAATGGGGGCTCAACAATGGAAATGATTCACTCTGTTACCAACACTTTAATGATGACTCACTCTAACTTTGCAGTTATAATATGTGGTGACCTCAACCATGTTACTTTGGAAGGAACTATGTCAAATTTCTATCAGTGTGTGTCTTGTTCTGCTCGAGGAAATAAAAAACTGGACCTGCTGTTAAACATGTCTATAAATGTAAACTACTAGAACCTTTAGTCAGATCTGACCACAACCTGATTCATCTTATTCTCAGCTACAAGCCTGTTATTAGATGGCAACCTGTTGCCACCTTATAGTGAGGAAGTGGAGCCTGGAGTCTAAAATGGCTCTGAATGAGTGCTTCCAAATGACAGACTGGGAAATGATGTGCGGGTCACATGGGTTTGATAATGAGTGACATAGTCACTGCATCACCGACTATATTAACTTTTGCGTCAACACTGTGGTACCATCAAAGACAATGTGTAGCTTTTTAAACAAAAAGGCCTAGATTACTAAGGAGCTAAAAGGTCTCCTGAATGAGAAAAAGAGAGCATTCAAATCCCACAAATGAAGGATGCACAGTGAGTATGGATGAAAAAATCTGAGTGAAGGAAAGGAAACCTACAAAACTAAAAAAAGAAAACAAACTCCTTCAGAATAATGAAAGATGTCTGAAAAGGACTGGGCATAATTACTGGACTCAAGCAGGGCTAGGGCGCTAGAAGGGGATGTGGACAAAGCTAACACCCTAAACCATTTTTTAATAGATTTCTCTCCCACTGCTACCTTCTTCCAAAGACCAGTCCCTCCATACCATCCCTACTACATCAAGAACTCCCACCATGTCAACAGGAATGGCCAGTGACGAGTCCACCATTGACCATTAGTATAGATTGTCTATAACTGAAGACCCAATAAGGAGACAACTGAAGAAGCTACACTTAGGAAAAGCCATGGGACCAGAAGGAGTCAGTACTCAACTTCTTAAGGCCTGTGCTAACCAAATTTGTGGTATCCTCTATCACTTTTCAGTCTGTGCCTCAGGATCCAGAAAATGCCACTGCTGTTGAAAACATAAAGCAATGTTCCTGTTGTAAATAAGGCAGACATTTCTTCACATAATGACTACAGACCAATGACACTTTCGTCTCACATCATGAAGACCTTTAAGAGGCTGGTATAGGATGATTATGAGTCATCTTGTGATAGACAACCTCCACCTAGTGTGGTTTACCTATCAGCAAAAGATTGGAGTGGATGATGCAATTATCTGTCTGCTCCACAAATCTTATTTTTACTTGGCCAATGCTGGCGGAACTGTGAGGATTATGTTCTTTGAGATTCCCAATGCCTTCAGTGCTGTCCAGCCATACCTATTAAGGGGTAAGCTCAGAGGTAACAGATGGAGGAGCCTGTGGTGTCCTGGATAATCGACTATCTGTCCATCAGACCATAGGTTGTGAGACTCAAGGACTGTGTTTCAAATATGGATGTAAGCACCACAGGAGCACCACAAGGAACAGTCCTGTCTCCTTTTCACTTCACTGTTTACACCTCATCCTATAAATAAAACACCAGGTTATGTCACTTGCAGAAATTCTCAGATGATTTCTGCACTTATAGAGTGCATTGATAAGGGGGGAGAGACAGAGTATGGCAGCCAGGTGGAGAACTTTGTTTTTGGTGCAGAAAGAATCATCTAAAACTTGACATCAACAAAACCAAGGAACTGCTTATTGACTTTCTCCGCACCGAAAAACCTGTACGTCCGGTCACTATTCAGGGGGTCGATGCAGAGATGGTACACTTGGGAGTTCACATCAGTAACAGGTGGACTAGTCTCATAACACAGAGGAACAACATAAGAAAGGGCAGATGGCATTTCTTAAATGTGAGTAGTGACTTCCTCCACCTCTTCTATAACTCTTCCAGTGCCATATTTTACACTGTGGTGTACTGGGTTGATAGCATTACTTCAATAGAGGCCAACTGAATTAAAAAACTAGTTGAAAGGGCAGTTTTAGTTACGGGACACACTCTGGGCCCACTTGAGGTAGTACCAAAGTGCCATTATGAACAATGCAGTACATCCTCTCTCTGAGACACTAACACAGTACTTTCAGCTAATAAATTATTTAGCAGGAATGTGTTAGGAAATAAACCAAAAGCCATACACCTGACTGTGACTGTTAGCCAGTTTTCTTTTCTTTTAAATTTCTTTCTCTTTTAGTCATTCTGGTGTGTGTTCAGGTAATAGTATGTGTGTTTCTATCTATCGAGCTTCTGTAAAAAGCCAAGTTTCCCTCTGGGGACAAAGAAAGCTTTTTTGCTTGATCAGTCTGTATGTCTATCTGTCAATCAATCAATCAATTAATCAGTCAGTCATCCAGGAACAGCAATGCACCAATACTGCTCAAGCCAACTCTTACCTTTGCTTTGGATCGCTGAAATATTTATTTTAGGAACAGACAGTGCATACAGTATGAAGAGCTTACCATCTCCTTCTACTGGCATCTGTAGGAACATTACATGTAATGTCCTGTGTCATCATGTTAATGTTCCTACGCCTGTCAATGTCTACCCAGTTGTGCACCCCTTTCAGAAAAGGTGGTATAATCTGACTTGCTCATCCTGAACCTGTTAAGGATACAACAAATATTGCTGATTTATTTTATAAACACCTTGAATAAAATTATAGGTATTACATTTGGCTATAAAAAAGGTTTTCTTTGACTTTGTTGTGATGGGTATTTTCATTGGTTTGTCAGTCTGTGCCGAAAAAGAAATTAACAAGGTTTAGTAAGAATGGACTCTTCTAGACATTAAGAATGCTTTCTTGCCCAGAACCAATCCCATAAGGAAATAGCACTACTGTTAGTAAGGAATTCAATAGTTGTATGTTAACAGTTGACAAAAAAAGGGTAACGTAAAGGGGATACAATAGCAGGCCCAATGCGGTCAATTATATTCGTTACTTGTACAGACTTTTAGTCTCCTACAGTTCAGAATTTACATACATAAATTTAATACGTTTATAAAATCAGTACTGTATTCTATTGAAGGAACTGAATAATAAACTCATTATGAACCTGACAAGCTGTCCTCGTTTAAGAAGGTAGGAATATTTTCTTAGGTGTTGCTGTGTTTTCAGAGGTTCTTTCTGTCATCTTGACTAGCGTACGTTTCCAGCTGCATTGCTATTAAGAAAAGGAGTGTCATTTTATTTCAAAGTGTAGCTTCAAGGACAAGCCCTGAGGCGGCCCCCTCCTTTGTCCGGCTCAACATCTGAATGAGTCGACATCGGCTTTCGCGTTTTAATTTACGCAGAATGTGCCTCCGTGCTTTCCGTAGTTCGCGCAGTGTCCATCCTCCATGTGAAACTGAAAACACAAGCTCGTGAGTCGGCGATTGTGTGCGTGTTAATATATCGATGTTAAGAGTCTTTTCAGGTTTAGTGTTAGGTGCCATCGTAATACATACCGGCAAGTTGGTGGAGTGAGTCACGAGGAAGTTGACGGCTGTGGTCAGAGGCTTGTTTTTGCCGAGCGAGAAAGGTAGAGGAATCGGTGCATCTTCTACTTCTTGTCAAATGTGGCTAGTGTGCGGGAGTCGACGCGGCAGTTTGTTTAAACGTGAACTTAAACAATTGCCTGTGTTTCTTTTCTTTCTGATTCGCCTTTAAAGCGATTGGAATGTAATTCCACTTAGTTAGATGTATTCACAGTTTGTTAATTCCATATATTAATCCGATCCGAAGGACGTCTATTGGACCGAATCCTTACCTCCTTTTCAATTAAACAGAAATATTGTGCCAGTGTGAATTTGGGATACTTGGACAGAAGGCTGTCAATGTAGAATCTGGATGAGAGGATAAGGTGACTCCAACTTGGAGATCGATTAGTTAAGTCAGGAGAGAGTCACGTCATTCTCTCATGCAGATGATTTTAAACCACAAAGGGATGCATACTAAGTTAAAGCTTTTAATTAATTTTATTCATAACGACCTCTGGTATAGATAACACCGTAATAAACCCTTTTTAATCTATGTGATAATCACTCCTTATATTTTTCAATACATTCAGTTTTCCCATTAAATGATACATTTGTCTTTCTTTGAAGAGTTGAGATTGTTGTATTAAAGCACAGAGTTTAACAGCCCAGTTTCTGAAGAAGCTCTTGTACTGTACTTGTCTTGAATTTGGCCTTCTACATGTTCAGTTGACTTCTAGTTAGTGAAATAAAAAGGGTTTCTTTTTAAATACTGTTCAAGCATCCAGAACTCTCCAATGGACTTATCTTTAGATTATTAATTCAGTTTGAAATCAGTAATGTTCAAATTACTAATAAAGATATTAAAAATGTGATACTCACCTACTCTTTGAATAAATGGTTTATTTGTCCTTTTATAAATGCTGAAACCTCAGTATCTGAATAGAATATAAATCCCATAAAGCTTTGTGTAGGCTACTGGAATTTAATCATTATGTCTAATTTGATTTTGTGTTATATGAGAAACTATTAAACATAATTTTCTCAAGAGCTTTAAAAACTATAGCAGTGTTATATACATGTATTATAACCTTATTAGCAACTTATTAGTAAAATACACTCCAGCAATGAAAGGAAAATAACCTGTTTTATGTGCAAATAATATATTTAGCTCTAAGCATTAGTTGACATAGGATTAAAGAATTTGTTTAAATTAACTGTAATGATGGTGTCCATTGCTTCATCACTGTAGCAATGAAACTTGTGTTTTTCTCTTTTCATTCTGTCTTTTCTCATATGGAATATTCACTTGTGTAAGCGGATAGCATCATGTAGTAAAATGTTTTCTGTGGAGGAAATATATAATCCTAAATTAATCAAAATGTTTTTCTCCTAGTTTTTCTCCACCTGTCAGAGAGGTCAACACAATGGCTGAATGCACAGTTCTGGAAAGTTTGCTAGAGATGGGTTTTAACAAGAACCGAGCGTAAGTCAATAAAATTGTTGACTTTATTATGTATATTGCTCTGGATAACAAACAGTATTGTGGAGTACTTTTATAACCCATATCATAGTATTATAGCAGATAATAAAGCTTAGTAGAATTTACATGCATTGTTTTATTTTGCAGTTTAATCTATAAGAAAACATAGTCTCCTTCATTTACAAGGGATACATTTTTTTTTAAATTAGTGTTTTATTAAAATGTATGTAAATGTGGTAGTAATTTAATTAACAGCCCTCTCTCTCTCGCAGTCTACTTGTTAAAAATATTAAAATTTTTTTTTTTTTTTTTAAGTGAAAAAGCTCTGGCATACACAGGGAACCAAGGGATTGAGAGGGCGATGGATTGGTGAGATTATTATTATTACTACTAAACCTTTGCTGTTTAGTTACACATTAACAAAACTGCAATTTCAGTAACTTTCCATGGGATAAAATATTGAATGACAAAATTTGTCACTCTGAACAAAGGGAAAATGCAAGTCATGAAACTAAGGTAAATTGTTATAGTGTGTCAACTGGCAGAGTCAGATGGAAAAGAGCAGGGTATTTAATTTTCTATTACAGGACCTGGTGTTCATGTAAATCATGAAACTTAATAAAAGTTCCATTAGTGGTCGGTAAAGACTATTAGGATTCATGGTCATTCAGTGTTTTTTAAGTAATGTCTCTTAAATGTAAAAAAAAGTGTTCATATCTGAAAATTGTAATTTTCTGCTTATGTGCCACATATAGTGGATCCAAGTCTTGACTTCTTTTCAGCATGTATCTTAGGCGAGCTGAGGTCTCTTTTGGTACTGACATATTGTACTACAAATGACTTGTTACTGCTTAACAGTATGCCTTCTGCTTTAAAGAAAGTTATGAGTGTCAATTTCAGCAGCCATCTGAAAAATACCAAAAATGAGACACGGTTGTAGGGTGTGTTACTGAATTGATTGCAGCTATGGGTTACACATACAGAGGAAGGAACACATTAGAGGACAATCGGCATAAGTTGTGCTTGTGAAGGTGAATTGAACAAGTTATATTGATCATCATACAAATGACAGGACTGCTGAGAAAGACTTGGAAAACAAGTATCTTTTGTAAAAAAAAAAACACAACAGTCCTTAGTATTTCTAGTTTTAGAAAAAGAATAAAAACTTGCAATGACAATGCAGGAACCATGATGTGGTACACTGAAAGACTGATTGTGAATATTGGAGGCACCACAGACTGGAACATGCCACTAAGTAGAATATCACATGGTAACACATCTTCATAGTGTAACAAAAACTGGGGAGTAATGTATTCTCCAACCCTTAATTATGTTATGCTGTAGGATAACAAATGGAGAAAACAGATTTACAAAAATATGAACTCATAAGTTTTTATTGGGGAATCTGCTTATCTGTCTATATCCATTCATCCATTATCCAACCCGCTATATCCTAACTACAGGGTCATGGGGGTCTGCTGGAGCCAATCCCAGCCAACACAGGGTGCAAGGCAGGAAACAAACCCTGGGCAGGGCCCCAGTCTCTTTCTATATATATCACATTAATCCAAAAGCATTCTTTATTAGTAGACTGTGTAAAACAGATGGTAATACCGAAATTAACCAGTAAGAGATATAAACATCAGAAATAAAAGCACACTTTACTTCTTCTGTATGATGATAAGTAAATATTTTGGGAAATGGAAAACAAACAAAGAAATGAAAATACTTATAATGATTATAATAGTTTACTTCTTACTTCTGGTTCAAATAAATTACAGACTATGAAGGCAATCAGTTCATGATAGAGCTAATATTATGTTTATACAGAAGAACGAAACAAAAAAAAAAACACAGACTCACCATAGGTCTAAGCTGAGCTGGTGTGTGTGTGTGTGTGTGTGTGTATATACTGTACATGCTCTGTAATAGTTTGATGTCCCATCCAGGCTTGTTTCCTAATTTGACCCTGGTAGTGCTGGGATAGGCACTGGCAGTGGATAGGCAGGTTAGAAGTTGCATCGACAGATGCACTGAAATAACCGGGTTCCTTTAAATTTTGCTTGGCCTCTTACAATAAAAAACATTTGAGATGGTATAAGTGAATAGAGTTCAAAGATTCAAAAAGTTAACTTATATTTTTATAGTATCTGCATTATTTTATTTTAACAAATATTTTATGACTTATTATGCTTTTACAGTAATGATGTAGTTATTCTTTTACTTTACTTTTTACTATATGAGAGATGCTAAAGGGAAAAAGCTTGTGTATGTGTCCCAAAACATTTTTTGCTATATTTTTGTTTTGTAAAGAATATATAGAGGTCTGCTTAATATGCATTAAAAGATGAGTAAAAGGGGTTGTAAAAAAAATCACCTTTTTGTGAATTATCTTAATCTCACACTGAAAAAATGAGAGACATCCAACCTTTACTTGAAGTACATTTACTCTGAGAAAAAAGAATTCCTTATCAAGAAGTAATTATTTTTAACAAAAGCAGGTGCCACAGTTATTTTCACCATAAGGTTGGAGAATATATAACAGGCAATCTGAGACTATTCCTCTTTATTGAGTCTCTCCGGATCATCCAGGGTCCCCTTTCTTTGGCTCACCCCACAGGATTTCAGTGGTGTTAAGGTCCAGGGCCTGAGACGGCCATTGCAAAAGCTTGATATTTTGTTCCTTTAGCCATTTTTGTGTTGATTTAGATGTATGTTTTATCGTCCTGCTGGAAGATCCAATGATTACTCAATTTTAGTTTCTTAGCAGAGGCAGCCAGATTTGTATTTAAAATCCATGATGACATGTACCTAACAAGGCTTCTAGGGTATTTAGAAAAAAAACAGCCTTATAAGTCACAGACACTCTACCTTACTTGATCATTTCGGGATCAGGTTCTTTTCAGTATAACCATCCTTCTTTTTATGTCAAACCCACCATGAGCATTTGTTGCCAAAAATCTTAATTTTCACTTTGTCTGAACAAAGAACATGGCTCTAGTCAGTGTTTCGGTAGCATTTAGCAAACTCCAGTTACTGACATGGGTGGTTAAATGCAAAGCTTTTTTCTGTCATTCCTTCCAAATAATCTGTTGTCATGAAGGGTGGCATCTGATGGTAGTTTTAGGGATTTGGTGACCCCAAGATGTTATTTTTTTCTGAAAAATAAACTTGGATCATCTTGGAGACAAGAAGTCATGGATTACTTCTTGAAAATTCTCTACACATAGTGATTGACTTAAAAAATTTAGATGCAGACAGAAGAAATGCTTCAGTTACACTCAATTCATAAGACATTCTAGGAGTGCAAATAACTGTGGCAAATGGGGTTTTATTAAAAGTAATTATTTCTTTATGATGGAATTTTTGATGTAGTTTAACTGAATTTCTCACATTTTTTATGTGTGGGATTAAGGTAATTCTCCAAAAAGTGAATTTCATATAACCCTTTTCACTCATATTTTGCAGGGGTGCCAATAATTGTGAAGGGGACTGTATTTCAAGCAGCTGGGCTTTTATTGATTAAAAAGTAGGGCTAGAATTAATGTTTTGAAAATACACATACTGTATACATTAATCTATGCATCCTTCGTGTTGTTAAAGGCTGTGCACTCCCTAGATGCTCCTACTGCTGTAGTAATCCCTAATATGTATTACACTCTCCATAAAATGGGCATATTCTGAGAAAAAATTAGATATTTCCATGAAGATTTCTGTGTAATAAAATAGAAATTATTAGAACTTTAAAATACAATGATATTTGCATACTGTACTTGTAACTGTTTAAAAAGAAAAAATACATCCTTCTTTTTGAATGTGCTCTCACTTTTTAACTCATTAATTTTCTTTCACTTTTTCTTTTTATATTTAGGTTAATGGAACATGAGAATGATCCTGATATTGATGAGCCATATGTACCACCACCAGAGAATGTTCTCAGTTCAGAGTCAAGTCCACATCCTGATTCCATGGACCCAATTGAAGGTGTGTGGCTTGAACATTTTGTAACTGCTGGGCTAGGGGAGATTAGGGAAAGTCAGGGATACCACTCTTTATTTATTTGATCCGAGGCATACCAACTGATTTATTTTATATACAACAAATGGGTCCCTGACCCCTCTTTCTTATGTTCATCTGTACTCAAAAAACAAAGAATTCATTTTAGTTTTTGCTTATGGGTTACTTTGAGATCACTCTTAAGAGTTCCCACCGCTTGTTCACCTTGACTTGAGGCATTTTATATCTTCAGTCGATGGTATAAGGTGAAGAGGTAGTCTTAAATTCTTTCCTGGGTTGTGCTGGACACATTGTGTTTCAGCTGTCCCTTCCCTGGGTGTGTCCTGACAAAAGCAGTTCCAGTCTTCTTGTCTAGTGTGGAAGAGGTTAGTTACTCGTGTGTCTGGTGTTCTCAACCCCACAATTAGTTGTCTATCCCGTAGGCAAAGGATGGATCAGGGCATAAAGGTCAAATGAGACTGGGACAATATACAGTTAGATCCGTAATTTTTTGGTCAGTGACACAGTTTGCAAAATTGTTGTTCTCTTTGCCACCACAGTATATTTAATATGACTCAATCAAGATGTGAGCAGTTTTAGACTGGGAAACATTATTATACACAGTCCCCTTATTTTCAGGGACTCCAAAGTAATTTCAGAATTGACTGACAAGCTATTCCATGGCCAGGTGTGAGCAGTTTCCTCATTATTTGACTAACAACTCAGCAGGTAAAAGGTCTGGAGTTGACTGATACTCAGTGTGGAATTTGCATGTGTAGACTGTTGCTGTGAACAGTCAATGTGAGGTTCAAAGAGCTGTCAGTGCAATTAAAGCAGGCAATAATTTGGCTGAGAAATCGAAACAAAACCAGCAGAAAGAGAGTGCAGAATCTTTAGTAGTGGTCAAATCAGCAATTTGGTACATTGTGAGAAAGAAGGATTGAATTAGACAGCCCAGCAACACCAAAAGGCCTGTATAGTCATGAAAAACAATCGTGATCACAGAATTATTTTCGTGGTGAATAAAAACCCCTTCACAATATCTAGCCAAGTCAAGAATTCTCTCCAGGATGTATGTGTATTCATTGTCAAATTTTAAAATCAGACTTCAGGGAAGTAAATACAGAGGGTTTTCCACAAGGTGCAAACTGCTTGGTATCCCTCAAGAAAAGGAAGACCAGTTGGAGTTTGCCAGAAAATATCTAAAAAAAACCTGCCTAGTTGTGAGACAATATTCTTTTGACAGATGAAACTAAGTGCAATATACACTTTTCGGCCACAACACTAAAACCATCCAACCATCCATCCATCCATCCATTTCCCAACCCGCTGAATCCGAACACAGGGTCACGGGGGTCTGCTGGAGCCAATCCCAGCCAACACAGGGCACAAGGCAGGAACCAATCACGGGCAGGGTGCCAACCCACCTCAGGACACACACAAACACACCAACACACCAAGCACACACTAGGGCCAATGATAGATAAATTGTGTAACATTGGTTCTCATTACAGTGACACCTGTCAAGGAGTGGGATATATTAGGCAGAAAGTGAACAGTCAGTTCTTGAAGCAGAGTTGTAGGAAATGGCAAACATAGGCACGCGTATGGATCTGAGTGACTTTGACAAGGGCCAAATTCATGTTCAGGTTTTTGTCATTCCAGTAGTATCTAAAATACAGTGGGATGAAATTGCACTCAACACCAGAAAATATGCAAAAAAAGAAAGGGAAAAAAACACAAAAAAGAAAACCAAGGCAGTGCTAAATTCACAAAGTCCAACCAATACTTACGTAAAATAGTCAAACCTATGGCTAAAAATAATTAACTGTGTATAAAAACTAGCTTGTTATGTGCATGTTACAGAGAATTTAACAGTGTTTTTGCCTGGGGAAAGAAGCTATTGCACATTCTGGCTGTTCTTGATTTTCTGGAAGGATATCGAGATTGAACAGTTCATGATGGGGGAGTGAGGAGTCTCTCATAATGCAGAGGCTTTTTTCTTGAACTGTCTTTAAAAATGTTCCCAGTAGATGGGAGAGAGAGACCCCAATAACCCTCTTAGCCATCCTCACCACACATTACAGAGTGTGACGATGCTGGTCCGCTACAGCCTCCCTCTTCCAACATGGGAGTCTGCGGAACCAACACCGTCGCTAGTTATGACCGAGATGAGCTGACAAATGAGGATAATTCTCTGATGATGCCAGAGGATGGTGGAAAAAGTGCTCAAGTGCCTTTATTAAAAACTAGTCAAAACAAAAGTAAAACCAACAAAAGTGTAAATTGTGCAGTGTTCAGAAAAGAAACAGTACATATATAAATCCATAAAAATCAGTAAAAAGTGGGAATAAGAAAAATAAATAAATAAATCTGCCTTAATCACAGGCTGCAGGAAGCAGGCAAGTGCGACTTGCTCCAACTACCTCATTAACTCCCTGCAGTCATGCAATCATGCCCATGGAGAGTGACACGGCTCTATGGATTTAAAACTGGTCCTTTTTTTTTATTGAATCCGCGGACCCACTATACCACATACCTTCCCCCTTAAGCCCCAGCTGCATGAGAAGGTTTCACAACACTACTAACCCAGTGCAACTGGCAGCCCAGGTCCGTGGCCCAGCCACACTACCACTGCACTAAAACCACTAATAATAAAAGCACTAAAACAATCTCACACTAAAAACAACCCAAGCCCTCCTTTGTAAAAACAGGACATTAAAAGAAGAAATTTTAAAAGACAATAAAATAAGCAATAAATGTCTCTTAAAAAAACTCAGACCTTAAAAAATGTCCTCCTCTGGCTTGGGTCCGTGGGTTCTTTAAATTCCAATCATCGGGCACCAGTCCCGCTAGCTCA
Organism: Polypterus bichir lapradei; assembly: GCA_026402145.1. Taxonomy (NCBI): domain Eukaryota; kingdom Metazoa; phylum Chordata; class Cladistia; order Polypteriformes; family Polypteridae; genus Polypterus; species Polypterus bichir. Next base: position 11,133,119 of record JANRMT010062796.1, on the reverse strand, counting down.
TAGGTCTTCGGTCCCCACTGCCAGCTCATCCTACCGGCTGCCACCAAATTGTGATGATGCTGGTCCCCTCCAGACTCCCACTTCCAACATGGGAGTCTGTGGAACCAACACTGTTGATAGTTATGACCGAGATGAGCTGACAAATGAGGACAATTCTCTGATAATGCCAGAAGATGGTGGAAAAAGTGTTTGAGTCTGTTTATTAAAAACCAGTCAAAACAAAAGTAAAATCAACAAAAAAGAAACAGTACATATATAAATCCATAAAAATCAATAAAAAAAAAATAAATCCGTTAAAATCAGAGGTTCAAAATGCAGACTAACTTCTTCTGATCTCAGTCCACCTCCTTCTATTTTTCCCCGGCTCACCCATTGCTCACGTACCCGGCAGAGACTCAGCAGCCACTTGCTCCTTTTGGCTGACCTCCGTCTTGGCTCTGAGGTTGGCTCTCCTCCCTTTCCTTGTGCTGACCCGTATATATACACACAAGTCTCCGTGGGCACAGCGCCTTAATAACACGCCGCAGGAAGCCAATGAAGCAATTGCGAACAATCGCGACTCACTCCAACTACCTCATTAACTCCCCGTGGTCATGGAATTGTACCCACGGAGAGCGACACAGCTCTATGGATTTGAAACTGGCCCTTTTTTTTTTGAAGCTGTGGACCCGCTATACCACACAGAGTCTTCCTGTCAGACACACTGTACTTTCTGAAACAGGATGTGATGCAGCTCTTCAGGACACTCAGTAGCGCCTTGGTAGAACGTGGTGAGGATGGGAGGAGGGATTCTCCCTCGCTTAAGCCTCCTGAGGAAGTGCAACATCTACTGAGCTTTCTTCACCTGGTGTGTGGTATTGAGAGCCCAGAAGAGAGATCCTTGGTGATGTACATGCCCAAGAATTTTGTTCTGCTGTCCCTCTCTACAGGAAAACCACTGGTATTCAGTGGGGGATATTCAGCCTTTGTCCAGATGTCCACAATCAACTCTTTTGTTTTATTGACATTTTTAGACATGATTTGTTGTCCACACATTAGCTCACTGGTACACCTCTACTATGTAAGATGCTTCATCTTCATTATTGATGAGTCCTGTTACTGTTGTATCATCAACGAATGTAATGAGCTGATTTTTGCTGCATTTGGCAATGCAGTCATATGTTAGCAGAGTAAAGAGCAATTGTCTGATCACGCAGCCCTGAGGAGCCCCTGTGCTCAGTTTGATGGTGCACAATGTCTTAGTGCCAACAAGTACTGTCTGTTGTCTTTCTGACAAGAAGTCCAAGATTCAGTTTCAAAGTGAGGTACTCAATCCGAGCATAGTATTTTTCACTATTAGCTGCTGATGATTTTATTAAAGGCTGAACTGAAGTCAATAAACAAAATCCTGGCATAGCTGCTCTTTTTCTCCTGGTGGGATAGTATTACGTATAGGACAAGTGTGATTGCATCATTTGTGGACTGACTGGCTTGATACATGAACTGTAAGGGGTCCAGTGAACATGAGTGGCTAGCTTTTAATGTGACCCATGACTAGTCGTTCGAAATATTTCACCATGACAGAGGTTGTGCCACAGGCGAATAGCTGGTAGTCTTTGAGGCAGGTTACAATTGTTCTGTTGGGCACTGGAATGATAGTGACAATCTTAACCTGTGCAGCTACAATAGCCTCTTGGAGAGAGATATTGAAGTTGTCTGTAAAAATACCTGCTAATTCAGCAACACAGTCTTTTAAAATCTGACCAGGTATGTTACCAGGTCCTGCAGCTTTATATGGATTGTCGCTGCTCAGTGTCTTCCCCACATTAGCTGTACATAATGTTAAGTGCATGCTCACCATCGGGGGGTGGTTTTCTTCCATGGTGTATAATTCAGCACCTTAGACCTGCCATACAACTCATTCAGCCTGTCAGGGAGGGAGGCATTGATGACCTCATCCTGTGGTGTTATTGTATAGTCCATTATGGCCCGAATTCCCTGCCACATGTGCCTTGTGTTTCTGGAGTCACAAAATATTACCTGAATTTTATCTGTGTACTCCATCTTAGCCTTCTTGATGGCTCAGAAGAGGTCAGTACTTGCCAGCCTGTGGGCTGCTCTGTACCCCAATCTGAAGGCAGCATTCTTGATTCTCAGCCTTTTTCTGGACCTTTGATGTCATCCACAGCTTCTGATTCACCCGAGATGTGAAGGTTTTGATGACTGTGACATCACCCATGCACTACTCTATATAGCCAAGAACAGAATCGGTGTACTTGTTGACATCAATGAGAAAATCGTTGTATACGGCAACTTCTCTGAACATGTTCCAATTAGTGCTTGCAAAAAAGTCCTGAAATACTGTGGTTGCACCCTCCGGCCAGACTGTGATCTACTTCTGTACATTCGCTGCATTTCAGTACTGTTTTGTATGCTGGAAAAAGCATAACAGAAATGTGATTTGCATGTCCAATGTGGGGACATGGAGCTGCTTTGTAAGCCTCTTTAACATTTGTGTCTAGTTGGAAAATGTATGTACTGGTGGAGTTTAGGCTGAACAGTTTTAAATTTGCAGTTTGAAATCTCCAGCCACCATAATAAAACTGTCTGAACGGGCAGTCCCTAGCTCAGTGATGGCACTGTAGAGCTGCCACAGGGCCCCCTAGGTGTTCACACTGGGAGGAATGTATACAGCCACCACCAGAGTGGCAGTGAATTCCTGTACCTGGTAAAAGGGCCAACACTTCACAATCAAATATTGCACCAGATGTGAACAGTGAGTTTTAACAGCACATTGTTGATATACACACATAGTCCTCCACCTTGGGTCTTACCGGAGCTTTCTGCCTTCCTATCAGCATGAAAGAATGTTAGCCCATCCAGCTGGATTGCCACGTTGGAGATGTTGTTGTGGAGGCAGGTTTCAGTCAAAACAACAACACATCAGTCTCACACATAGTGCTGCGTATGTAATTACGGCCATACAGTCCCTGACAAAAGTCTTGTCGCTTCTCTAATTTGTAGAAACTCCTGCTATTAACCTGACTTTTAATTAATCAACTGGTGTTAGAAATAGCTCATATGAAAAGCTAAAGCCCTCCCAAATGATGTTTAATGCACTGAAATAAATTAGTTTCACTGAAAAAAGATTTATCATTTAATCAAGACAGAAAGGTCAAATTTGGGCAAGACAAAAGTTTTGTCGCCTATACAGAAAATGAACAACTTTACTGCAAATCCAAAAATATGTCAGCAAATTAAGTAGTGGTGCTGTGAGATCCAAATTTAATATCTTGTATGACTTCCATGAGCTTGAAGGACAGCATCCATGTGGTTTGGCAAGGATTCATACAATTTATTGATGAAGTCATCAGGAATAGCAAAGAAAACAGTCTTGCATGCCTCCCAGAGTTCATCAATATTCTTTGGTTTCATCTTCCATGCTTCCTCTTTCATCCTACCCCACATATGCTCAATGATGTTCATGTCTGGTGACTGGGCCGGCCAATCCTGGAGCATCTTGATCTTCTTCGCTTTAAGGAACTTTGATGTGGAGATGGAAGTATGCGATGGAGCACCATCCTGCTGCAGAATTTGGCCTTTTTTATGGTTGGGAATATAAGAGGTAGCTAAGATTTCTTGGTATTTTAGACTATTGATGTTGCCTTCCACACTGCAGATCACTCGCATAACCCCATACTGGATGTAACCCCAGACCATGATTTTGCCCCCACCAAACTTCACTGTTTTCTGGGTAAATCTCGGCTCCATGCGGGTTCCAGTAGGTCTCCTGCAATATTTGCGGTGACTGTGGTGTAATTCAACAGAAGATTCATCTGAAAAATCCACCTTCTGCCACTTTTCCAGCGTCCATCCTTTTAGCAGGCTGTGGGGCCTTGGCAAATGCCACACGGTTTTTCAATTGTCTTTTGTTTAGTGCTGGCTTATGGGCACTGATTCGACCATGGAGGCCATTTCGAGACAGAATCCGACAAACTGTTCTGGTTGACACAGGGACTTCAGGTGACCAGGTCTCGTGGAGCTCTGCTGCAGTGGAAAATGGGCTGGCCTTGGATTTTCGAGCCAACAAACGGTCCTCTCGAGCAGTTGTCTTGCGGGGTCTTCCTGACCTAGGCTTGTCAAAAACGTCTCCAGTCTCTTCAAATCTTTTTTTTTATCCTCTGAACTTGACGCTGAGACACATTGAAGGTGTTTGCCACATCAGCAGTGGATTTGGTCTTCAGCCTCTTGATAATCAACACTTTAGTTTTAGGGTGAATCTTAGGCATGTTTGCAGAGGTCTAGTTGCAGTTGATGTGAAGGTCTAGTGTACTGGGGTTCTTTTTATACATACCTGAGACCTAATTGATCCATTATTAGTCACAGGTGAAGCTCATATGACAAGGTGACAACACTTATGTCTTGCCAAAAATTGACTCAATGGGCTTTACCAAGCTGTGAATATTAGAATACCTTTTGTCAGTTTTGTTTTGCACTGAAACATTATTACAAAAGCTGATGGGATTAAAATGACCCATTTCTTGTAACAAAATCTTTATTAGAAATATATTTTAGCGGCACTTCAGGTCAATTTGTACACAAGCGACAAGACTTGTCAGGGACTGTAGATAATCCATCTGATTTTCTAAGGAGCGAACATTAGCGAGTAAAAGTGGTCTGTTCACATTTGCTTTTAATCTTGCCCTCTTCCCTCACTTTCGTCTCTGTGCACACCGCTTCTTACACATCCTACCCGTGTCAGCTCTATCAGATTACTCCAGAGATCTCCACAGCAGTCCAGGGCTGTACAGCTCCTCTTTCAGTATGGGAAGTCTATAGTCTTACCCAGGCTTTTCAAGATTGCACTTTATTGTCTGCAGCATCTCTCGATCATACCATAACATGAGAGATTCAAGACAAACATAGCAATAACGACAGCATGAACTTTTTCAGGACCTTGAGAAGCTGCTGCATCTATGCGTGCCGCCATTTTCTTTATTGTGATTTTAATGTCTAGACAACTAGGTCATGGCATCTCCAAAACAGTAGGTCTTGAGGGGTTTTCCCAGTATGCATTGATATTAATACATACCAAAAATTTTCAAAGGAACGGCAAACGAAAAGTTGACAGGGTCATTGGTGCCCAAGGCTCATTAATATGCATGGGGAGTGAAGGCTAACCTGTCCTATCCGATCCCACAGAAGAGATACTATAGCACATATTGCTGAAATACTGAATGCTGGCCATGACAGAAATGTGTCAGAACTCCGTTTATTGCAGCTTGCTGTGTATTGGACTATGAAGCCAGAGACCTGGTCAGAGTGCCCATGCAGACCCCACTGCACTGCTGAAAGCACCTACAATGGGCAAGTTAGCTCCAGAACTGGACCATGGAGCAGTAGAAGAAGATGGCCTGGTCTGATGAGTCACATTTTCTTTTAGATCATGTGGGCAACTGGGTGCTTGTGCTTCGTTTACCTGGGGAAGAGATGACCGCAGAATGCACAAAGGGAAGAAGGCAAGCCAGCAGAGGCAGTCTGACGTGCTGGGCAGTGTTCTTCTGGGAAACTCTGTTACCTGGCATTCATTTGAATGTAACTTTGACGCATATTAGCTACCTTAAGATTGTTGCATACAGCCTACACCCCTTCATGACAATGGCATTGGAAAACAAAATCCAATCCATGGAGGCCTCACCTTGCAACTTTCAGAACCTAAAGGATCTGCTGCTAACATCTTAGTGCCAGATACCACAGGACATTTTCAAAGCTTTGTCTTGTGTAGTCCATACCTCGATGAGTCAGAGTTGTTTTGATGGCACATAGCAATCTTACACAATATTAGGCAGGCTATTTTAATGTTGTGACTGATTGGTGTATACCAGAATAATGGGAAGAGAAGGAGTGGCTAATGATGTAAAGCATACCACATCATTCATGAAACTTGACATAGGTATTATTATAACATGGGCATGTATGCCTGCTAGTGAAACTGTGTCACTAGTGTTGGATGATGATAGGACTTCTGACAGGAGCAGCAGGGTGAATTCTGAAGTGTATAGGGCTGTATTGTCTGCTCAGATTCAATCAAATGCTGCAAAACTGACAGAATAGCACTTCACAGTACATATGGACAGTGACGCAAAACATACTACAGAAGAAACCCAAGTGCTTTTCAGGGCAAATTAGTGGACCATTCTTCAATGTCTGAGTCAGTCACCTGAGTTCAGCCCAGTAGTTGATCATGCATTTCACCTGCTGAAGGCAAAACTGAAGGCAGAAAGACAAATGAACTAGCAGCATCTGAAAACAGCTACAGTAAAGACCTAGCAAAGCATCACTAGGGAGGACACCCAGCATTTGGTAATGTCCATCATTTTGGGTTACAGATTTCAGGCAGCCTTTTCCATCCAGCATTTAAAACAATCAATTATATATATTGGGGGTTGGTGGCAGGATTGGCACTCCAGCCACCGTAAAAGAAACTTCACAAAGGTCCGAGACTACAGAAAGGGCTCCCTTTTGCTTTCCGCGGGAGTAGCTGAAGGCTGCTCGCATCATGATGGGGATGGGGGAAAGCCCTCGGGAGCCCCATCCTCGGAAGAGTCGAAAACGTTGGAGAGCCAAACAGGGTCAGGTCTGTTGGGGATCAGAACTGGTGTGGTGCTGATGTGTCGTCCGCTGCATAGTAGCACTCAGGTCCCAATTTGAGGCAGCCCATATGGGTGGGCGCATGGAACGTCTTTTCTCTCCGGCAAGATGATCATCTTCCTCTGCTGTCAGAGGAGCTGTGTGAACTCTGCATTTCAGTGGCGTGAGGTGCGCAGACCGGGGACTGGCAGATCTCTGTAGATGGATACACCTTTTATTGGTCTGGTTGGTCTGATGGCTGTCATACTCAGGGAGTAGCTGTTGCTGTAGCGAATTGGCTTCTTCCGATGGTGTCCAATGTCACTCCTTTCAACGAGCGTATTATGGGGCTCAGATTACGACACTCCCTGGGTGCCTTGCCTGTTCTCTTAGTGTATGCTCCGACTGTGGTCAGTGATATCTCGACGAGGGAGACATTTTATTCGCAGATTTGCTTGGTGGTTGATGTGTGCCCCACAGGGTGACACTCCTCTGGTCATGGATTACTTCAATGCAGCCACTAGCACTGACAGGGCTGGCTATGATTGGAGCACAAACGTAAATATCGGCAGAGTTTTTTTGATCGAGCTGCCCTGTGGGACATCCTGAGGGTTTGCGGGATCCCCTCGAGGTTGCTGGATATCATGGCCGGCCTGTACACTGGTACTGTGAGTGCTGTGCAGAGTGGAGGCAGGACCTCTGCGTTTTTCCCAGTTGATTCTGGGGTTCGTCAGGGGTGTGTTCTTGCTCCTACTCTGTTAAATGCTTGTATGGACTGGGTGTTGGGCAAGATTGTGGGGTCCAGAGTCTGTGGGACATCTGTTGGAGAAGAAAGATTCATGGATCTTGACTTTGCTGACGATGCTGTGATCTTCGTGGAGTCAATGGAGGCTCTGATCGTGGCGCTCGAGAGACTTAAGTGAGGAGTCTGAGTGTCTGAGCTTGCAAGTGTCCTGGATAAAAACCAAGATCCAGGCCTTTAATGACCTCTTGGGCACAGCCATCAGCACAGTGTCGACCTTGTCGAGAGGTTTACTTACCTTGGCAGTGACATTCATGTCTCTGGTGATTCTTCCTATGAAGTCAGTAGACGGATTGGGAGAGCATGGGGGGTCATGAGGTCACTGGAAAGGGGTGTGTGGCGCTCCCGATATTTATGCAAAAGGACGAAAGTCCAAGTCTTTAGAGTCCTGGTGCTTCCTGTCTTGCTATATGGTTGCGAGACATGGATGTTATCCAGTGACCTGAGACGAAGAACTGGAATCCTTTGATATTGTGTCTCTCTGGAAAATTCTTAGGTACTGTTGGTTTGACTTTGTGTCGAATGAGCGATTGCTCATGGAGTCCCGAATTAGGCACATTACCTGCATTGTGAGGGAGCGTCAGTTACGACACTACAGCCATGTGGCGTGTTTCCCAGAGGGTGATCCGGCTCGTAAAATCCTCATTGTTGGGGATCCGAGTGGCTGGACCAGGCCAAGGGGTCGCCCATGTAACACCTGGCTGCGGCAGATAGAGGGTCATTTCCGGAGGGTGGGACTGGACCGCGTGTCTGCCTGGGGGGTTGCCAACTAGGATTCCGAGTTGTTTCATCGTTTAGTGGGTGCGGCAATGCACTGTATCAGTGCATGCTCCCCAACTTCACTTGACTTGAATTATATATATGATGATTTTAGTTTGAACCTTTGAAAAGTAGGGGACTATGTAAAAAAAATGTCCATCATTACTAAATGGCTTGTATGATGTTTTTGTTAAACCCCTTGAATTAAAGCTGAAAGTCTACAATGCAATCACATCTTGATTAGTGTATTTCAAATCCATTTGGCAGCACAAAGACTTAAAATTAATTAGGTTGTGCCTACTACTGTTCAAATACTTATGGATATAGCTAAGTATATACATAGTTTTCGATCTTTGTGAATTTTGCAGTTTGGTTCTCATTGAGCATCTGATAATGCTGTCAAATTATTCATGTTAGAAAAAAGATCGGTGACTTTGTTTGCTTTTTGCCATTTAAAAGATTCAACAAATTAATAAAAATGTCTTATCCATCAAGGGTCAATTGCTGAGGAAGGAGAGGAGGGAACAGCGCAACCTAAGCGTCCTCTGACAGAGGAAGAAAAACGAGAGCAAGTTAAAAGGTAGGCACAATATGAGAAGTCATTTTGCTGTTGGAATCAGTAGATTAGACAGTTTTATTTTGATAATGCATGGTTATTGAAACCATGGTAGGTATATGGGTAAGTGTATAATGTAAAAGTGTATAGTTAAAAGCTGAAATTACTTGCATCTTTATTATGTTTTTTACAGTAATAAAAATCCATTATATACATTAAGCTATTCATTTCAGTAATAATGCTTATATAGGCTGTGCCTCATACGAATTGCTTGAATTACTGAAATGAAGGCACAATTCATATTTGACAATCAAGATAATTACTAGAGTGCTAATGGATATGCAGAACAAAGCTGTTCAGAGTGTCTTATGAAATAGGAGGTAGATGTTTTTTCTGCCACACTGAGATGTTGAGGATAGAGAGGTATATGATGGGGATGCAACGGGTGCCAGAGTCATGGTCATGTTTGTGGTCTTGTTTTTTTTCCCCTATAGGTACTTTGATTTTCTTCCAATTTGTAAAAAATCACGAATGTTTAAGTTAAATGGCCCACTGTTGGCTCCTTGCATGTGTGTGTGTGAGAGAGAGAGAGTATGGGTGTGTGCATGTGTGTGTATACAGTATATATAAAATCCATTTTTGGTAAGCTTGATGAATAACAGGGCAGAATGGTGATGAACTGATCGGCGCTGCTGCCTCAGTGAAAAAAAAGTGAATCACACTTTTTCCTTGTCTGGTTTGATTTGCATATTCTCATTACATCTTGTAGGTTTTTCTCCCAACACTTGCATATGTGGTAAGTTAATTGGTGATTACAAATTGGCCCTGTGTGAAACTGAGTTTGGGTGTGTGTGAGAGTGAGCCTTGTAATGGGTTTAGCACCCTTGCTAGGGTGGTTCCTCCCACTTTATCAGATGCACTGGGAAGTGAGCTTTGGCTAACCTGTGACATTTATGCATGTTTGAGAATGACATTCTGCATCACCAAAGAGATTATATGTTAGGTGCAATTATTAAGTTTTAGTTGCTTGTTCAACACTTGTAATACATGTGTTGTATTTTATCTGCTTGCAGGCTAGAGGAGCTAATGCGGATTAAACAACAGGAACGGGCAGAAAGGGAAAAAAAAGAAGAAATTGAACGGGAGAAACAGAGACGCCGTCAAGGACAGGAGTTGCTCCAAATCAGACAGAAACTGCAGGACGAGGAGATGAAAAAACTGGCAGATGAGCGACGGAGAGAAAAAATGGAAGAAAAGCTAGCCAAGTAATTCTAATTGATTATCTTACTGAAGAAAAATTAGGAAGCTCAGTTTTTCCTGCATTACAAAATATTGTTAGTGAACAAGTCTCCTTGGCATTTGAACTCCGAGTCATTTCTTTTGTGCAGTTTCCTTTGTGTGGTGTTTGTATGAGTTTCATGACAGGGTCCATGCTTCCTCCTTTATAGTCTGAAGAAATGCTATCCCCTAGAAGGACTGGTGTGTCTTCTAGGTTTACCTTTTGCTGTCAGGTTAACCACTGGCTACTTGCTAATTTCAGCATGATAACTGGAAATATGCCCCCTAAGACAAGACCCCTCCCCATAAGTTTTTTTTTTTAAATAATTTCCTCATATGTGTTCCTGTATATATCACAGCAGAGTCTACATTTTTATTCAGTGGATTTAAACATTTGAGGAATCAATGAATATGATTTAATCACTTCTAGGGTGGTGTTTCTGTGTGTCTCTTTCATTGTGTCTGAATGGGTGACTATAATATGTGATATAAGCAAAGGTAAAAATACTGTGACGGGATGAAAATTGCTAAATCAGTTTTATGTAAGGAAAAGTCATGTGTTGGTCACAAAAAGTTTGTTATATTACATGAACATGTCTTTGCTTCACATTGTCTTTGCTTACCTTCAGCTAAACTGTCTCTCTGCTTCTCCACTACAGGCAACGGGTTCGAGAAAAGATTGAGAGGGACAAAGCAGAAAGAGCCAAGAAGGTATGATTAAGTGTTTGATACGTGGCAAACCAAGCCAGTCTACATGACATCATTCATATTTGCAGGTGACTAAAGAAATTATATGTACAACCCATATTCCAAAAGTTGGCATGCTGTGTAAAATGTAAATAAAAACAGAATGCAATGATTAAACTGATAAAATGTACCATTTTAAGAAAAGAATAAGGTCATTTGGAATTGGATGACAGCAACATTGCTCAAAAAAGTTGGAACAGGGCCATGTTTACCACTGTGAAGCATCCCATCTTCTTTTAACAACAGTCCGTCAACATCTGGGAACTGAGGAGACCAGCTGTGGGACTTTTGGGAGTGGAATGTTGTCCCATTCTTGGCTGATTTAGGATTAATCTTTGTCGTATTTTTCGTTTCATGATGCATCAAATGTTTTCAGTTGGTGAAAGGTCTGGACTGCAGGCAGACCAGTTCAGCATCTGGACTCTTCTTTAAAGAAAAAAAATTAATAATAATATAACTTTATTTATTCAGCACCTTATCATACTTCTACATGAAACTCGAGGTGCTTTTCACTGATTAATTAACAAAAATTGGAATATTATCATTAATAGTATGATCATTTCTAATAAATATATGTATTCTACTACAAAACCATGCTGTTGCAATAGATGCAGTATGAGGTTTATCTTTTATTTATTGCTGAAATATGCAAGGTCCTCCCAGAAAAAGATGTCTGGATGGGAGCACATGTTGCTCTAAAACCTGTATATACCTTCAACATTGATGGTGCCTTTCCAGATGTGCAAGCTGCCAGTGCAGGATTTTGAATTGAGTGCTGATAACAAGCCGGATGGTCCCTTTTCCTCTTTTGCTTGTTGGATGCGGCGTCCATGTTTTTCCAAAAAGAATTTCAAATTTCGATTCGTCTGACCACAGAACAGTTTTTAAGTTGCCTCAGTCCATTTTAAATGAGCATTGGCCCAGAGAAGATGGCGGCAGTTCTGGATCATATTCACATATGGCTTCTTCTTTGCGTGACAGAGCTTTAACCTGCATTTGTAGATGGCATGGTGAACTGTGTTCACAGACAGTGGGTTCTGAAGTGTTCTTGCGCCCATGCAGTGATTTCCATGACAGAATTGTGTCTTTTAATGCAGTGCCACCTGATTTGATTTTCAGCCTTGTCCCTTGTTCATAGAAATTTCTCCAGATTCTCAGAATCTTTTGATGATATTATGTACTGTAGATGATGAGATATTCAAAGTCTTTACAATTTTATGTCGAGGAACATTATACTGAAATTGTTCCACAAAAGACAGAGTTTTTTGCAGATTGGTGAACCTCTGCCGGTCATTACTTCCGAGAGACTCATAACACTCTAAGATGCTCTTTTTATACCCAATCATGTTACTGACCTGTTGTCAGTTAACCTAATTAGGTGCAAAATGTTCCTCCAGCTGTTTCTTTTTAGTACCACTTACTTTTCCAACCTTTTGTTGCCCTGTCCCAACTTTTTGAGATGTGCTGCTGCCATCAAATTCAAAACGAACTAATAATATTTTTCATGAAATAGTGAAATGTCTCACTTTCAACATTTGATATGCTTTCTGTGTTCTATTGTGATATAAAGATGGGTTTACAATATTTGCAAGTCATTGCATTCTGTTTTTATTTACATTTTACACAGTGTTCCAACTTTTGTGGAATTGGGGTTTGTGGTGTATTAAGATTGTATGTTTGTGTTTTTTGGTATTTTGGAGTTGCTGTAGTTGGAAGCTGAAAAGTAACAAAAAAGTTTTATGGGCATTGTTCAATAAAGAAGTAAAGTAGAGCAGCAGTGTGTCTGACTATCTTTGTGATACTGAACCGATACATCACAAAAATTGGTGATGAGGATTTAAAGAGTCATAATGAAGATTTCACAGAGTGAGTAAAATGCCTCATCTTGGTAGAATTGACAAATTTAAGCCTGGCACCAAATCTATCCATTTTCCAACCCGCTGAATCCGAACACAGGGTTACGGGGGTCAGCTGGAGCCAATCCCAGCCAACACAGGGCACAAGGCAGGAACCAATCCCGGGCTGGGTGCCAACCCACTGCAGGACACACACAAACACACCCACTAGGGCCAATTTAGAATTGCCAATCCACCTAACCTGCATATCTTTGGACTGTGGGAGGAAACCGGAGCGCCCGGAGGAAACCCACACAGACATGGGGAGAACATGCAAACTCCATGCAGGGAGGACCCGGGAAGCGAACCCGGGTCTCCTAACTGTGCGGCAGCAGCACTACCACTGCGCCACCGTGGCGCTCTGGCACCAAATCATGGTCGGCATATGTAGAACGCATGGAGCAGTTGTTTGTCGCTAACAGCATAACACAAGATAAACAGGATGCCACTCTTTTAAGTGTAATGGGCGCTAGCACTTGCAGACTACTGAGGAATTTGAAGCCCAAGGACAAAACTTCTGAGCAAATTGTGGAAATACTCAAGGATCATATTGAGCCCAAATTGCTGACAATTGTGGACAGATTCTGTTTCAATCACTGCAGTCAAAAGGCCAGCGAGGCAGTAACTCGGTATGCGGCAGAGCTGAAGCAGTATGCTGTAAATTGCAAGTTTGGGTTGAATTTGGACAAGGTACTGAGAGACCGATTTGTGAGTGGGACTCGGAGTGAGGCTTGTCAGCGTCGACTGTTACCAGAAATGAATCTGACGTTCGCGAGAGCTTTTGATATTGTACTCAGCATGGAGACGGCAGATAGAGACACACAGCAGCTAAGGCAACAGGACTCCTCTTTGAGTACTGTGCATAAAATTGGCACGCAGTTTCTCGGTCAAACAGGGAAGAGACAGTGTCATCGTTGCAACGGTAAAAACACAAACATACAATCTTAATACACCACAGGGTTGTAGATATATTTTGCCTTTTTTATAGATAACATTCTAAACACAGTTATCTTCTTTAATGTTTTATACTGTAGAAACCACAGTAAGAGAAGAGTATATGATTATCTCTTCATAGGCGTGTTGCTGTCTATTTTATACCTGTACTATTTGGACTGGGTAATTTTGGGGAAATTGTAGTGTAGCATGTATGCATAATTCATACTGTGTATTGTGAACATGAAGGGCAATATGGACTGCTTGATTTCTTTGAACAGACTACTAGGATAGCTGACAAAAGTGAAGTATACAACACGATTTTTTTTTGACTTCCCAAAGACCTTTGACCCACTGCCACGCCGAAGACTAATTTAAATTGCAAAATATAGTTTAACGCAGAAAAGTGTAAAGTGCTACATGTAGGCAAAGGGAACATCTATTATAGATACAACAGGGGAGACACTGTCCTACAGGAAGCAACTTCAAAAAGGATATAAGGGTTTTATGTTGACACAACATTCTCATCATCTGAGCAATATGCAGAAACAATTAAAAAGCAAATAAAATGTTAGGTGAAATCGTACAAAACATAGATTATAAATTCTCCAAGGCATCAATAAATTCTTTTGACTAAATGGCTAATTGCGTATGTGAGGACACCAGTGGAAATTAAGGGGATAACTGAAGCAAGGAAACACTTCTTTATACAAAGTGTTATGGGAATCTGAAAAAAAACTACCAAGACCTGTAGGTGAAGGAGAAACTTCGACAACCTTTAAGAATTAACTGTATGAGATGTTGGGAGAGCCTAGCTATTAGCTAAACAAACAACCTTGATATACTGAACCTTTGGGGGTCAGAGCACAGGGTTAGCTATTGTGCAGTGCCCAGGAGCAATTTTTAATGAATATTTTTGTTTTACATTGTTCTGACCGCTGTAGCATTAAAAACTGATTTAGCAGAGGACTTTCCTTAAATGGTTACGAATGCGGTGAATTTTGCAATTCTCCAAAACTCGACATTACTTAGTAGATAGTATTGCTGAGTACTTGTCTTGGTTTTTAGCCAGAAATGTTTTTGCCAAAAAAAATTAATTATTTGAGTAGGTTCCTGGAAAAAGTTTAATTTAGGCGCTTCCTGCTTCTTACCGAGAACCAAGGATTATGTGCATTTCATGTAATTTTGCGTATTTATTTATGCTGAATATTTGAGGTACAGTTCAGCCACTTGAATTTATCAAGTAAATTAACATACAAGTAATTAAAAATCTTTCAGTTACTTGTGTGTCTTACATCTGCTGATTTTATAGTAATCTTTTTACTGTTCCAAGACTTGGCTGAAAAGTAAAAATAAGGTGACAACCTGTAATTTCCTCTCAGGTACTGGCCAGTACCATCTCTGGGCCATTGATTATCCCAATAATAATGACATGTATATTTTTTTTTAGTTTGGTGGAGGTGGAACCCCTTCATCATCTCCTGCTGATGTTGTTCCTGTCTCTGCTCCTGCAAGCCAAGGTCCTCCACCAGCAAAGCGCGAGTATGATGAGTGCCGGATACAGGTATCCTAATTTATCTGGGGACTGTTCAAGCTAAGAGAACTTTCATAGCTTTTTGCAAAATAGTGACTAATCTAATCAAAAGGAATTCTTTGTTTAAGTTGTACAAATGAAGCATTTAGCAGATCCTGTAAAACATATGTGTGCATTTGTTATTACCTATAAGCAGGAGCCCAACAATGTTTACTTTGCAAGTTATCTCCTGGATTATTTTATTGACAGCTTGTATACCTGCAGAAAGAGACTCTTTTGAGTCTACAGGTTTGCCACTTAGATGATGATATACATTTAGAAGTGCTTTTTTGGTATTCAACTCCCTAAATGATTCTAGCCATATTATATGTCCTGAAGAGGTTGAAGCACAATAAGCTTTTCAGTTGGTGAAAGGTCTGGACTGCAGGCAGGCCAGTTCAGCATCTGGACTCTTCTTTAAAAAAAAAATAATAATAATAATAATATAACTTTATTTATTCAGTACCTTATCATACATTTACATGAAACTCGAGGTGCTTTCCACTGATTAATTAACAAAAATTGGAATATTATCATTAATTAATACTATGATCATTTCTAATAAATATAAGGATTCTACTACAAAACCATGCTGTTGTAATAGATGCAGTATAAGGTTTATCATTGTCTTGCAGAAATATGCAAGGTCCTCCCGGAAAAATACGTCTGGATGGAAGCACATGTTGCTCTAAAACCTGTATATACCTTCAACATTGATGGTGCCTTTCCAGATGTGCAAGCTGCCAATGCAGGATTTTGAATCGAGTGCTGATAACAGCCATAGAGATTTATGTAGCAGGGACTGAGGGCAGAAGTTTTGCGTATATCATTTGGGATTATTTTATATGTAAATATTTTTGGATTGAGAATTTACCACTATAAACAAAACATGTACAAGCTACAGTACTATTAAAATTTGTCATTTGGGAGAATCATCATTTGCTTTAGTATATGTTTGTATACTGAATATCATTAGTAAGCAGTTGGGAATTGAGAGCTGGGAGTGGACCTTCTGATTGTCTTTCAGATTCGGTTGTTGGATGGATCTGTAATGACAAGCACATTCAAGGCCAAGGAACAGCTGGCTGCAGTTAGAGTATACGTGCAAATGAATCAGACCTCTGGCATAGATGATTTTAACCTCATGACGACATTTCCTAGAAAGCTGTTTACAGAGGAAGATATGGAAAAACCTTTACAAGAACTTGGTATGTTCGTTACTAACTCTGTCTTAGAAAAATCAATACAGCTTGTATAATGTTGAAAGATGTCTTTGGGAAGGTGTCTTTTTGGTAGACAGCACTTTGCAAATACAAGAGGTGAACAAAAAGTGTTGAGAGAAAATTAAGAGTAAAACCATAAAGGTTTTAATTTTTCTGCATTATTCTGTGGGCAATTTACAAATAATTTTCCCATTTAAGCTAAATGCTTTGCTTGCAGAAACATTCTTTCTGTAGCTTATTTGACATCTTCATCATTGACATACCACATCCCACACGGGTAGCCCTTAATATTGCAGAATGGAGCCAGGTCTAGAGAATACAGTGGGGGAAATAAGTATTTGATCTCTGGCTAAATTTGCAAGTTTGTTCACTTACAAAGAAGCGAACAGACTCTAATTTTTATGGTACTTTCATTTTAATGGAGAGAGACAGAATATCAACCCAAAATCCAGAAAAAACATATTACATAAAAGTTATAAATTAATTTGCATGTCATTGAGAGAAGTTAAGTATTTAATCCCCTGCAACCCAACCAGAATTCTGGCTCTCACAGATTGGCTGTGTGCCACAATCAATCAATCAGTTACAGAGACTTCTGATCTCACCTCTTTTATGTGTATAAAGCACACCTCTCCACCACCATGGGCAGGACCAAAAAGCTTTCAAAGGACATCAGGGACAAGATTGTAGACCTGCACCTGGAATGGGCTACAAGACCATCAGCAAGAAGCTTGGCTAGAAGGTGGCAACTGTTGGAGCGATTATTCGTAAATGGAAGAAATATAAAAAAAAGGACATTTGCAGGCCCGTCTTAAGTTTGCCAGTGAACATCCAGGCCTGTACATGTGCCTTCTTGAGCATGGGGACCTTGTGGGTGCTGCAAGATTTCAATCCATTATGGCATAGTGTGTTACCAGTGGTGTTCTTGGTGACTGTGGTCTCAAATGCCAACAGATCATTAACAAGCTCCTTCCGTGTAGTTTTGGGCTGATCCTTCACCTTTCTCATGGTCATCCTCAATCCATGAGGCAAGATCTTGCATGGAGCTCCAGACCGAGTCTTGATTGGTGGTCATTTTATATTTCTTCCATTTCCGAATAATCGCACCAACAGTTGTCACCTTCTCACCAAGCTTCTTGCTGGTGGTCTGGTAGCTCATTCCAGCCTTGTGCAGGTCCACAATCTTGTCCCTGATGTCCTTTGACAGGTCTTTGGTTTTGCCCATGGTGGTAGAGAGAAGTTGGAATGGAGGAAATGGATTCTGTGGACAGTTGTGCTTTATACACGTAACAAGTTGAGATCAGGAGTATCTGTAATTGATTGGCTGTGTGCCACAATCAATCAATCAATCAATCTGTGGGAGCCAGAATTCTGGCTGGGTTGTAGGGGATCAAATAGTTATTTCTCTCAATGACATGCAAATCAATTTATGACTTTTATGTAGTGTGTTTCTTTTTCTGGATTTTGGTTGATATTCTGTATCTCTCCATTTAAATTAAACTACCATAAAAACGAGAGACTGTTCATTTCTTTGTATATACTTGTTTACCCCACTTGTAGGTTAGATATTGTATGTCTTTATAGTCACAGCTTCACAGAACAGCGTTTACATCCTCTGCAATGTAAGCGAGAGCATTGTCCTAAAGCAGGAGGTGGGATGGTCAATAGCTTTCTCCAGCGCTTTTTTGTCTGACCACCTCAAATGCCAAAGCAAATAATCGTAATATTGTAGGCCTGTTAAGCAATAAAATCGGTACAGTCTACACTTTGAACATTATATACTGTATATTGCTCACATAATCTTGCTATCACTGACTAGGATCTTGAATTTCTTTGGTGTTGTGAAACGAGTGGCATAATGTCATATTAAATTTATAAAGCACTAAATGACACCACAGGTTCAAGGTTATTTAAGTTGGTTTTAGTAAATTCAATTTTAAAAATGTATGTTGAGGAAGAGTTATTTGGTTTTAATTTTTTCCCCAATTTAAGACTTCACTAGGAAAATATTTTTTTCTTGTCAGCTTGTACTTTTAGGTAATTTTTGTGCCCAGTGATCTTGAAGGTTTGACATGAAGCAGTGGCTTAAAGAATTCACTGTTATTATTTTTAATATGTAGACCTGGTTTTAGATTACCAAAGTTTCTTCTTTTATTTTGAATGGTTACTGTGAATTCTGCATTAAGGTGTTAAAGAGTTTATTGTTTGTATTGTCTTTTATGAATCTCAATACAAAAATGAAAGTTTGGGTCTTACATGGCATTTGTCTTCGGTGACTAAACACAACTTGCAAAACATATTCATCTGTGTTTAAGTCAAACTATTTATTAGCCCATTCATTCAAGCACAAGAGTGTGAAAAATGAACAAGAACAACCACCACACACACTGAAGCCTAAATGTTAAAATAATTTTCTGGATATAACTTTATTTTATTTACAAAAGGATAGTGTATATCTAGTGTATAGATTTCCTCTATAAATTCAATTTTACATCTGCCTAAGTAACTATTTAAACCTAGCTCCTATTTTAATATTTCAGATAAAAAGTCTGATAGTAAATTGAATACAGAATTAAAAGTCTGAAGTGATTCTTGAAGGCAAATGTTTGACAAATAGAAGAGATCTACATTGACTTTGTAACTTTTTCTCTTATCTAGGTCTGGTACCATCAGCAGTGTTAATAGTTGCAAAAAAGTGAAAAGAAGAAGAAAAGAAAAGAAAACAACAAAAATCCCAAAAAAACCCAACCCAAAGCACTGATTTCATCAGAATTAACTTTATGGAGACTTAACTAATGGACCTAAAAAGAAATTCAAGAGTTGAATGACCACACTGGAAATCAGTATGTGACACTTAAAAATTAATTTGATGATTAAAGAAGATTCTCCTTGAGCGTTACTGTTGTCGTCTCTATCTGATGAAAACAGACCCAATAAATGTTCTGAGGAACACAACTTTTAAAATACAATTAAGCCTGATATTCTCTCACGCCTAACTAACTACAAGATGTATATACTAGTATGAAGAAAGTTCTATAAATATTTCCCTTGGATAATATTTACCAATTACTAGAACATTATAAAACCTAAACCAGAGTCTCTCTGTGTTTCTACAATTGAGAAAAGAAATTATGTAAAATGCACTTTTGATTGTATTACTTTGACTATGTTAGACATTCACAGTATTAGAAAAGCAGGTGGAACAAGTGACTTTAAAAATACAAAGCCATTTATTTGGGAAATAGAGAAGATAAACCTTTCATACACATGTAAGAAGAAACATTTAACAGCATAATAGTGTGTAATTTAACAAGTCCATCAATACAATAGCATACAAATAACCTGTAAAGACTGTATTTTGTTTCATCCTTCCTTTGTCTGGACGTTTCTTCATAGACTCTCTTGTCTTTTACACAGTTACAGGGCTAACTGTTTATATAGCCATATTGTATTCCTGTGTTTTTGATTTGCCCATCAGCGTTCTTCTCCCTTATCTGAGCTTGGTGAGTTGCATTCTCAAATAAAGCTCAATCTCATTCTATTTCAAATGTTGGAATCTTTTTAATTCCATGAAAATGTACAATTGCATTTCTAATGTGCATATTTTCTAAGGCTCTTAGATGCATCATGACCTTTTCTTAAATTTAAAAGAGTACAAATTTAACTGTTGATGGTGAAAACATACCTTCTGTTCATATCTGAAAAAAATACTGTAGGCTCTAATTGTTCAGGGTATTGAACGGAATGAAGTAAGGATGTAAAATGCATTGGAATTGCTTAATTCAGCGTGTTTGGGTCAATATTCTATCCTGATGTGATCAGACATAACGTAAGGCACCAGTTATGAAGTTATAAAATACACAAGCATTTTCAAAACAAGTATATAGCAAAAATGTATTATTGGCAACCACTACCTTTAGACTACTTTATAGAAGTTCCTGGCACCGGTAGTTTGCATGTTTTGTGGGTACAATTTATTTTCCATTCAAACATCTTCCAACCCACTTAACCCAATTTAGTGATGTAAAGGACACAACCTATCTTGACATTTGGGTATAATATCGCTCCCTGCTTATTTTTCGGCCCATAGACATCTTCATCACCCAAGTAAATCTTTCGGGCAACAAAAAGTTTAAACGGTTGAAAATGAATGGGCAGTTACTAGGAATTAGAAGTTCATATGAAATGAGAATGAGTAATCTGTAGTTTCTAGGTGATTCAAGTAAATTCGGTTAAATAATAGCACCGTCAAGCCATCACTCACCCTTTCCCACATATAGCTAAATTTTCTTCTCATAAATATGTGGCTATATAACATCCAGTTGGCACATGTGATTCTGTTACGCAAATCCTGAATTAAGATGTCGCTGGATGATGCAAAAACTAAAAAAGTACTCACCTTGACAGTTGTTGGATACAAGTTCAATATAACCATCTGAATTCTTCTTCAGAGTTATTTAAGTGTTTTTCTCCACTCATGACCAATAGTCTTCCCAGTTATCTTTTAAATTCATGGATTATTTTGCAAGATTCTGTCTGGTTTCTTTACAAATTGACATTTTTAAATCGTTACATGAAGTACAAAAGATTAATTTAAATAAGATTTCTTTGCTGCTGAAATAATAATCATTTTCAATACGGCTCAAAGACTCTGTTGTCCTTTAAGTGTGAACCTGGTAAAATCTTTGTTTTGTGTACACACGCATCATTGTCTTTTAATTAACAAGAGTTATTTGACTTCAACTGCAGTTCATGTAATAGGGACTTCGACTAAATATATATATTTATAGACACTAAATATATTTAGAATATCTTAAGCAGTATAAAAGAGGCATTATAAGACTAAAGTAAAAAATCTGGAACTGCATTGCTCAAGGAGTAAATACACTTGATCCATTCAATTAAAAAAATTGCATAATTATTTTTACAGCATGACTGGTAGTATTACAATGTAGAAGTATATACTTGATGAAGAAAGCTAGAATTAACTCCTATGTCTGGAATTGCATTGCATAGTGAGATCAGGCTGGAGGTTTTTCATTCTTGCACTTCTTCTCTGGGTTTACAATGACGAATGTTCCTAGGGAGGCCAACCCTGAACAGAAGAAAATAAAGCTGAATAAATCAAAGTCTTTAATTTCACAAATTTTAAACTACATGTTGAATTGAGGTTCATATTGCACTACTGTTTTTACTGTTAACATATTTAAGATGCTGACTAAATTCATTTTGATGCAAATTAATTTTTCCTCAAAGAAGATTTATGCCAGAAATGCACATCCTGCAATGGTAGCATTCTCTTCCCTCCACAGCAAAACTACATGATGCATATTAAAGGAATGGAGATGGTCTATAGGCCTATATGAGGGAAACACAATTTGTTCACCATTGTAAAAATATTTTAAAATTATAGGTCATATACTCTTATACTGTAATTAAAACTTTAGCCGAAGCCCCTACATACTCAATACAGGTCAATCCTAAAGTAAGACCACCATCCAGCAAGTGTACTGTAAATGTAGTCCAGTGTTCTTAACAGTAACTAAACACGATGTTATGCTTCACCATTCCACAGAGCACTACAGCTTTATATTTTCATCAGACTTCTGCTTCCTTAGTTGCTGAAGATATTTCATGTTTGTTACAGTCCATATGTTCCTGTTAACTTAGAAAAGATTATGACGAAGAATCACTAATCAAAGCAGCAAAGAAAAGTGGGCTTATTCTAATGAATTGCAGTAAATGTGAAAATGAGCCCTTTTGAATTTGCAGTGCTAGGTAAATGAACATGTTATTTCCCAGTGCGTGCTTAACCTAAGCTATTCATGTCACTTTTGCGCAAGTCTTTCAAGCTTTTTTGTTAACTATGTCTATTGTGATCATATTAAGAGTACCCATTTTGCAAAAAATGACAAAAGGCAACAAAAATCAATTTAATACAAAACATCACATTATTCAAGAAAGGCCTTGCACAAAGAATATGGTTAAGCAGAACTATAAAACTGACCAGAATGAAAACATAATACACAGTAAACCAATACAGTACTGTACTGTAACTGAGAATAGTATAAAACCCACACAAAGAGGTGAAGCTTTAGATGATGATACTAAGGTAGCTCCACTATACACTACTCAAGAAAATTAAGGGAACACTTCAATCACACATCAGATCTTAATGAACTAAATATTTAAGTGGAAAATCTTCACTAATACAGCGTAAATAATGTTTGGGATTAGGACGCATTTTTCCTTAATTTACCCCTCTGCTCCACAGTATAAAATCACAAAGGCCAGGCAAGACCTTCACTGTTGATGACTGAAGAATCCTCACTAACCCTAACTCCTGTCTGACAGATCAGAAACAGTCTGCAGAAGACAGATGTGAATGTATCAAAGACTACTATCAGCACAAAACTTCACAAACAAATACCGAGGCCACACCGGAAAATACAAACCACAAGGTAGCAACAAAAACAGGATGGCCAGATTACAGCCTGCAAAAAAGTACTTAAAATAGCCTGCAGAATTCTGGGCAGATGAGGCAAAGATGAACCTGTGCAAGAATGATGGCAATAGCAAAGTGTGGTGACAAAAATGAACTGCCTAAGATCCAAAGCATTCAAACTCATCTGTTAAACATGGTGGTGGGGGTGTTATGGCTGGGGTATGTATGACTGCCACAGGTACTGGCAAACTTATCTGGCAGGGATGATGTAACTGCTGACGGCAGTTGCACAATTAATTCTGAGGTGTATTGAATCATAATATTTGCTCAAGTTCCAGGAAATGCCTCCAAACTCGTTGGATTCTGCTTCATTCTACAGTAAGATAATGAACCAAAACAGAATGCTAAGGCAACAAAGGAGTTTTACCAAAGGTACAAAATGGTAAACTCTGGAATTACCAAGCCAGTCATCTGATTTCAGTCCAACTGAGTATGCCTTCCATGTGCTGACTAGAAAACCCTAAGGGCACAAGCCCCCGAAGCAAGCAGAAGCTAAAGAAAGCTGCATTAGTGGCTTGGTAGAGCATCACCAGTGAAGATACTCAGCACCTGGTGATGTCTACGAATCACGGATTTCAAGCAGTCTTTGTATGCAAGGGGTATGCAATAAAGTACTAAATATGACAGCTTTAATAGACCAATCATTGCTAACATTATGGTGCCTTGAAATGGGGGGGACCATGTATAACAACTGTTGTCATTTACGGTATACATGGTGCGACTGAAATGCATACAAATACCTTTAAATTAAGGTCTGCAATGTGCACTTTAACCATGTTTGATTTGGAATTTTAAACTGTGGAACAGAGGGGTAAATCAAAGACAAAATGTGTCTTTGTCCAAAACTGTGTATATATTGTATAATATATATTGTAATGGATGGCATGCAGGGGCTGACATCATGTATATATTGTATAATATATATTGTAATGGATGGCATGCAGGGGCTGACATCATGGCTGGGACTGAACAAGGATCCTTACCTCGCTGGGAGGCCAGTATATAATAGAAGGACATGGGAAAACAATTTATTTGGTTTATTTTCTTTCTCAAAACACTAGGTGACAGCGTCCCTGGGTTACGGCACCTCTATGGATACCCACAGGGCATGTTGGTAAGTATAGTTTCATGGAACAGCCCTGTTGGGTTATGTGGGTGCCACCAGGGGACGCTGAATAGATTAATGGTCCCTACTTTGTCGGGCTTCAGCCCTATCTGGAAGTGCTTCTGAGGGATGATGTCGTGACACCGGAAGTACTCTCGATTTCTGTATAAAAGAAGCAGCCCCGCTTCGTTACGGGGAGCCAGAGTGGGGTGGAAGTGGATGAAGCTGGCTGGAAGGAGAACAGAAAAAGGAGATGGAGGAGTTGTATTGTGTTTGGTCTGGGCCCTTTTGAAACCTCTGTAGTGATCCTTTTATTTATATTCGGACTTGTGTCTGTGCAATTGTACTGAGTTTGGGGTACTGCAACACCTCCTTGTGGTCACAAGAGTGTGTGTGTGTGTGTGTGTATATATATTTATTTATATAGACACCAAAAAACAGAGTTTGGGGATTTGGTGTGGAAAGGCTAAAGTAAAGCAAAAAAGAATTCAAATTCAGGAAGACCTGGACAAGCTTCAAAACTGGGTGAAAACCTGGAAAATTCAGTTTAATGTAGAAAAGTGCAAAGGGAAATATGTGGGCAAAAGCGGCCTCAATTATAAATACAAGAGGAGGAGACAATGTCATACAGGAAGCAACCTCTGAAAAGGATACAGTGGTACCACTGGTCACGACCGTAATTCGTTCCAGAACTCTGGACGTGAAACGATTTGGTCGCGACCCAAACGTAATATTCCCATAAGATTGTATGTAAATACAATTAATCTGTTCCAGCCCAAACAAACTGTATATACCTGTAAATATTTTTTTAAAGATATTTAAGCACAAAAATATTTAATTATACCATAGAATGCACAGTGTAATGGTAAACTAAATGTAAAAACATTGAACAGTGAGAAAACCTTGAATAACAGAGAAAACTAATTTTGCAAGAGTTTGCGCTACACCCTTACAAACAGCTCGCTGTAAACACTTTATGAGTTTTAAGCACAGGGAAAAAAAATTTAACTTTGAAAAGTCCTTAATTTATACAAAAACTAACCATAACCAAGAAAACTAACCTTGCATGAGTCGAGTTCTGGTGTGGACGAAGCTGGATGGAGAGGAGGTTATAGTTTTGAGGGAGAAACTGGCTCCGCGAAAGAAGATTTCGATTTAGAAACTGCTAGATTTCTAGTAGATTTCGACCTCTTGTACTCGGCGGCAAGATCGATAAAATGAACACCACGCTCATACTTTTCAATGATTTCTTTCTTTAATTGGATTTCAATTTTCTTTGAACCTTTCTTCTCACCAACACTACCAGTCTTCACTTGCTTAGAGGCCATGGTTAATTGCAAAATTAATGCAAAAGCACACGAAATAGAGCACAAAGAGTTCACAGAGAATGTACACACGTCTGACCGAGAACGATGTACAGGGAGAGACTGAACACGTGTGGAAATCATTGGCGCGTATGAACCGGAAGGGAAACTGGCCGCCAGTGTTTTTGTTCGCCACCAGAGCGTGTGGTCGTGAACAGGTGCAAAAGTTTGCCAAACTTTTTGATCCTAACCCAATTTGTACGTGTTCGGAAACGTTTGTGACCAGAGGTTCTACTGTATAGGGGTTTAACTTGATATATTTTCATTGACTAAGCAATATACAGAAGTAACTGAAAAAGTGAATAAAATGTTAGGTTTTGTCATAGAAACTGTTGAATTTAGGCCAAGGGAGATTCTGCTCAAATTATGTACTGCAATGCTAAGATCACATCTGGAATACTGTGTGCAATTCTGGTCAGCACTTAAGGCTGTACAGAGGAGGGCAACCAGGTGCATCCCAGGACTTAAGGACATGTCCTACTCTGACAAACAATAGAATTTAACCTGTTTAGTCTGTGTGGGGACTTAAAATTCTCATGACATCCAGCCGAGATTTTCAGCTTAAAGGTAAATCACGTACGCAAAGTGATCAGTGGAAAGTAAGGGGAATTGCATTTAAGACTGAAGCTAGGAAGCCCTTCTTTATGCAAAGAGTTGTGGGACTCTGGAACAAACTACTGAGGCATGTAGTTGAAGCAGAAACATTGACAACCTTTAAGAAGAGTCTGGATGGAACAGCTTAGATATTAGCTAAACAAACGGGCTTGATGGTCTGAATGCTCTCTTCTCGTTTGTCAAATTTCTTTTGCTCTAATGTTAGTAGGAGCAATACCACTAAGTTTGACACATTATGTGAAAAGGCATGTAATTCACTACTACAGGCATAATGAGTTTTTTATATAAAAAATAAAGCATTCCCATATTAAAATGTTTTTGAAGTTCTTATATCAGAGATATT
>JANRMT010062796.1:11058560-11106412 GCA_026402145.1 Polypterus bichir lapradei | reverse complement strand
ATTCTTCAAACTAACTAGGTCACACAAGTATTTATGAAAATAATTTTCAAAAATAACCCAGATCGAAATAAAACATTTTACGCACCCGCTGCGAATACCAGCTGAGCGACGGTTCCAATGGTGGTGGATCCGCCCCCCCTCAGATTGCGTCTGGCGGCCATGAAGACGTAACCGCTGGCTAGTAACATGCCCGAACCGGCTAGCAGGCGGCAACCCATGCAGTTTTTCATGCTTTTCTTGGGACATTCCCGTTTCGCCACGGGTCCGTAGGGAGATGGCGCTTTGTCGGTGACCTCGGACATTCTCGGACGGTGGTGCTGCAGGCTCATGGGAGGCGCTTTTGTGTTTTTCGGGCTCTGCTGCCAACTACTGTCCGAAGAGAAGCGTAGTTGAGGGAAACGACAAAACGGATTTCTGTGTCATAAGTTAAAATCCTTGCGACTACGTCGGGGAGTGTCTGCCCACCTGCCCATGACCAAGCATTTTAGTGGGGGTGAGTCCGCTGCCACACCTCTACAAACGTGTTTAATGTGGAGGCCATGTTGACACCTTTGGAAGAAGTAACGTAGTCAAAGGTAAATAAAAAAGAGACGAGATTGTATTACTCTAAACACAAAATGTATCAAAGACAAGCTTTACTAAAATTTAAAGTGTGCTGTTTAAGCTATTTATATCACTTAAGCCCAAGTATTTCGTTAACTGTGGCTATCGTGACAATATTTAGATTTCACATTTTGCTAAAACGAATGAAAAAAGCCCAAAAAATCTACATACTGAGTATTACAAAAAATACATTATTAAATAAAGCCTTGCACGAAGAATTTGGTTAAAAACAATAATAGAATGTCCAGAATGAAAACCTAAGACATGATAGACAGTTAACAAGTACATCAGAGTATTATAAAACTAACACAATGAGTTTAAAGGTGAAGTTGTAGGTGAAGACGTTAAGCAAGCTCCAAAGTATGCCTACGGCTTGCAGCTGTAAGAAGGATGATATGGGTGGTAACTGGTTAAATGTTTCTGTATGTATATATACACACACCCATACATATATACAAGTCACAAGTCAATTATGCCAATATGCACTGAGCTTTCTCCACTTGTGACCCACACTTTGAAAAATTTACCTACATTAACTTTACACCACGTCTCACTATATTCTAATCAAGTTCAGATTTGTATTTTTTTGCCTGCTGTAGAGTGGACACCACATCAATAGGTATCAGATGTGGTGCTGGAACTTCATTCAAACTGATATGTGTTTTTATCTGGATTTTCATCCTAATTAAACAGTCCTCATGTTCCGCTATTTTCTATCTTTACTTTGTCAATCCAAACATTTCTAATAAGGCAGGCTTACTTTTTGTGGGACTGCAAGAAGTACTGCCATGTTTTATGTAAAGAGATTAATGTGGTTTCTCAGCATGCCTTGTTAGCATTTTGCTTTCACGTTTTGTTTGAAATGTGTGCACTTCCTTTACTCACTTTTTTCTTGGAATGTCTTGGAGACTGAGTCTGAGCTGGCAGAGTTATCACAAAGTAGGAACATGATGCGATCCGTTACAAGACATATACCCTCAGGTCAACCTAGAAACACCAATTAACTTAACACAAACATCTTTGGGATATGGTGGGAAGAGGCACCAGTACTAAAAATAGCATCACTGTGCTTTCTTGTTTTGCTCACTGGTGGAGAATGACACTAAAACTGTTTCTGTGCTTCAGTATTAATGCTATTTACATGTGCATCCCTTGAAGTCTTTTGTTCACTGTCACTATTTGAATAAGTAAATTACAATTCATTACCAGTACTGTCACATACACAGAGAATATTGAAAAAGTGTAACACGTAAAAGACTGAAATATTAAATGTAATGACAAAAGATTCCATTACATTCTCAAAAAAGCTTACTTTAAATCTGCTTCTCGATTCTACATTTCTTACAAAAACATAAATCAAACACTGAATTTGTGATTACTGAAAGACAAATTGAAAAGTAATGCTTAATTCAGAAATGTATGCAAGGAAGAAACAAACAACCGCTTTGGGTGATTCCCTGGCCCAGGTTTACGTGCAGTGAAAAATAGATGTGACTTAACTAGTGAAACTAACTTATGTTTCACTTTCTTCACCTTTACCAATTTTACTAGTTTGTAGACTGTACAACAAGGAAAAACAGGATCCTGAACTTATTTGTTAATTTTAAAGAGGCATTGAAGTCTGTTGCCTTTCCACCTTTATGCAGGTCTGACCATAACTTGGTACTGCTCATACCTGCATACTTGTCTAGCAGCTGCCAGATGTCACTAGTACTGTGCAGGAATGGACAATGGAGGATGTGGAGGCTCTGAAGGATAACTTTGAGAACACTGACTGTAACATGCTTTGTGAGTCATTGAGGGACTCAGCCACTGTATCACAGACTACATCAGGTTTTGTGTGGATAATACAGTCCCCAAAAAAACAGTGTGCTGTTTTCTCAACAACAAACAATGGATCACAAAAAAACTGAAAGTCTCAGTGAATAAAAAGACAAGAGTCTTTTGGTCTGGAGATAAAAGATGAAATCAAGCAGGTGCAATCAGAACTCAGTAAGCAGCTCTGTGAGGGGGAAGCCTACTATAGAGACTACCTTGTGCACAAGTTACAGCAGAACAGGATGAGGACTATCACTGGCTACAAGCAGGCTGTAAAACATGCAGAGGAAGGGAACAAGAACAGAGCTAATGTACTGAACTATTTCTTCAACAGGTCTGACTCATTCTTGTCAGTTGACCCCTATCCCAACACTGCTAGCCTTTGTTTGCAAGTTGAGATGGTTCTGGAATCCCATCCACTATCTGTATCCTCCACGACCTTGCCCCACAATGACATCACACCTGTGGTCTCCAGCTCCCTTCCACTTCCTGGAAAATCTGTCTCTGGTAATCAAATGAGTAGTGAGCTTGGAAAATTCTGCGTGAACAAAGCTGCAGGGTTGGATGGAATCAGCCTTAGGATGCTGAAAACATGCCATCCAGTTATGTTGGGTCCTTCATCACCTGTTCTCCCTTTCTCTGCGTTTGTAGAAGCCTCTCCAGCTGTGAAAAACATCCTGTGTAGTTCCTGTGCCAAAGAAATGGCATTTCAAGACTCCCAAGGACTTCAGACCAGTTGCTCTTACTTCATACATCATGAAGACCTTTGAGAGGCTGGTCCTGAAACAGCTTCAATAACTGGTTTGGGAAAATCTGGATCTTCTGCAAATTGCCCATCAAACACATATAGGTATTGAGGATGTTCTGATCTATATGCTCCAAAGAGTCTACTCCCATCTGGGCAAAACCGACACCACAATCAGGATAATGTTCTTTGATTTTTTATAAACCTTTAACTCCATTCTGCCCAATCGACTGGGGAAAAAAACTACTCAAGGCTTTGGATCTTGATGCCTCCACAACCTCCTGAATCATGGACTACCTAACCAGCAGACAGCTGTTTGTAAGATTCAGGAATTTTGTGTTAGACATGGTGATGTAAAATACTGGAGCACTGCAGTGAACTGTCCTTTTTCCGTTCCTGTTTACCCTCTACACAACAGACTTCCAGTGCAATACCAGCGCTTGCCACAAAGGTAAAGTTTTAGATGACTCCCCTCCATCATAGGTTCTATTAATAATGGAGATGAATCGAAGTACAGGAAGGTTGTGGAGTACTTTGTCTTATGGTGCAGGAAGAACCACCTACAACTCAACATAAGTAGGACAAAAGAGCTGGTGATGGACTTGTGTTGTGTCGAAAGAGCCTCCGAGACCAGGCACCATCCCGGGGTTGTGAGACATGAAAGTAATGCAGAGCTACAAGTATCTTTGGGGTTCATATAAACCTCACACTGGACTGTTGTGACAACACAGTGGCACTGTGCAAGAAGGGCCAGAGTAGACTACTTCCTAAGTAGACTTGGGTCTTTTGATATATGCAGCAGGTTGCTGTAAATGTTCGGTCAGTCATGCCTCAGTCTCCTGGGGAAGCAACTTGAGCTCAAAAGATGCACAATGCCTGAACAAACATATCAGGATAGCCAGTTCCATCACAGGGCTAACTCTGGACACACTAGAAGCTGTTGGATGGTGGACAGATTCAGATGCCATCATGAAAAATCCCCTCCATCCCCTCCAGGAGGCACTGCCTTAGAGCACTTTCAGCTACAGGATAAATTCCACCACAGTGTGGTAAGACGTGCCTTTGGGGACCTTTTCTGCCTACTGATATCAGGCTAGTCAATGCTTCCTCCGAAGTCCTGATGCCCAAAACTAAATGCTGATACTCTTTAAGTTCATTTTTTGCATAAGTGCAAACAAAAAAAAGTTTTAGTATTGATTTATTGTTTCCTGAAACTGTGGTTACCTAAATTGTTTGTAGCTTCTTTCATAAAAATGCAAGTTGAAGAAAAAGAAAAAAAAAATTTAAGGAATTGTTCCACTAAGATCTACCACTTAGAAAGGTGTTCAAGTGAAATCTGCCACTGTGAAACTGGTACTTCCTGTCTGTCCTGCAGCACCTGAATGCAACATATACCAATATAAAAGCCCAAAACATTTCTTGTTTGCCTTATAATGTGGACCATGAATGACTGAAACAAAGGACAAACTACAGGTTTATAAAGGCTAACTGTAGCCATGCTATTAGCCGTGTTTGTTGTTAAAGGGGGTGTTAATTCTTAATTCTTTGTGAGTGAGACAACATAATAGGATTGTTGGAATATTGAAAGAGAGTATGGCTTTACATGAAATTGATGGAGTTCTACGCAAAGAGAGTCCATCATGTGAAAATTTTGTCTTTATTTAAAAAGACGCATGCACAATAAAAACAAATTAACCAGGCCTGACAAGTATTTCTAAAAATTACTTCCAAAAACAACCCCAGTGGAAATAAAACAGATCTTCTCAGGCACCCGCTGCAAATATCATTTGTGTAAAGTTGGTAATGGTGGTGGATCCTTTTTTATTATTAATGATTAATAGCAACAATTAAAATGCATTACAAACAAGAGCACATCTCACAGATCAACCTCAAACAAAAACATTGCTAGGGATACACACTAAAGACAAATGCAGTTTATGAAAAGGTGTAAATGATAAATGATTTAAACAGGGATAAAGTCTGCATTACTTTCATCTTTTTATATTCTGAAATAGGTTGTAGATAAAAGATCATCCATTTTAAAATGTTGAAACTTAATGTTTATTTCAGACCACTTCATTTTGTGTAAATACTAATATGCCAATATGATAATTAAATTAATCACAAATAGCATTTTTTTTTAATATACTTCAGTGGGGTTATAAATTAACATAATATCTATTTATTTAAAACCAATATCCACAATAATCTCTTTTTTATTGTAAGTTTATAACTCAGTCTGGAAGATTTTACACTGGGACAAATTCAAAGTGAATGTTGAATAGTTTCAAGAGTACTATTACAAAAAGTACATTTATCATCTGTATTCATTTAAACCGTTGGACAACTAGTTAACAACTAGCTAAATCTGGCGTTGAGTTAGCTGTACATGTGAGAAGAAAAGAAAAGCAGATTTAAAATATTTGCACAGAGCACAGTGACATATTAAACTTATATTCTGATTGCAGGGAACATCTTTGGTCTTTCCAGTTCAGAATTACAGAATAAATTTGATATATTATCTTATAAATGACCGCCTTAATTATATTAATTATACTTATTAGGTACTGTCCACATTTTTTCCAGTCAATCAGTTTTCCAAATAAAGAATTCCAATATACTGTAACAGCAAGAATGTGGTCATCTTGTAATAAAGACCTTAAAAATTGATTTCTGCATCCATAATTCAAAATATCTTTTCCATGAAAGTTAGTGCAAGCTGTAAAGTCTTCAAATGTTTACACTGGACTTTTCACCACAACTTCTCAGAAGAGTCAGTATTTCTCTAGGAATTGCATTTATTACAGCACAATATTCATCAAGGTCAACATAGATTTTATATTTGCTAATAAACTGCTTATGATTACATACTTTAGTATTTACTTAACCCAGATTGTACAATTTTAAACTCAATTTTCAAAAAACAAAGTTTTATTTCTAAAGTTAGTATATCTACATTATTGTTTCAAATAGTAGAAGAATGAGGGGAAAAGTTATGTTTGTACATAAGTGACCATGTAATGAGAACCTGTTTATGGAAACAAGCAAGTTTCAAAGGAATTTTTAAAACATCAATGTTGCACTTCAATTAAAATTACATAACACTGACTTGTTGAAATATTAGATTAGGAATTATATACCATATACTGTGCTTATTTTTCAAATAATTTTGAATCCATTTTACTTTAAAAATACCATTAGCAGTTTTAAAATCGATAACATTTGATCCCCTTTGTGCCAGTGCATGACAAATAATGTCCCTTTTAAGACATTGGGGTTTATTCGTCCAATTGAAATTAAAAAGTCTAGAGTCAGATTTTCAAATAAGTGAGGTTGGTATGTCCAAAACAAGTAAGGCATAAATTATCCTTGACAAACAAACCCTCAGATAAAGGTATTCAACAACTTAAAGAGAGGGAGAGAAAATACAAGAAATATTTAAATATTTCTAACAATTGAATCTTTGGAAGTCCAGAATTTTGAAAATGGATAATGTGTTACATTTCCCGAGAGCCATCAGTTCAGACTTGTTAATATTTAAAGACAGACCAGATACATGTAAACATTAAATTGCCTTCTCATCTTCCATTTGATTCCTTAAAAAAGTGTCATGTCATCAGCTGTGATCATTTAATTTCTTATCCTGTATTTAAATACTCTGAAACTTATCTCTTTTAATATGTGTAGCCATAACTTAGGCAAACAGTAAGAACAAAAGTGGGTTTATGATATTAAATCTATAGGAGGTTCCATGAGCTGATTTAACTGAACTGTTAATTTTATTATACAATGTTCTTATTCATTTTTGAAAATTTTCACCAAAACCAATTAAATTGAGACCCTCAAAAATAAAAGAATGCTCAACTATGTCAAAAGCTTTATAAAAGTCCAAAAATAAAATGAAGTCATCCTGACCCTAAAGCCACAAATTCCCTGTAATCTATGAGATCTAACACCAATCGAATATTGTTGCACATATGTTTTACTTTTATTAAACCCGTCTGTGACTTGTCAATAGTAGAGTCAAGGTCTGTTTTCAGTCTCTCTGCAAAAACAGATACAAGAATTTTACCATCATTATTAATCAAAGTAATAAGTTGCCAGTTGTCAGTTAATAAGTTGTCTTTATT
Source organism: Polypterus bichir lapradei (assembly GCA_026402145.1). Classification (NCBI taxonomy): domain Eukaryota; kingdom Metazoa; phylum Chordata; class Cladistia; order Polypteriformes; family Polypteridae; genus Polypterus; species Polypterus bichir. The sequence goes on along the minus strand of JANRMT010062796.1, from coordinate 11,099,116 downwards.
TGGTTATCAGATTACAGTTATTAAAACCCGAGTCATTGAAGTTGGTGAGGCTCCCTTATTGATTGATTCCTTGAAAACCAAAAGAAGAAATTCAACCAATTCATCTTGAAAGGTTTTATAAAATTCAGCAGTGAAGGCCATCATTTCTAGGAGATTTGTTAGCTTTAAGATTACTTGTAATTTCCTTAATTTCAAGAATGTTTATATCTTTTTCACAGAATCAAACTCATTATCTACAGTTTTTATGTTATTGTTTAAAGATCTTTAAAATTCACACTGTTTTTCTTTGGAACATGCATTATTGGTGTATAATGTAGCATTAAAATTTGATATGTATTTTAAAATTATTATACAATTTTGAGTTTCCTTTCCATTTATGCTAAGTTAATTGAGACTTGTATATTCTCCATTTTATTTTTCAAATTATAAAAGTATTTTTACCTTCTTCTAACCATTTTTCCTAGACATAACAAAAGCTTATTTTGCTTTTTCTGCATATAACATATCCAATTCAGATTTAAATGTGGCTAATTTACCAGCAGCTATTTGATCTGTATTGTTGTTATCAGTAAAAATTATGCATTGTCTTAATAATTTCTTCTTCCTTTATTCTATTAGCTTTTGCAACTTCTTTGCTATATATTTTTTTGCAGGCTGACCTTATCTTATTCTTTCATGATGTTCCAATTTTGATTATATGAAATTAATAACTGGGGTTGTTTCTAGCATATTTGTATAATTTCTTTGACTTTCCTATTATAGTCTTCATTTTTCAATACCCTGTTATTAAGCTTCCAATCAGCTTTATGGACTTTTATATATCCATCTTTACTCAAATTAATAGAAAGTTTAATTGCTTTGTGAACTGATGTGATCCATTAATTGTTCAACAGTAACCATATTAATTTGTACTTCTATTGATTTTGAAGTTAGCCAAAAATCAATTCTTGATTGTTTAGACCTGATCTTATTGCACCATGTAAACTCCTTTAACCCTGGGTGATTAATTCGCCGTATATCAATAATTTCCAAATTTTGGCATAATCTGTAATGTGCCATATCAGAAGGAGGACTTCTAGTAGATACGGGGAATCTATGAATTGTAACATCAAAAACTAAATTAAAATCCATCCATCCATCCATAATCCAACCCACTACATCCTAACTACAGGGTCACGGGGGTCTGCAGGAGCCAATCCCAGCCAACACAGGGCGCAAGGCAGGAAACAAACCCCAGGCAGGGCACAAGCCCACTGCAGGGCACACACACACACTAGGGGCAATTTAGGAATGCCAATGCACCTAACCTGCATGTCTTTGGACTGTGGGAGGAAACCAGAGCACCCGGAGGAAACACACGCAGACACGGGGAGAACATGCAAACTCCATGCAGGGAGGACCCGGGAAGCGAACCCGGGTCTCCTTACTGCGAGGCAGCAGCACTACCCACTGCGCCACCATGCCGCCCTAAATTAAAATCACCCCCCCTAAAATAATTTAATTATCTTGAAACTTGTCCTTCACCTTATTAACTTCAAATTCCAGAAATACCTTCTGATTATATTGATTGTTATTTGATGCATATACAGTATATTTCCTAATAAGGATATTTTCCCATAAAGTGCCACCGTAATTGCAGTGGGCTTGTGCCCTGCCTGGGGTTTGTTTCCTGCCTTGCACCCTGTGTTGGCTGGTATTGGCTTCAGCAGACCCCCGTGACCCTGTAGTTAGGATATAGCAGGTTGGATAATGGATGGATGGATGCCACCATAATAATTATCCATCTACCTAAATTATGAAATTTACTACTAATAAATTTACTTTTAACTGTAACTTTTAATATTGCAACAACTGCAGAATGCTTTCTACCAAATGACAACCAAATATCACCATTTCACTGATTGTTCCAGAACTGAAAATCCAAAGAGCAAGCATAAAAATCTGCATTAAATCTCTAACAATACAAAAAGATCTTTTCTTTTTGTTGAATCACAAATACCCTTTACAGTTAATAGAACAAAGTGATAAAAGACATAAAATATTAACAAAAAAAGAAAATCCCTTAAATATATGTTGCTCGGGGTTCCTTATCTACTATATAATAAAACACTAAGGTTTGTGTGTCCAGTCCCTCTGAGTAATCTGATTGGTCAGTTTGGCTTTGGTGATGTAATGAGAGGAACAGTAAGAGTCAGACACACAAGGAGGAGAAACAGCATGGGAGGCATGTGGAGAGTAACTATCAAAGACAGCAAAGGATAAAAGCTGACACGATCCTAGAAAGCTACCTTGAAAATAATGACAAAGTCTGAGAAGCAGGCTTTACAGGAATGTACACAAGTGAGGGAGTGTCGGTTCACAGAGGTTGAAATAAATTTTGCTACATTTTCCTTATTTATGATTTTAGTTTGGTGCTCGGCTTTGACAATACTTTTGGTTCTAACTTCAGTGAAAAATTCCAACTATTATTATGTCAGACCAAGGTGGCATTATCAGTCTCTTCTTTTTTTAAATTATGCTCTTAATAAATGCCATGAGCACCAGCTACTAATATAGCGCCTATCTTTCTTTAAAATGTGCTAATTGATCTTTAAGAAATGCAGTAATTTCTTTCATCAAAACATGCTCTGGAAATTTAAGCTATTCTGCAATATTAAGTTTATTCATAAATTTCCAGTTTAATAAAGTGGCTTTTTTAGCCAGATGAATGAGAATATAGTTGGAAGACAGTGAGTTAAATACTGAAAGAACACTAAAAACGCACAAACATGGAGACAGAAGTGTAACGGAATTCAGAAACAGCACCTTTTTATTTAGAGCCAGCTGAAGTACCTGGCCCTGCTGGTATCGCTAGCTGTCCCATCATACTGTCTCTCTTTAAATGGCTCTGCTCTCGAGTCCAGAATTTGTTCTTTTTGGTCCGTTTGGACTCCATAGTTGCGGTAACTCCTTGCTGGGTTGTAACCATGAACACTGTCATGTCTGACTCCTCCTCATAGCTCATGTGGACTGGTTTTAGTGCATAAAATATGAGGAAAAGCTGGCAAAGTAGGAGTTAAACAGTAACACTTCAATTCTCAAATGTGTTAAGCTGTATTTGTACTCTTGATCAAGCCTCACCCAACACCCCATAGCAAAAGTGCACCGTACTCTAGTTTATATTACAATAGATAGAAGCAAAAACTGGCATTTACCAGGTAAGAAATGATAAGCTCTGGCCATTTTGTCTGCTAGTCTGTCTTTAGTCTGTTTGGATGTTTCACTTGCTCTGAGCCAATAGGTGGAACACAGGAAAAAAAAACCACTGGGACCTCCAGGGTCAAACGTTTGTGTTCAAATGAAGTCTATGTTGTTCATATTGTCCAGTCTATGTTGTTCATATTGGCCTAAATAGCAACTATGACAAATTTTGTCCTTTTCGGTCAACAGGTGTAGGATTGTATAGGGAACAGACAGACAGACATTCTGTTTTATATACAGTATATATATATGTAAGACAGGCATAACCAAAAGGTGTAGGAATAAACCTCTGGCATGTTCATTTCACAATGTGTGCATTTGTCTATACAGTACCAGAAGGTCCTATTTTATGTACTTAAGTTTATACTGTTCAAAGTGAACTCTTGTTGTTTTTGCACTGAACTGATTGTATGTTTGTTTGACTAGTTAAAGAAAATGTATTTTTGCAAAATACTAGAAATAAGTTTATAACATATTGAAATTAGTTTTTTTATTTAGAACATGTGCTAGTGAAACTTACAGTTTTTATACAATTAAAAGGATCAGCTGAGTTTAATAGTATGTCATCTCCATATAATCTGATTTTATGATGATCAATAAGATTGTGAAATCCCTTGGTATTACATGTTTTTCCTGTATTGTTTCTGCCACAGGTTCAGTGTGTAAGTCAACTACAGAAGATGACAGCTGGCATCCACGTTTGGTCCCTCTATATAATGTGGAAGGCTGTGAGATCAGCAGATTTGTAAAGTCTGCAGCTATAGGTGAGTTGTAAGGAACTTTAATCCAGTGACTGACATTATCCAGCAATAGCGCAAATAAACATTTCCCGTTTACCCAATCAAAAGCCTTTTATGGATCCAATAACATAATTACTGTAGAATTAATTTATTTTGACATGCATATTAGCTGAAATAGTCTACGTATGTTAAAAGATATATGTCTTCCTTTAATTCAACCTGTGTGATTGGAATGTATTATGTGTTGAGACAAAATGAAATAACATTTCTACAGGGAAGCAATCTGGTTCTGGTGCTTTACTAACTGGTAACTTGTTTAATGCAATACAGAACTATATATTGATTATGGGTGTATCCAATATTTCTGTTTGTTCTCTAGTTACTTGTGGATTCATATTGTTTAAGAGATCATCAATATAATTTAAAGTAGGATCTTGGCCTGATGCATTTGACTTATTATAAAACTACCAGAATATATTACATTATTTATGTTATTATTAAATTCTAAATTTTAGTTTTCATACTAATAATTCATTTTTCTTGGCTGTAACCGTATTATTCAATGTAGTCACATTTTAACCATGCTTTTTCCACACAATAAATATTGGAATGGTAAGGCAGCTTTTCATTTTACAGAATACCAAGGTTAGTTTATGCAGTTATTTCAATTAGAATAGAATAGTTCTAAAGCTTTACTTACAGGGTGTTGCTTTTGCCATCTTGCAGTCACTTCAAAATGCTGGCACAGTGATATTTCACAACACTACAAAGTTCGACTTTGCTTCTGTTTTTTAACTGTTGTTTAAGGCAGATTTATGTTTCCTACTTCAGCAATGTAAATCTGTAAATTAATTTGACCTGCTTTACTAAAATGAAAAAAAAATAATACCAATACTGAAAGCGTACATTGAAGTGATAAGTTAGGGGGCTTCCTTTGAAGCCAGGAATAAATTGATTTTATTATAGGAGACAGAACTTTGCAGTGCTCCCAATGTTTGGAATGATCTGCTTGCGAATGATCAGTCTTGGTATTGAAGTCTATGCAGGAGACCCATTTATTCGCTGTCACATACTTGTACCCTTATAAAAATTGCTAGTTTAGGCATTCATACTGCAAGGATATTGATTAGTCAAAGTAACATTCTCATACTTCCTCCGTCCAACTGCAGGGCAGCAACATGTATAGAACCAACTATAGATAGGGTGCCAGTTCATCACAGGAACCTGCAAGTACACACACATACTTCCAACACTCACACAGAGCTCATTCCAAATAAGATGTATGTAACATGATGCAGGATGTATGTATACATATTCCTTACAATAAAAGCTGTGTTTACGCTTATTTTAGCAAAGTTATATCTCGAGCAAGAAATGATTAAAAGTTTGAGATATATTAAACAAGTGACTTAAAATGCAGGTAGGCACCATGAATTCGTCTTTCCTTTTAAGTGTTTGAAGGGACATGTTTTAAATAAATTAACGTGTTACTCATAAAACCTAGCCTACACTTGCCCCAAAAACCACAACTTCGGTCAGATGCAACACTGATTACATTTTACTTGCTGTTCTGGTTGTTTATGTAATCCTCCTTTTATTCTGAACGACTTTAAGAGGAGGATTTGCAATGTTTTTTTCCCCCTATTTTTTAACTCAATAGATCTGCATGGCACTCACACAAACACAAACATAATAAAATGTTGGAGGCTTTAGTCACTCCAAAATACTGCAAATCTGTGAAGTGCCTTTTTATAAGTGTATACACCCGTTAAGTTTTTTGTAGATTTTTTTTTAGCCTATCACTCTAAATCAAGACTAGTTAAATTGAATTATTTTACCTGTGTTGATACTTTCTAACACAATTGCCAAGTGATAAGAACTGAAACCAAAACCTAGAAAAAACGGGCTGGTGTAGCCACCCAACCAATTTCACAATTTGTGAGACATTCCTAATTTTAATTGATCTCATGTTTAAATATCTGGTCTTTTTTCTGGTCTTATTCTGTGTTCAGAAAGGTCACAGTAGTGTCAGATTTATATTTATAAAAAAAATGAGAAAGATTTGTATTTATTGCCGTAGCTTTAGATAAATACAAGTGGCGTTTGTCATTCTCTTATTTGTATTTTTTTTTGTCCTTTTTTGCCTGTAGAGATTGTGCCCTATATAGTACTGACAAATAACAAAGCCTGTCCCAGACACAAATGCAAATCAATAGCTAAAATAAAGTACATTGGGTCTATTGAATCACTATGTCAGAATGAATTTGCAAAAGGAGGGGAATAAAAGGTAAAGGCTATTTTCATACTGCAAAAAACAGAAATGATGATCTTATCACCTACTATTGTCTCTCACTTCCACTGGCTTTGTTTCCTTCTTCCTGACCTGTATATGTAACTTGTAACACCTAATAAAGGGTACACAGCTGAAGCATCCCGTCTCTAACCTTCTTGCCTATTTTTTCAGCATTGGAGTAACCTTATATTTTTTCCTAATTATTTAAGCTACTAAAAGCAAAGTCTTCAGAAGTAAAATATGGAAATTTAATTTGTCTTCATGTAATACATATGCCTGCTACATTCTTAGAAAAATGGTTATTTTTTTTCAGGTCATTTCAAGATAGGCATAACATTGTAGATGCTGTGAAGTAAAAATGTTTATTAAAATTAAGCGTGGTTGAAATCAGCAATTGGTTGGAATGGATTTGCAGAGGTCCCGCAAGATGGAACTTGGGAACTATTGCATTACTGTATGATGCCACAACATCATACTGACAGAAACTAATCCTGAATGGGACACAATTCACTTGGCACATAGGAGAAGACCGCACACACACACAAAAACAAAAACATAAACATGAACACAGGGAGAACATAAATTCTTACAGTAACCGGAATGGGAAACTAACACAGGTTCCTGGGGCTTTAACTGTTACTAGGCTGACCCGCCTTTTAAGGCGACTGACTTTTAAGTTGACCACTTCTTAAGGCAATTCAATATGTAGATCAATTTGATATTTTATACAAACTCATTAATTTGGTTATATTGCATTTGAGCGGTATTACTTTAATACTCGTAGTTTCTATTATTTTTGTGATGAAATGTAAACTTTTTTTCTATATTGAGGTCGCCCTTTTGAACCCCCCTGATATTTACTATGCGGTGAGGCATTTGTACTCCAACAACATTAATTATTTCGAGAGACATAATTTTGTCTATTTTTCCAGCACCTCACGCACAAAAGCAAGGGAACGATGGGAGCACCAGAACTCTGCTCACATCATGTCGCTTCGTACCGCAAGCTGCAAGTAGTAAGTCTGTGATAAGCGTAATACCGCTACGCTATCCACTCATGGGACGGAAGGACAATCCCGACCGCTTTTATATAGTAAGAAAGAAGAAGAAGATATTGCACAGTCTGGAGTAGAAAATCATCTTTTACCTGGAAAAACGAAACTACAAATCCCATTGTGAATTGCAAAATGGACGGGGCGTGTGTGAAACTCCATGCTACTTGCACAGTCTGGAGTAGAAAATCACCTTTTACCTGGAAAAACGAAACTACAAATCCCATTGTGCATTGCAAAATGGACAGGGCGTGTGTGAAACTCGGTGCCTGCGTAGCACTCACGGGACGGAAGGGCAATCCCGACCGCTTTTATATAGAAGGATAATATGGGCATTATGGTGAAACACATGTTACCTCAAGTCCTTGAGCCATAGCTGGTTTACCAGCTGAAGTGCCTTCTTTGTGGAGTTTGCATACTCTTTTTCATTTGTATGGGCATCCACTGATCATGGGCAAACCAAGCTGATGGATATATATGTGGCTATCTGAATGACTTTTATTTAGGCATAATGGAGGAAGACATAATTCTGTATAAACAGATGAAAACATGTTATATTATATGAAATGTATGGGGTGTAGGAATAAAAACATTTTTTTTTCTTTTTCGTGCATAAAAGTCTTAACTCAACAGCCAAAATACAATTGACTGGATTTAGTAAGAGGTCCCTTTAGCCAGCAACTGTATGTACTAACAATGTTTAATGACACTGAACTTTTGATTAGTGACGTTTTGTTTTAATATGCACAGTGTTTTTTTTTTGTCTCTGCTGCATACCTGTTATGTTTGTATTACACTTCAACCCTTTGTCTATTCATCTATACACTGCTTTATACCAATGATCAACCATCAATTTCCTAACCTGCTTATCCATTATAGGGTCACATGGAGCCAGTGATTATCCTGGCAGCATTATGCACAAGGTTGTAAGCAATCATGGACAATATACTAGTCCATCGAAGGGCACATACCCACACTCACTGAAGTGCTTTGACTAGTAAGAAAACTGCTATATAAATGTAAAAAATTATTATTATTTGAATCAAGCCAGTTGAGATATTCTAAAGTGTGGTCACTTCAAAAATATTTAAGTATTGGGAAATATTTGAAAATACAAGCTCAACCAGTTCAACTTTTGCTAATGTGCAATAAGATAACGGTGGGGACAAAAGCACTTTGTAATTCTCTTTTAATTTTTAATGCCCTGAAAATCTTTACATTTACTGACAAATGACAGAGTAAAAAAATGCAGGTATGGTGACTATCATACTTTTTTCAATCATTTAACAATTTCTAAATCTTTAGAAATTGTTTGTATGGACGCATTAAACCAAGTCATCCTTAAAACTCCATCAAAAACAAATGTGATACTCCAAAATGATTTTGCTTGGTTTATATTTCTTTTCTGCTCATGGTGCTACTGAAGAATGAAGGGTCAGAAAGTCAGAGGAAGGGCACAAACTAAATGTCTTTGAAAGAAAGGTCTTATTTGCCAAGATTCCTTGCAATGTTTTCACCAGTTTCTGCTGCCTTTTTCAGTATCTGGAACTGGACGCCATTCCAATGTTTGGTCTGCTCCATCTGTGATGAACTGGGTACGTACTACAGGAAATAGAAAGAAAAGAAGTCAAGTTCCCAAGCGCTTCTGTTCTTTATTTTATTTTGTTCAAACACAAGGCTACATAATAAAGTATGACAGTCATTCATATATACTGTATTAAGACTACTGTGCTCATTGTTTGTATTCTGCTGAACCTATAACAACAGGTTATACATTTATTCCCAGTTATTATTTATTCATGGTTCTTGTATTTTCAAGATAATCTAAAGAATGACTTTACATTAATATCTTTGAATTTTAAAAGCAAAAAAATCAATAGTCAGTGCATACAATATTAAACAAATATAAAAATAATAAAGTGCATAAAAAGTGCATATCAGTGTGTAGTATGGCACTTGTAGATAACATATATTATTGATTGAGTAAAGTGAGCGCAAAAATATAAAATGTTGCATTAAATCAACATTCAATAAATGGGTACATGAAATTATGCAATACATTTTCATTCCCAAGATGATATTTTCATTTTAAAAAATTCCCAACATGAATGTCATCTCAACAGATGAAATTATTTGGTTAATTTTATGTACCCATTTATTGAAGTTTTACACCCTACCTTTTAGATAGCAATTTCAGACATGTTCTAGGTTTATTTTGTGTATTAATATTTTGATAATTTAACATACTTATTTACAGTAATTTCATTTTTACATTAATATTAGAGGGCTTTTTATTTTGTACTCACTTTTAGAAATTAAATTCATGCACCCATTTTTTAATGTGCATTTCATACTTTTTTATTATTTTATCCACTTTTTAATATTAATTTCATGCACCATTTCTTTGCAGTGATTTCTAATTATATCCTCTATTATAAATACAAGTGCAGGCAAGGTATTTTTTTTTAATTTATAAAAAAAAAATGCTTTACTTTAGTATGCAACTAAACTAGTGGCAAATTAATATATATCATGATTGTGAAGAAGTAACTTTGATTTGAAAAATACTGAGCTGACCTAGTATAATAAAGATGTGATTATGCCATTGTTTCTTATTAGACAAATTTAGACACCTTCTTAGCTGAGTGCCACTAGATGGCAGTGATGAAATCTCACACATTTCAATATACCGATTTTAAAATAACCACTCAATTTGTGTCCTAAACTGTGAATCAAAAGAGTCATGATGAACGCAGTTTAGGATACTGAAAGTAACTGCATATATTCTATACCACATGGATGTACTGTATGCATTTTCTGCACAAAATGCATTACATTAAAAAAAATGCCTGAAAATTTTTGAAATTGACAGTCATATTTTGTCAAAAGGTTTGTTCCATTCCATTTCATCTACTATCTTGGTGATATCACTGTTAGGAGAAAAAAAAAGCCATTGCCTTGAGGCAGTGAATAGTGAGAGCTAAATAACTCCTCTGCATTAGATAAATCAGCCTTTGGAATGAGAATAAAATGCCATTATTTGTATATATATGCATGGCCATGTGCTTACCTATGGCAGCAAGCTATATTATACATAACTAGATACCAGCCATTATGCTGCTGTAATGTTCACATGGTTTTGAGGCTATTATGTGGGGTTGCTTGAATCAGATTTTTTTTTCTTTATCCCTTTAAAAAACATTTTACACTAAATTCCTGCATAACCAGACAAACAGAAGTCATAAGTCGTGTTTTAAAGTGTATTTTTATAATTAAAATGTAGACTACTGGTGTTAACTGTTAATTTTTTATTAACAAAATGAAAGGCTATAGGCTTATTGTTCTGTGATCATAAAATACTGAAATAAATCAAATTTCCTTAAAATACATACTTTAACTAATGTACATGTGATTTCTCAATTTTTTTATTTTTAATAAATTTGCAAAAATCTTAAGTAAACTTTTTTCACGTTTTCATTATGGGGTGTTGTGTGTAGAATTCTGAGGAAAAAAATGAATTTAATCCATTTTGGAATAAGGCTGTAACATAACAAAATGTGGAAAAAGTGATGCACTGTAAATACTTTCCGGATGCACTGTATACAGGTGTATTTTTTTTCTTCAGTGTATCAAATAGATATTCATAATTCTTGCGGTGTATTTATAAAATATGCAGTAGTACTTGTTTCTTACCAAAACTTATGCTGTATGACACACAGCAACAAATAAACACAGTACAAATCTTTATCTTACTAAGCAGCAAATTCAAAATCGTCACATTTCAATGGTGGCTGATCGATCGGAGCATCCCTATTATTATGCTCATTAGTCAAATGCTGTGAAAAATGGTTCAAGTAGGTTGTAGTTTGTTATCACTACAATACTCTATTGATCTGTTAGCTTGTCACCCCCAAGAATTGGTACTTTGTTTTCCTTTCTTCACATTTATGAATAATAATAATATGGACTGCCAATAGTGAAGCAACAGCCAATATTATTAATTAATGCAAGAAAAGCTGCTGAAATTGAATACAGCATGCAGGGCCTGACAGTGGAAACATTTGAATTCTAACTGTGCTGCCCTGTTAGACTGATGCCTGCTAGGCTTATCCTTTGACCTGAGGCTGGAAAAGGGTCATTGTTCCTCTGTGTATTGTAAAAGGTCAATAAGGGAAGTTGATATCACAAAGGTCATCCACAAAAATAAATGCATTTAAAAAGCACAGATGGAGTACACTCCAAGTATCCAGACGCCTCCAACACCTGCTTGCAACAAGTAATAAACATCGAGACCCAATCACACCATAGTTGGGAACCCATTTCACGTCAGCACTAAACTAGTTGCTGTATGGGATGAGTGTTTTGGGAAGAAAAGAGACACTTAGAAAGAAATGGTCTGTAGGGCAGAGTGCAAGGGTGAGGATTTAGAATGTAGGTAGATAGGAAATCTTAGTGAAATGGATTGGGTGCTGCATTCAAGAAGAACATGGAAAAGAAAGAGTACAAAAATATACAATAAGAATGGCACAGGATACATATTTTCCTGATGGGGAGGCAACAGTTAATGCAGGGGTTGGCAACTAAAAAAATGTTTGAAAAAAGTTAAGAGGGTGATAATAAGGTGTTTTAAATTTTCAAGATTTCTGTTAGTGAATAACGGATGAAGAAATCCAAGTCTTAGCACCACAAATTGGTCAAGGTAATGAAGAGGAAGATAGCTTTTTTGCTACAGACTGTTGTTGGCAAAGACCTCAGTTTCTATAGGGGTGAAGCAAAGAGTAGTAGAAAAGAGTTGTTCTGTCAAAAGGGTGATTTATGCAGTATAATTTTTGTTTAAATGATGCAAAGCTTCAGTATAAGCATAAGTATAAGGTAGTTTCATTTATTAAAAAAGTTTTTTTTTTTAATTGCAAATGATACACCTTTAAATAACAAATAACTAAAAGGTCACAAGTAGAAATGATAGGTCAACAATGAGGAAGCAGATAACATAAACTGAGCAATACTACTGGGGTGACTATATTTTAGGTGTGCCCGCAAATTGCTTATATTTGACAATTTGGATAGAAAATGGATAGATGGACATTTGCTCCTATGTTCATTACATCCAGAGAATATATACTTGCATACAGACATAACTGGACTTTGTAAGAGGTTTTAATAAGCAAGTCATCCGGCTCTGTATAATTCAGCTTCTTCACTGAACTGTACGAAGCTACAAGTTAAAACAGTTGCCACACAGATTATTGATCTCATTATTGCACAAATCATTTGTTTTTACTTCTGGATCACATCATAATAGTAGAAGGAGCAAGAGAAAGCCTTACTAAGTTAAAACAAGCAGGATTTCTATATATATATATTTTGAGAATAAGGTAAAGTGTTTTGAAATGTTGTTCACTTTCATGAGCTAAACAGGATACGGAAGTGGAAAGATGGTATGCAGGAAAGCTCTGATAAAAAGAAGTTGATGGCTGGGGACAAAATCATTATTCAAGTGTGGTAGCAGTGTTAGAAGGTTGTAAATGTGACCTTTGCCACGTAGTAGCTGTATAGTTATATGCTGCTAATTGGGTTGTTTTTGGAGAAAGCACAGAAGTTCTGATGAATATGGATGGAATTGAAGAATCCATGGTGTATGCATGAAAATACTTGTGGAAGCTGTCCTCCATTTTGAATTCTAAAGGAATATCCCTGGCATGAAAAAAAAAGTTTTCTCTGTATAAAGTTTTATGGGAGTAAGTCCTAATAGTCAGACTTCAGAGAAAGGAGACATATGCAAGCTGGTTTAGATTTGTGGAACCAAAGATCTTGCATGACTGGGCGAAAATGTGGAGAGAATGAGGCCAGGAGGGATCCATAAGATCACATAAATGAATCAGTAGTAGGCAGTATGCCCAAAAATCCATATCATGGTAGGATTAAAGATTCACATGATTTCAACAGATACAGCTTTTTGTATCTATATATTAGAGATGCTCTAATCAATTGCCTGCTGATCTAAATCGTCCGATTTTCACTACAAAAGACTATCGGTGAATTGGCTGATCACAAAAAAAGATCTCTTTAGCCACTACTTTTCTAAGCTTTATGGTAATTAGCTGCACTGCTCCTTTATGCAAGGTAATACAGTTGTTGAGCCAGCAGGCATCTTTTTTTCCCTTGAACTTCCTGTAGTGTAAACAAAGAGCAGTTAGTTGAAGCATGTTTTTCAAGAGAGCAAGGGATGATTGGAATATTAACCTTTATGTTAAAGAAAGTGAAGTAACAAACTGAGAAAAAGAAATCAGAAATGTTGCCCTGTGCAGTGAGACAAATGGCTACTTGAATTAATTCAGACCTTTTTATTTTGTCCTTTAATTAAAATGGGAAACCATTTGTTTTAGTTTGGATCGCTTCTGGTAAACAACAGGCTTGTTAGCTTAACAGCAAAACGTGTCTTTTACTTGTAAAATTACTAAGCTTGTTAGTCTTATGTCTTCTTGATAAACACCTTATGAACATTTGATACATTTGTAGCTTTTTTAAAGAGTTGTACTGTGTTTCTATATTTGTACTTGTCATACACTATAAGTTATTATATTATTATATATATCATATATATATATATATCATATATTATATATATTATATATCATTATTAAAGTGGTATTCTATATTTATAATTACACCTCAAGAATTATGTCTATCTGGTGCACTGAAAAAAACAACACAACTGAATAAATAGAATAAATGTATATTTTAACAACAGAAAAAGTTGTAATTCAATTAATGATTAAAAATGATTAAAAACCTAGAAAGGCATGTATATTTACATTTAAGCTGTGTTTAATTGCCAATCTATATATATAATTCACTAAGGGCACGCAAGACAGAGAGCGCAAGCAAGACAGAGAGCCATGCCCGCCAACTCTTAAGACCATGGGATACGCTCGACAGAGCCCCGCCCGCCAACTGTAACCCTCCTCCTGCATCCACTGTCGCTCTCGAGGCATGTGCACTGCCTGCTCATGTGCCCGCACGCAACAACTCACCAAACACAGCCACAGTCGCTTTTGTCTGTGCTACAGTCCACACAGGCGCGCGAGAGAGAGACACACACACACACAGGCGTGGGAGAGAGAGAGACACACACACAGGCGTGCGCGAGAGAGAGAGACACACACACAGGCGCGCGCGAGAGAGAGAGAGACACACACACACAGGCGCGCGAGAGAGAGACACACACACACACACAGGGGCGCGCGAGAGAGAGACACACACACAGGCGCGCGTGTGCATTGTTGCAATGTTACTTTTCTTGGTTGTTTATTAAATTACAGATTTTTCAAATGTTCATTTTTTCCCCTGTGCTTAAAACTCATTAAAAAAAAGTGTTTTTAGCGAGCGTTTCATAGCGCTATAGCGCAAACTCTTGCAGTGTTAGTTTTCTCTGTTGTTCAAGGTTTTCTCAGTGTTATTCAATGTTTTTACATTTAGTTTACCATTACGCTGTGCATTCTATGGTATAATTAACTATATTTGTGCTTAAAAACTTAAAAAAAATATATTTACATACAGTTCATACGGTCTGGAACGGATTAATTGTATTTACATACAATCCTATGGGGGAAATTACTTCGGTTCATGACCAAATCGGTTTACGACCAGAGTTTTGGAACGCATTATGGTTGTGAACCGAGGTTCCATTGTATATATAATTGACCAAGTCGCCCGACCATGGGGTACGCATGACAGAGCCCCGACCGCCCACTCTAACCCTCCTTCCGCATCATGGGGAACGCACGACAGAGCCCCGCCCGCCAACTCTCACCCTCCTCCTGCGTCCACCCTCGCTCTCGAGGCATGCACACTGCTTGCTCATGTGCCCGCCCCCAACACATCACCAAACACATCCTCACTCGCTTTGGTATGTGCTACAGTCCACATGCAGCTGTGAGCCACGTTGACTGTTCACATTGATAATGATGCGGCGTAGCTGGCTAGTATCAATTAATTTGTTTTGTGTATATACATATTTCTTGTTTTTTTTTTTTTGTTAGAGAAATGGAGAACACTACTTTTTTAATTAAACTTTATTTCAGATAGATAAATTACAGAAAAAAAACCCAGCAGTTTATTTTCTTTTATGCCTTACATATTATGTATAAATATTTTTGTACATATTTTTAAAGTATGTATTTTAATTAAATTATATTTCTTTTAGTATTTTTATATTGACTGAAAAAATAGCTTGTAGAATGTATTTTCTTAATAAAAAAATGAACAGTTAATGCAGTACTTGTCCATATTTATAGAAATAGCAAAGTTAACACTTTAATATAGGACAAAAGGCTTCTATGTGCCTGGTTATGGAAGAGCTTAGTGTAAGCTTTTTTAAAGGGATAAATAAAAAAAAAAATCTGAATCAGTATTGGAATTGGCTGATCCAGTAACGTGAAATCTGTGATTGGTATCAGCCTTAAAAACCCTGATCAGAGTGTCCCTATATTATATACATAAACAAATATATACACACACACGCACATATATACATACATATGCATATATATATATATATATATATATATATACACACACACATAGTATACACTTTTCAGACTGAATTTTTTAATAAATAAAACATGAATAATTAACTGTGCACACTGATGTGCCTCTTATCTGTCAAAACAGCTGTTAAAGCTCTTGTACTCAAATGGATTTGATAGTAGGCATTCACCTCGCCAGCTTGAACCGATAAAAGTTTTCTACTCACAGCGCTGTTAAGCAAATACAGAACAAGGCAAAGCTTTTTCCTATTCTCCCTCTGTGTTCAAAATTGCTGACATTAAACACACATTACATTGTCAAATGCACATAGACCGAGCTAGCTTTGACTCTCTAATCAGGTTGAACTCCACATTACTCTGGGAAATATTCTTAAAGGGCTAGGCTCACTAGTTACACATGGTTCACATACAAGTCCAACCAGAAATACATTACCTTTAAGACACCAATACACTAACATAAAATCATATTTTCTATTTGCATGCTCAGACTTGCACACCTTGTGCATGATATGTTTTATGGTTAAATGTGTTTTCACTAATTTTTAGTATGAAAGTAAAACATTTATTTTGAAGTCCATAAAAGAAGATGAATTTATTCTGGATCAATCGTTTTAACGCATTTCAAGGGATGCCACAAGACTGTGTCAAGTGATCCACTGTACCTTGCAAAAACAATTTATATGTTGCTTCAGTTTTTCATGCTCAAAAAGTGAAAAAAAAACAAGTATGTAATATCTTAATTCACTTCAGAGTTGTACACAGCTTGGCTCACTCGTATAGGGCCAGTAAAATAGATTACTTGTAAAAGTAACAGACCCCACAGGTTAATATTTGGATACTTGGTTCCAGCCCCATCTTTGGTTTTGATGTACATCATTTTGATGGAATGACTATCATCTGAATAAAAGCTGCAGCCATCTGCCCTTCTTGAACTGCCTACAGCAAAACCAAATTGGCCAAGAGGAAGTTGCATTTAATACAAGTTGTCTCCATACAGATGCTTAAGGGTTAATAAGTCTCTAGCTGAGCTTATAATATACTGGTTTGCTGAACAGTCTACAAAATGGACAGCAATTTACAGTGTATCAATTGAGAAGCTTTTAACGGGCCTTTAGCAAGTAGGCAGATTGATAAAAGAAACATGGGCCTGTCTGAGAAAAGTCGCTCAAGGGAGACAATGTGTCACTAGACAGCAGTAATGACAAAGCCATTCAATGACAGATGAAAAGCTTCAAGTTGATGAACACTTGTTGTAAATGTGTTATTCCTTACTTTTATTTCTGTTGTCACCCAGTCACAGAACACAGCTAGTAACCTGCAAGAAGTACAGCAGAAGTATGGTGAGTGACAGCTGCTGAGCTAATTATTTGAATGTATTTTTCACAAATAGGTTTAGATTAGTTTATTATCATTCTTGATTGCTAGTTATGAACCAATTCATTACCAGACAGTGCTTCAATAGCTATAAGCCACTGGGGAATGTCTGGCTGGCAAAAATGCCACATTTAATTCAGCCAACATCATTAGAGGTAGCATGCAAGAGTCAGGAGTCTCCAGAGAGAAACCACAATGAAAATGCAATCAATATGTTCAAATGGTAGCTCTGAGATTTTTTTTTTTTTTTTTAATGAACATGTTTATTTCTGACGAAAATACAAAGCGCTGATTTACTCGTCATGATGGATAAGTCATTAATTAAAGGCGGCTAAGTGTTCCCTGTCTATTTGCATAAATTTACATGCAACCTCTGAGCAAATAATTAACAGTGGTTGTAATGCACATCTTTTTATGATAATGAACAGCCAGATGTGGCTGATGCCTTCAATCACAACCATTCACTGAACACACGAACAAGTGTTGATATAAATAAGACTAAAGCAATACAAATGCATACAGTGCCACCATTTATGGATAGGTTTGATGCTAATGGCTTTGCCACAGAGTTTGTAATTCTTTGATTTTGAGCTACCACCACCATGCCAGCAGCATCATTTATGATGTAATCATGGTCCCTGTTGTATGCAGGAATTCCAGATATGGAAAAAGAGTGTAAGGCCTCCAAAATAAGTCATAAATGCAAGTGAGAACCTTCAATGGCCAGCACAGAAGTAGCTCACCCCAAAACAGCCTGTCCCCAACTATTACCTGATGGTTTTGTCCTACACTGGCCCTAAAAATAGGGAACGGATTTAAAAAGTTCATAATACAAAGATACATAAAAAAACATTCTTGCAAGGGAGAGAAACGGTAAAATCTCTGGCTTTTAGAGACTACCCAAACAAAGAATCTTTTTAAATTTAGAGTTTATGTTCTAAAAATGAGAAAAGAGCAAAACATGTAAAAAAAGGTCAAATAAAGATTTGCCTAAAAGGCAATCCAAAGCACACAATATGATGGCAAATTTAAGCAAGAAAAAAATCAAATAACCAGAAGGATCAAAGCAATACTTACAATAACTCCAGACAACTTTCAACTGACAACCAGAGAGAAGATGCACAATAACATAAACGTGGGAAGTGGTCCCCCAGGTGTGATGTCACAGTAGCCCACAGAACATAAGGCACATATATAAACTTAAAGACACAGTACATAAATACTGAATAATGAAAAACATAACAGAAATTACATAAAAACATGAAAAATAATTTAAAAATAACAAAAACAGACATAAGGCAGGGGATAAACCTAGGGAAAATATAACAGTTTCACTGTTCTAAAAGATTAGCCACCATATTATTGGTCCCTGCATGCTCAACCACATAGATGGCACATTTAACAGTGCCACAACTGTTCCAGTGGCAAGTGATGCTCAAATCAGAATCAGTTCAACCGTTTTAAAAATATAAGGTTTTAACTGCATTTTTTTTCATAAAGCTAAGCAAATAGGCTTTGCTTAAAATTAGTTATGCTGTAAAATTTCATTTGCTTAGACTTAAAACTTAATTTACTATATGCCACTTTTCTAAACTAACTAGCACACACTAAAGTCAGCATTTGTAACTTAAAGCATTATCAATAGTTTGTATTCAAATATCCATCTATCTTCTAAACAACTTCCTTAACACAATTTAGGGTTGGGAGGGGTCAGAGCAAATCCCCAAAACACCTGGAGGCAATTCAGGAGCTAATCACTGATGGAATGCCAGTCCAATACTCAGAATGTGGGCCACTTAAGTTGACATGTAATATCTGGAGACAAAACCTGTCCAGAAATGGGATAAATATAAGTATTGGATTAAAACTTAGGATTGTGACTTTGTGAGACAGCGGTGCTAACATTTGCATATCATCCTACACTACTTTGCAAATGTATTCCAAAAACAGATTTTTTTTTCAGCAATATCTAACTTACTTGCAACATTGCATAACCCCCACACAGTTAATAACGGCAGGTAGAGAATGCACAATCAATCTCTTTCCTTCTAAACGATCGATTGCTTCATAAAAAATCTTCTCTCTTGCACAGCTAACAATCTCAAAGGTATATTTGCTCTGCAATAAGATTCAGTGGTTTCTTTTGGTTCTTTATTTGCATTTTTGGACTAAGCTTGACTACAAAAACTGCCTAATTAACAGAGATTCACTGGATATATAAAAATATCACCTTAGGCTTTTTATTGCAACATAAGTACAGCAGACTTCACAACTTTATGCAAAATTAAATAAAAGGTAATATGGCGAGTCTGCTGTCACTACAATAAACTACACTAAGAGGTCAAGGTATGCACTGGAGCAGTGTAGACTCCAATAGGCAGGATTAGGGATATCATTTTCCAAGTCTAATATTAGAATTGATAAAATGGTCTATGAGTTTATGTGTTTCCTGTTTGATGCTTTTTTTTATTAATAAACTAGAATATGAAGAGAAACGTATGTCACTAAGAACATCAGTGACACTTCGATTAGATTATACTTTTTGTCCCACAGGGAAATTTAAATTTGACTTAAGTGCCACTGCTATCCATTAAACTGTATAGTTTGTCACATTTTAGTGAGGATATCTCAATTTATATACATATACTGTATGTATGCAGGGTTTACTCTAAGAAATCTTGTGCGTCTAGATCTGGGTTTGAAAGTAATTTAAATACATCCTTAAAAATGTAACTTTCAAAAGATCAACATCACTAACATGGTTGATTAAGCAACACCTCATTTTGAGACTGGCCAACTCCTGTTGAGATGGACCAGGATTCCAGAGAATCCATTAAAAAGTCAATTTAAATTAAAGCACAAGAAAGTTGCTAGAATGAAAATGAAAGTCTGTAGCCACTGTTCCCCTCCAGCATCTGAACGTGACACCCCTGAGGGCGACAATAGATGGTGATGTAACTAGAAGGAGGAGAAACCCATTTACAGAAGCTGGTCCCAAACAGAATCACCTGTCACTGCTGTCCCAAGGTCTGTGGTTTGAGGACAGGCCAACTAAGGTCACTCATATAACACATCACCTTGATTCTGTGTGACTGTTGAAAGAAAGAGTGAGGTCTAGCTAAGCTGGATGTAAATCAATACATATAAAGCACATCTATGAAGCACATTGGATTTTAATCATCTAGCAATAAGATACGGCTAATATATATTCAGGTATGGCAGCAAACTAAAACCTTGCCGTGGTGTGTGGTTTTAGTCCTTAAACCTATGATCATGGCAGCACTGTGGCTCATCACTAAAGCTACCTACTAGAAACCAGACAATGTATTTTGTAAAATTATGCCTAAGTATATTAAAATATTCATAGAGACAAAAATGTCTGATCCTAAGAAAGTGAGACAAGTCTTGTCTGTACACCGCAGGGCTCCTGAAGATGGCGAATTTATAATGAAGCACACATTCTGGATTCTTCCTACATCCCTGTACTAGTAATAGAACACCTTTAGTATAAAAGAAGAGTTTTTGCAAAAGAATCTTATAGTATAGAAAGAATTATCCTCATTCTGAGGCAGGATATATATGTTAGCCATTTTTAATGAGGATTTAAGAAAATATAAAGTAGCTGAATTAAAAATCTGTTGCAGTTTGCTTCATCTGATTTGGACATTGTGATACAAAAATAAACAGGGTAAACTCTTAAGAAAAAACTGGGACAAGCAGCAATTAGGCAAGCAGCTATTTTACATATGTCCTTATGGCTCACTGCCAGCTTTTGTATGGAGGTTAATGGAGAAGGAGAATCTTTGAGAATAAAAATGAACACTGTGGACTCTAAACCAAGTAGAAGGCATGTGCATTATACAGTAAGTACAAGTAAATGGACAGGGGAAAACAAAGGGAGAATAAAAAAGTAGAGGACAAAAAACAAAATGTTAACTCTCCACTGGGCCTCTTCTAAAATACAGTGTTGTCCTTGTGTATTGAGTTGGTGCCCTGCCCACCTCTCATCAGTACTCATCCGCTATTTGCCAAGTCTATTTCACTCTCTCCTTAACTGCTTTGGCTTTCTTTCCTACTTGCCCCTCCCATGTCCTTGTCCTAACTCACCTCCCAACTCTGGCTCAGTTTGCTACAAGAAGGACATGACACTTTAAACCCACCATGGAGCTATTCTGGATGCTATTTCTGTGATCAATGCTTGGTCCATGCCCTGGGGCCACCTAGTCACAATACCCTCTGGCCATTCATCCATGATAGTTTCTACACCACCTGCCCTCCATCCGTAGTGTTTGGTAACTGCCAACTGGCATACCAGGAAACTAATGTATGCATCCTCCTGATCGGCCATGGCTCCTCTGCGGAACCCTTCATAGTGTCAAGGCTTACAACTCACTGGAAACCCGTTTCCTCCATCTGGCCTTTATTGGAGATCTCAACACCTCAACTGTGAGTTTTTCTCATTTTCTGTAAGGCTGTCTCTCGCCTGTCCTTTAGTGCCAGAATCCACATGAGCTGTAATTATGGACAGCACAATGGCAGTGTTTAGTGCTTCTACTTCTCAGAGTTTTGGATTAAAATAATTGCCTGACCATTGTCTGTATGCAGCTTGCACATTCTCCAATTGGATATGGGTTTTCTGGGTGTTGCAGTTTCTCCCCACATCTTAAAGATATGCTGGTTAACTTGATTCGTGACTCTGAACTGATCATATGCAAACATGCAGCAGTTGGGACCCTTCTTTTGCTCAGTTACTTCCATGATAGGCACTGGCTAATCACAATTTTGTATTGGATTAAGAGGGTTTGATGTTTTGGGGATGGGGATGTGAGAGAAAGAGAGCTTACTGCTGTTTAATAAAGCACCCTCCCAGTCACAGTTCATAAGTCAGAAGCCCAGCTGTTCACTTGAAGGGAGAAAAAAAAACTCACTTTAGCTGAACTAAATGTGCTGCCGCTTACTGATGTGGAGGCCCCATGTTCCCAACTGGACTCTTCGTATGACAACATAAAATGGATGGGGTTGCATTCTGAGTGATTTCTTCTCAGTGACAGATGTTATTTCCTTTTCATCAAAGCTAAAGCATTTGTATCTGAATATGATAATGGTCAGACAGAAATGTGATTATGAAATTTAAGCTATACAATTAAATGTGTGCCCATCTTTTTAAAACAATCTTTATACAATAGTGGGTCTCTCTGTCATGACCCAGGTGACACGCTGTAGCTGCTAATTTTCATTTTAACCACTTTTTCTGATTGAGCTAACAGATTACTTAACCTTTTCCGCTCCTACAGTGCTGCCACAAATGCAAAAAGAGTAATGCACATTGTAGTATAAAACATATTTTAAAAAGATCTGTAAAAGGATTCACACCCATTGACATTAATTATCTTCCAAATGATTCTCCTACTCAAAGTGTTTGTTAATCTGTACTATGCAAGTTTGTATTTATTAATTTTGTTTATATTTTTGTATTTAATTTTATTTACTATTTTGATTACACTTTGCACTTGTATTTTGTAATTATTTTAAAATTTTAATATTTATTTTATATGTAGCACTTTGAGCTACATATCTAATATAAAAGTCTGTTATTGAAATAAATGTT
The DNA here is from genome assembly GCA_026402145.1 of Polypterus bichir lapradei. Lineage (NCBI taxonomy): Eukaryota > Metazoa > Chordata > Cladistia > Polypteriformes > Polypteridae > Polypterus > Polypterus bichir. The sequence continues at coordinate 11,076,260 of JANRMT010062796.1, read as the reverse complement.
GTTGACTTTTAGCGTTTGCAATTTAAAAAGAGATCAAGGGTGAGCTGACAGAGGTGCATGTGACATTGAATGTAAAAGAAGTACTGATCCAGCATTGCAAAGCAGTTGCTTTAACTAAATGATGAATGACTGACGAACGATTAAGTAACTGTCAAATACTTATACTACAAATTTTCTGATGGATTAGGCTCACACAATAACAGCAGATACCCTCCATGAGGTGCTCTGTTGGTGCACTTTTAGCCACAGGCTTTTCTGCCCACTGCTACCAGGCAATTCAATGCTTCCTCCTGATGTACTCATTAAGTTCCTTTTGAAATAACTGCACAATATACATCTATTTATTTATCGATTGGTTGGCTGTATTATTTATCCTACGAATATGTACTTTTGTTGTTTTATGTTTAACATTATGTTTAATGTTGTACTGCTGTATGCATCTGAATTTCCTCATGGGATAATAAAGTGATCTATCTAATCTTGATTAATTATTGTCGGAGTTCAATTAAAAACATGAACTGAATTCCGACTAGTGAGCTGGAAGGAATTAAATCTCCAGTCTGTGTTGTGATCTAGTAATCCAAGGAGTGTTCTTGCACAACTTGGGGAACTTTTCACTTGCGCTATTTTTTTGCCACGGCAGATGGCAGCAAAGACTTTATATAATATGTTTATTCAGCCTGTACTCTTTCAAAAGCAGTTTAGCACAAGGAATGTTGTAAAGTACAGAAGCCCGTGCTTTTAAGCAGCATGAACGGGTGTTGACTTATTATTTTTTTAATCACTGAAGCGCATGAAAAGACACATGCTTGTTGACCAGATTCTGGACCGTTGTATGGAAAAAAATCTGCACGCCGTGCTTTTAACTGATCGATTTATAGTGCATAAAGCTACCCCAGTCATACCCTACAGAACACGTCGCTTCGTCACACATCACAGCTGTCTGATAGAAAACAACCCGTACGCCGCCTGAATGTATCGTTTCATAAAAAGCAGCTGCGTGTAAAATCGGTCAAATGCGGGCGCTAACCTTCATAATGTTCTTTCTGCGCTCCTCGCCGGAGTCACTAATCATCCAGAAGCCTGCCACAACCCCGGCGGCGCCCAGAATGATACCGACGTGAAAAATCCAGCGACCTCTCATAGCACCAGCATGGAACGAGCATCAAACACCTGCAAAAAACAAAACGAAAGCCGCACGCTGTCACCGACTCCTCTTGTACTCATGCGCAGCTGACCCAACGTTGATGTGGTTACCGTTTCGTACTTTGTGGTGTATTACCGCCCTCTGCAGTTTGGAGGGTGACAGAGTCTTCGTGAAAATATCTTGCGGACCTATTTGGTCATGTGAACTGTGCCAGTCCCTCTGATACCGTACAGCGATGTTAGAAACTTTACGTGCCCTTTCGCCACGTTTAAGGTGCGTTGAGAGCGCGAGGATTGTGTTTGATTATGGGTTGCTGAACGTCCTGAAAGCAGCGAGAACATATGTAAAGTAAAATGTGAGCGGCTATTTTGTCTAAGGTCTGAAAGTAAGTCTGTTTTCTGACATTTTATTATTATTATTTTACAGAGGATGATTGATTACATAGTAGGCTTTTCTCCACACCCCCAACGCTTTCCAATTCACCCTTTTATTTTACACGTTATTTTGGAAAAGGTCACAAACCATGCCCTGTTCATTTTGTACTTTTCTCCAATACAATTTACAATTTACAATACAATTTATTTTTGTATAGCTCAAAATCACACAGGAAGTGCCGCAATGGGCTTTAACAGGCCCTGCCTCTTGACAGCCCCCGAGCCTTGACTCTCTGAGAAGACAAGGAAAAACTCCCAAAAAACCTTGTAGGGAAAAAATGGAAGAAACCTTGGGAAAGGCAGTTCAAAGAGAGACCCCTTTCCAGGTAGGTTGGGCGTGCAGTGGGTGTCAAGAGAAGGGGGTCAATACAATACAATACAATACACAGAATAGAACAAATCCTTAATACAGCATAAAAATAAAAATTATAGAAGTACAGAGCAGAATTTAACAGTAGATGATATCACATAATAAGATTTGGATATTTTTAGAGTCCTGGAGACCTCATCCATCAAGCTGCCTCCCCCATTTGGCCATTCCACGGCTAAAATAGTGCTGGGCCAGCCAGTCCGATGAAAGGACCCCTCTTTCCCATGATTCCTGCGATCCTCCATCAGGGATGACTTTACCATAGGCAGGCAAACAACTTGGCAGGTGGGTCGTGGCACCAATTGCCACATTTGAGTACCGAGAACAGAAACAGAATAGGTGAGGGTTAGTATTCAATTATAACTATCATGTTACTTATGTTTTAGTGCTAATGACTAACAACAGAGATGCCGTCTGTACAGTTAATCAGCAGCTCTAGTCAGGATATGCTAAACTGAAATAGTGAGTCTTCAGCCGGGATTTAAAGGCTGAGACCGAAGGGGCATCTCTTATAGAAGCGGGAAGACCATTCCACAGTTTAGGGGCCCTGTAACTAAAAGCTCGACGTCCCACTGTTATTCTATTAATCTTTGGAATCATAAGCAGACCGGCATCTTGAGATCTTAATGTGCGCTCAGGTTTGTAAGTCATGATAAGTTCAGACAAGTAAGTCGGACCTTGGCCATTTAATGCTTTATATGTTAAAAGGAGGATTTTGAAATCTGCCCTAAACTTAACCGGGAGCCAGTGTAAGGATTTAAGAACTGGAGTTATGTGTTCATATTTTCTTGTTCTTGTAATAATTCTTGCAGCTGCATTTTGGATTAACTGGAGGCTGTATAGAGAACAGTTTGAACAGCCAGTGAACACCGCATTGCAGTAGTCAATCCTACTAGAGATAAATGCATGAAATATAATGCTGATGGACAGACAGCTGTAGCTGAACTGAAATTTCAACTTTCATTGCATGAATAAAAATGAATGAAAATAATATAACCAGTGCAGCAACAAAAACAGAAAAATAACACAAACTGTAAACATTAACAACACGCACACACAATCTTTCAGTATCTTGAGTGAACCTCCATCACTGCTTGACATGTCATCAAAGAGCCTCTAAATCTGCAGTAGTCCAATGTTATCCTATTCCAACAGAAGGGCCTGGTGTAGCTGCTGGACATTGGCAGGTAGAGGGTCATGTCTCTGGATTTGTGATGCCAGCCAAACCAAGGTCAGGAGAAAAGGTATGCCATAGTGGCTCTAGCACACCAACGTTAATTTCTTAGGACAGATACGACCACAGAGTTGCGTGTCTGGCCAGACATCGTTCTGCTGTTTTCGGTCAGGTGTCTAGGTGTGAGATCAAAGTTTCAGACAGACTGCTTTGTCCCTCATTGCCTGTCATTGGTGTGAGTGTTAGTTGTTTGAACAACAGTACAGGTAGCAGATTTGGAATGATCTCTAAGATGGTGTGCTTTTGTTACAGAGAAGTGCTGTCACATGACATGTCTACCTGCAGCAGGGATAAATATGGTTCTAAGGGGCCCCAGCCCCCCATTCAGAAGCCTGGCCCACCCAAATAATGCTTAAATGATTAGATATTGCAGTCAATGTTAATGGAAAACACAGATACACAGATGAATAATTGTGCCAAGTGCTGGACAGGTCATGTTGTTGGTGTTACTATTTTATGCCAGTCTTTCAATTACACAAGCTTATTTGGCAGTTTACTTTCAATGCTTTGGAGTAACTTCCATTCATCACATTCATGCCATACTGAATTCTATTCTAGGTAATTTAGGAAACCCACCATTATTGGCAAATCAAAATACAATTAAGACATTTTTTATAATGAAACCTAAATTTGTTGAAGCAGCCCTTACAGGGTATATTGAGCCTAAGGTACTAGAAAAAAGTGAGTCAGACTCCTCACTAACAGCAGAAACATCATACACTTGATGTGAATCTCCAGAAAAGGCAGTTAGTGCAAGTCCTCCGTCCGATGTTTCAAGGTTGGATGACCAAGCCACTCAACCAAGGTTGGTAAGATTTCCCATTACTACAATATTCTGGAAATCATGCTGGTATGCTAAGTATAGCTGTCTGGAATACGGAATGCCTAGAGATTCAGTATTTTGTAAAATGTGTAGATATTTTCCAAAGATCCACAAAGGGGTGCAGACTACATTCATGAAGAATGGATTCTTAGACTGGAAGCATTTCATTTGAGTCTGTTTTAAGTTCCAGGTTAGTAATCAGCACATAAATGCACAAGGAAGATTTGATGCTTACAGGTAGCTGCATAAAAATCAAGAAAACAGAACAATTTAAAGTCAACTAACAGACAAATAATGGAACTGAAATGCCTAAATAATATATTAATTTTTTTCTGTTAATTTCCCTACTATAAAATTGTGTTGAATTTTTGAAGGCCTGTTCATACTAACTGAGAAGCAGTGGTTCACTATATTTATAGGTCACATGAAGAAACAGCTCGGGATCCTGGTTGGCAATCCCCCTAGGCAGACACATAGTCCAGTTCCACCCCCTGGAAATGACCGTCTATCTGACGCAGCCAGGTATTATGTGGGCATCCCCTTGGCCTTTTCCAGCCACTCGGGTCCTCAACAATGAGGGGTATCACGCCACATGGCTGTAGTGCTGTAACTGATGCTCCCTCACAATGTAGGTAATGTGCCTCATTGGGGACTCCATGAGCAACTGCTTATTTGACACAAATTAAAACCAGTGGTACCCAAGGATACTCCGAAGAGACACAGTACCAATGAAGTCCTGTCTTTGTCTCAGGTCACCGGATAGCTCCTATGTCTTGCAACCATATAGCAAAATGGAAGCACCAGGACTCTTACTACTTGCTTTTAATGAAAGTTCTACAAATGTAATGGACTTTTCTGTGGTCTAGGCTTATGGCTTGTCCACCCAACTGATTCCAGGAACAACAACACCCAATTTGCATTTTCTGATTTCACCTCTGGACTGCAGCATGTCAATGGCCCACTCCTTTCCTTCAGGTGACACTTGAGACCTTATTGGATGCACACAAAATTGCCTAAGTTTGGCCTTTCTCTTTATATGGTAATTAAATAATTGCCATTTACAATACTTAAAGTTTGGCTCGGAAGAAAATAATCCGACTGTCGCCAGTAGTTACTTTTTCATATGTAATATCAGAGGTTAATTTGATGCTCTTTATAAAAAAAACCTGATTATTTTCTGTGTGAAGTCCATATGTTGTAATGGAAGTTCTCCAGGTACTCTAAAGTCATATGTCATTTTTTATGAGAACTCTGATATAGCCTAGTGGGTTCATAAATACAGTATACAGTATATATGATGTAAACAATATATACTGTCAAATAACACCTCTTAGGCATATCTTTTGCTTACATACTGTAAAGGCAAATCAAAAGCAAATTATTTAATTATTTTTATTGTTATATTTATTTTTCACTTGACACTTTTTCAGTGCACATTCATAAGTTGAAAAGGAGTGTTTTGGCATGTTCATACTATCTCAGCATTTCAAATATCATTATGGTCTCAAAATTTGTTCTGTTGAGTTCATTTTAGTGGCAGTTTTACATTCCAGATTATGCTCTGTTTCATGTTTCTTTTATGTTTATTCATTTTTCCATTATGTTATCTGTTCTTGGTACTTATAAAAAAATATGTAATGCAATTTCAAGATTGTTTTATACTTTATTTATTTTGATATTTTATTGTAGTGACTTATTTTTTTCCATTTTGTGTTGTGATTTGTATGGGTGCCACCAATTTGTGTGTCTGCTTAATGTAACGTTTTATTGTTGTGAGGCACATAATGCACATGCTACTGTCATTAACATTAACACACACGTTAATAATTTTTTTTTTTGCTATTTTTGCACTATTAATTTTTTAAAAATATTTTAATGTTATTCAGTTTATGTCATTTTATTTGCATATTACATATTTGTTTCACATGGGCAAAGCCATTTTGCATATTTGTTTGTATGAGTGCAGCTGTTTGTGTATATTATTATAATACTGCATTTTTGCTAGTCATATGATGATTATGCTGTGCTACCAATGGCAGAAATGAAATAAAAAAATGCTGTTTGTATTAACCAGTGCTCACACATTAAGCAGTGTGCCCACAAGGGGGTGCCAGGGAGTCCCAAACCCAAGACACAGTAAAGCACCAGGCGTTTTAGAATAAAAGGATTTTTATTTATTCTTCACAAGCACCGCTTTACATTCCTCCAATAATCTGCCTCAGTAACAATGCAAATAAGTTCACCATTTTTTCCTCCTCTCTACTTCCTGCTGAGTGTTGCCCATTGCTTCGCTTGAACGGTGTCAGAGTCAGGAGGCTTCTTTTTAAACCAGACCCGGGAACTGATTCCTGTCTGTTATGAAGGTCACCCAGGGAAACCAGGAAGACCTCCTTTGGCAGCTCCCTCTGGTGTTACCCAAAGACCCCAACAGGGCTGAATTTCTAGACCCCAACTCCCATGCCACCCTGTGGGTGTCCTGACTGGGTTTAGCGTGGATGGATACTGCCACCTGTCGTGTGAGGGAATGATCTGCTCCTGGTGAACCCCTCTGCTTGTTCCTTTCATCATGGCCTTCTAGCCTGGCATGAATCCTTCCTCTCAGGCACTTACAGCAATTAAGAGAATGAATAGCATGATTCTTGTGTTCAAGCTATGTAAAAGGAATACGTTTGGGATCAAATTTTGGTTTTGACTGAGAATTTTGGTTTTGCTCATTTGTTATTAAGGACATAATGATCTTCTGTGCAGAAGATTTGCACAACAATACTTTGAACTAGCACCCCAAAGAGAACATTTGCTTTTACCTGCAGCAAAAGTATTTCTTGACACACTTCTGCTGACTAATTAGTTAGCTGAAAGTAGTCAATGCTGCATTGTTCATAATGGCAATTAGTTTTGTCTTCATTCTGTTCTGTGTTACTTCTTCCAATGGGTCAAGAGTGCATCCCATAATGGAGTCTGCCTTTTTAAGTAATGTGTTAATTTAGTGGGCCTCTCCTGAAGTGATGTTACTGGCTAAGCACACCACAGTGTAATAAATCTCACTGGCCATCAACGTGTGTAGAATATGTGAAGGATGTCACTAAACACATTAAAGAAACATAATATCTTAAAAAAAGAGTGTTCTCTGCCCTTTCTTATATATTCTTATATAGTTCCTCTGTGTTGCAAGACCAGTCCAGCTTGTCACTGATGCAGACCCCCAAGTACCAGTAGCAGTGCACCACCTCCATATTAACTCTGAATACCTCGATATTAACCTGAATAGTGACCAGACACAGAGGCTCATTGGTGCGGTAAAAGTCAATAACCAGTTACTTGGTGTTGCTGATGTTAAGTTTCAGACAGTTCTGTTTGCATCAAGAAACAGACTTTACCAAAAGAATTCACTGTAAGGAAGAAACAATTATTTTCAGGTTTTTTGATTGTGACTTTAGTTTGTTGTGAGAAATTTTCTTGTATACCTCTGCTTTTCATGATAATCCCCAGAAGTGTCCTTAAAGAAAAGCAAAATATAGATCTCTGCCATAACTGTTTACTTTTACCCAAAAAGATCTGCATAAGTCCAGTTTTATCCAGTACCATGTTGCCAGAAGTCCAGTTGAGACTAATGTAGCATTATTTACCAAATGCTCATCCATTTCCTGAAATTGTTTATTCAAATGTTTTATTGCAGGGGCCAGAGTCTTTCCTCACAACATCTGATGCTACCCTGGACAAAGCAGCAATCCTTAAAGGATAAGTTGTATATTTTTCAAGTCAGTGTTTTTTCTGCACAGTCATAGTTTATATTAATTTGCCACATTAACCCTGTATTTGAAAATTGAGCATTTTTATATATTAAAAAATACTTAGTCTGTTCTTGTCTTTTAAAATAGAGATGATGAGGCATAATTACATAACTTTGACTTGAAAAATACTGAACTTGTGCTTTAACAGGGCTCTGTTGTGCACACTTCTTCTTTCGGCTGCACCTGTTAGGGGTTGCCACAGTGGGACATCATCTTCCATATCTTTTTGTCCTCTATATCTTGCTCTGTGACACCCAGCACCTGCATGTCCTCTGTCACCACATCCATAAACCTTCTCTTAGGCCTTCCTCTTCCCTGGCAGCTCTATCCTTAGCCTCTTTTTCTCAATATAGCCAGCATTTCTCCTCTACACATGTCCCATTCCATTTTTTAAATCCATGAACTGTTTTTTGAAAGTATTGTTTTGACTAATGGGTTAAGAAAGAGTAAGGAGCAAAGTGAGAACCAGCCTTGACTGGATGGCCATGCCACTCCACTATAAAGCAACAATCTAAATTGTGCCTTTCATTGTTTTGTCTTGTTTTTTTTGGGTATTTTTACTATAGGGATCTATTTTTATCATTTAGAGTTGAGTTAGTTTATATTAATTCATATCTTATTTTGTGTATTACCAGTTTGTGTGCATGGTTTCCATTCTGGTTGTTATACTAGGACAGTAGGACATAAGTGTGCAACATGCGACGTCACAGTTACAGCGGAATAAAGTTCAGCATTGTAAATTTCCAGGTTGTCCAGGATTATTTATAGTTTTAGTTACATTTCAGAGCATTATTGTTTGGTTTCTCAGTTATATAAGATCTGTGTTTTTGAGTTTGTCTTTTGTTTTGGCTATGAGGTTTTTGATGCTTAGTATTACTACTTGAAAGTATTAGACCACTTAGCTATGTTACATGACTCCAATTTCTGTCCAATGTTTTTAGTTTCTTTCTGATGTGAGGTTTTGTCATTCCCAGTTTTGAGTCCTTTTTTGTTTTATTTTGTTTCATTTTATACCAGTTGCGTTGTATCAGTGTAACTGGTACGCAACCAAGCAGAGGATTTGAATACTTGTTGAAAGCTATTGTGGACTAATTTGAAGGTTTTCTTTTTTATTTATGTTTTATTGGAAATGTTTATGCTATTTGGAAAAATAAAAAGATTGAATGTGAATTCATTGCTTGAAATTAGTATTTGTTGTGCTTCATTTTTCATAAAACAAAAAAAGCACAATAATAATGATATTTAACAATATTTAATATTATATTTAATAATATAATGATAATAATCCTGCAAGTGGAGCTGCATAGGAAATACAGACATGGCAAAATAAAACATAACAATGATCATGACTACAACAGTAGGCTTTGAATTCATTTAGAAAGACTGATTTAATTCAAAGGAAGATATAAAAGTCTCCCAGATGAGCTTACATTAAAGCTTACATTAAGGTTTGGTAAATACCATCCTGTGTTGTTCACTGCAATCTATGAATTGATCTGTCACACTCTTCATGTTCGCTACTGGCTTTCTGAAGAGTTCTCTGTGGTTAGCTTCTCAATTAGAAAAACTCTCTGACGTGCATTGAGCAGATGCTACGTGCTAACAGTAAACATGAGTCACAGGTCATTAAAGGTGATTATTGCATTTTCATAGCATCAAATTTTGTGATTATATTAGGCTAGTTGATTTACTTTAGTGACCTAAATTAAACTTCTATATGTATAGTTTATGGGGCTGCTTTGGTAAGATTATGAACCATAAACTGCTGATTAGGTTTATGGCTCAAGTACAGATCTGCCTTTATAAGTTGACTCGAGCAACATAGATGCAACGTATGACTGTGTGTGTCCATAAATAATTTACTGTAAAGTATTTTCTTAGAAGAGCTTTGAACCTTGCTCTTTATACTCAGGAGATGTTTTCACTTCAGCTTTGGACTAATTCTGTAAGAGTTTTCAGAAATTTGTTTTATAGAACTAAATTCTAGCAGCTACAATCTTGCACTGTTAAGCACAAGACTACATTTGACTCACTGTGCAAATCTTATTAAATTACGTAACATGACTTTCAAAATTTTGCCAACAGCTCATACCTTGCATTTGATGCTGCTCAGAATAAAACCTTCTTCAGTCCTAAAGTGGATTAAATGAGTTTGATTATAGATGGATGAATATGACATTATCCACTTCTGATTTATAAGTCTCTGAATAAACGTGCCTGTTAAATAAATACAGTATATATATTCAGCAAAAGGAAAAGAGTTTTGGGGTGAACCTCTACTCTGACGCTTCTTTTCATAAGCCCAAGTGGGGTAAATACACCACTGCCTCACATACGTATTAAGTTGCACTACTAGACATCTGGTAACGCTGAATCTGGTAACGCTGAGCCACATTATTAATATTTGGTGAAAACTTTAAAACATTGCTCTGAATATCTCATTATGTCAGTTGCCATCTTCACAATAAACACAATGCTACCCACTAGTGGATATACACAAAACCGTGCCACTCTAGTGGGTATTTTGACTTGGTGGTGTTCCAATCTCCTGTGGGTCTCACACCAGGGTTTTGTTGTTGCTACATTTGTGTCTTCCTTGGGATTGTCTATTTAGTTTTTGTTTTGTTGTTTTTTTAGTTATTAATTATTTTCTTTTAAAAATATCTTTTCATTGTGTTCTGTTAATTATGTCATAAAATATTTTAATGTGTTTGATGAGGGTAAAGCTTAATATTCTTTAATCAGTCTCATGGCCACACTTTGCTTCTTTCTGTCATTGCAGTTTCACAGTGGCATTAGTATACTCATAATAGTGTTCTGTTCCCCATGTACTTAGGTTTGTTAAATTGTGTGGTCTTCTGGCCGTTTTTGTTTTATAGGTATTTCACCTTTGACTTTTAGTTTAGGATTTTGAATTAGGATTGCAGATATTGGCTCAGATTGATAAATTAATGTGTTTTTTGCATTAATTTCTTTTGGATTCTGGATTGTGCTCATTTGTCTTGGTAATGAATCATTTGTTTTCCTTGTTCATCCCTGTTATAGTTAGATGTTTTAGAATATAGATTTTGAGTTTTGCATTGGGTGGCAAGGTGGCACAGTGCTAGTGCCACGTACTAGTATCCTACGTTGAGTTTGCATGTTCTCCCTCTGTTCTTGTGGGTTCCCCTGGGTGCTCTGGTTTCCTCCCATAGTCCAAAGACATGCACTGTTAGGAGAACTGACATTGCTAGTGTGTATGTTTAGTCTCCAATGAGCTGACACTCTCTCCAGGGATTGTTCTTGCCTTGAGCCATGTGTTTGCTGGGGAAAGGCTCTGCTTTTATTAAACAAATTTGGCAGATGGATGGATAGGTGGATAGAGTTTTGAATTTATGTATTTTTAATTTTCTGAATTTTTATTCCTGATTATTCTTAGTAAATTTTTTGTATGTTGATCTTTATTTTAATTTGTTATATAAATGTACTTAATTATTGTAACTCTAATGTTTGGTCAGAGTTTTTTGATTGTCTCACTTTACTTTTGGTGTTTGTTTGGGACTTTCAGAAATGGTGGGAAACTTTTCCCCACCATTTTATTGCCCCTTAAGAGACTCAAGAAAGTTATTTTTGAGGCAGAAGGTTATTTTCTATCTGCTTTGACTACACCTGGAATCTAAGCATGATGGTGCACAGTAATCCTGTCCTTTATAGCCTAAGCTACATACTTATTTTCAGGATAAAATTAATCAGAGACATTGTGTCATTCCTATGATAATATTCAATGAAAGCTGAATGCACTGTGTACATGTTTGCTAGCTGATTGTACATTTTCAAGCAGTGAACATAAAGGCCTTTGTAATAATAAATAGATTTACTATATTGCATACATATCCTTCAGCACTTCTGCCCCTAAATTAATAATAATGTCCTGAGTTGCATTACCTCCTTTTTTCACAAATGAGCCCTCTGAGTTAATGCACATTAGCTCTACTGCATAACAGAATGTAATTCATCAGACTTTGAGGGCTTCCGTATCTTCTGCTTTTCATTTAAACTTTAAACTCTCAATTAACTTAACTGATCTAATTTGTTCATTTGGACATACAGATTATTTTTAGCAGCACGTAATTTAAAAAAAAAAGCACAGCTGATTCAAATAACCTTACAATATCTGGAGCCCACAGGCATGTAAAATGTGTCTAATTATTCAGCAAATTAAACCAATTAAGTGATTTAAAAGACTCCTAGAAGGAAGGCCAGAGAACCTTGTGATTCTTGATGACTAGAATTGCTCATCCTTGTTATAGTCAGTGAGGGTATTTATATTGCTGCTTCAATTCACCTTTAACTGTAATGGTGTAGTTTTATTGTTGCTCCAGCAGGTGGCTATATGAGACTACTGAACCCTCTCCAAGCACCGGATGCCAAAGTAGACATCCCAGTGATACTCAGTTATTAACATGTTGCCTGGTATTAAAATTTCGTCTGTGCTTTGCATTAAGTAATATAATAGCCTGCCATGTGACTGATGTTCTCCAACAAGACCCTGGCTTGGATGCCCCAGACGGTGAGTGAAATGATCATGTTTATACAGTATGATGCTTGTTTTTTCTCTTATTCATCTTTGACGTGATGTTTTTACTGAGCAGTTATTGGATGTCATTAATACTGCAGCAGATATTGACAGCAGCTAAACAATCTGCTCAAGAAAAATATCATCAGTAACCTTTTGAGTTGTGTGAATGTTTCTTTACAGTGTTGATCTGAAACACTAAGTAGTGGTGGTGAAAGTGATGAGCTTAATCTGCATTTAGGGCTGTGTCCACCATACAGGTTGGGGGTCTAAAAGTGATAAGTGTACACTGAGTGCAAGACTGAGCCTTCTGGAGAGCTAGAGTAGAGGAAGGTGATGAACAGAGCTGCAGTTCAAGACCGACAATAGTGGAGACATGGGGAAACTTAAACTGATGAACAAAGGCAGAGTTCAAATTTAGTCCTATCAGGCAGGTGAGGAAGATGAAGGTAAAGAATTTGATTGGTGTTTAACACTATATTTACTTTAAAGGTGGATGAGCTAAAAGAGGTGAGTGTAGCCAGGGTTGAAGGTCAGGAGTGGTGTAAGAGGAGCAAGTAATGAAAATATGCTGAGTTTAAGCACGGGCCTATCTTTAGAGGTGGGGATCTAAAAGTGGTAAGGATAGTGCTCCCACCATTCAAAATGTTGTTAGAACTTTTATTTCCTCTCTAGTCAAGTTTGATTATCTTCTAGGTGTTCTGGCAGAGGCTGCAAGCGCGATTGGAGCAGGGCCATTCTGAGGACCTCATTAAACCATCCAATCAATTGTAGCATGGAGTAGAGTGAAACCTAATCAGTGTGAGCTTTATCACTTGCACTTATCGGCAATTCCTTGCTCGTGGGAAACAATTGCAAGCCCCGATCACCATCGTGAGTAGGATTCAGTGGCTTATCCATGCCTCTCAGTGTCAGAACGAAAACAATTGGATTCATTCAGTCCAGCATGTATACAACCCTGGACATCTAAGGGCATCAAAGATCTATTATTGCTCATTATCATGTAACTCATGTTTGATAGTCCTCTTGTAAATTATGTTCCTGCTGTTCATGGCCACAAATAGGTGTGAGTAAACCATGGGTGTTTCTAAGTGGGTTATACTTTTACAATAGCAGATAAATGAATCTGTGGGAACAAATTCCACTGTAACTGTGACTGCAGCTTGATACAGTCACATTTATCTTAATGGTTGTATCCCATTTCAGTGGGGAGGGCGCTACCAGGATAGGCACACAGGTTTCCTTCACTTTACGAATGAGCAGATCTATTCTTGAAACCCTCTTTGTAAAGTGAACTTTTGTAACGTGAACACCTAATTACAAATAATTTAAATGGAAAACATTTTAAAGTATTCCCTGGCCCCAAAAATGACCCCTATTTTTGTTCAAATGGCTCCAAACTGCAGAAAATTTGACAGAATTATTTAAATAATAACATTAGCAATCAGAACCAACCTTAATAAGACATTGTCCTTCATTAAATATTGATTAATAGATCTCTTTATGTAGACTTTTATCACTTCTAGTTTCATATTCAAAGGAATGGCCTTCCATTTATCTTGGGCTTTTCCAACTAGTTCACAATATGTTTTGGAGATGTGATGCTCAGAATAATACAAGAACACAAGTGAGCAACACACATGACAAGGTGAATGACCCAAAGCACATGAATGCACAAGTATAATCCACATACAGCCTTTAGACCGGCCCTACTTCACTTGACAGTTTGTAAAGGCAGCAATATCAACTGTGGAAATAAGTGAGACTGGGATTGTGGGTTTCTAACATCCAGCTTCTTCCTGTTCCATAGACTGCAGCAAGGTGTACTTGAAATGACTGTATAGGTGGTCTGGATTCTTCATGCAGGCAGATTTTGGTAGAGCGGGGAAGACTGCATTTTGGATAATTGACTGAGTAAAGCATTGTACCTATTTGTGTAGCCTGTTTATTTTCTGGTTTTTATATTTCAGTAACACGTGTCTAACAACATACAGTGGTGTGAAAAACTATTTGCCCCCTTCCTGATTTCTTATTCTTTTGCATGTTTGTCACACAAAATGTTTCTGATCATCAAACACATTTAACCATTAGTCAAATATAACACAAGTAAACACAAAAAGCAGTTTTTAAATGATGGTTTTTATTATTTAGGGAGAAAAAAAATCCAAACCTACATGGCCCTGTGTGAAAAAGTAATTGCCCCCTGAACCTAATAACTGGTTGGGCCACCCTTAGCAGCAATAACTGCAATCAAGCGTTTGCGATAACTTGCAATGAGTCTTTTACAGCGCTCTGGAGGAATTTTGGCCCACTCATCTTTGCAGAATTGTTGTAATTCAGCTTTATTTGAGGGTTTTCTAGCATGAACCGCCTTTTTAAGGTCATGCCATAGCATCTCAATTGGATTCAGGTCAGGACTTTGACTAGGCCACTCCAAAGTCTTCATTTTGTTTTTCTTCAGCCATTCAGAGGTGGATTTGCTGGTGTGTTTTGGGTCATTGTCCTGTTGCAGCACCCAAGATCGCTTCAGCTTGAGTTGACGAACAGATGGCCGGACATTCTCCTTCAGGATTTTTTGGTAGACAGTAGAATTCATGGTTCCATCTATCACAGCAAGCCTTCCAGGTCCTGAAGCAGCAAAACAACCCCAGACCATCACACTACCACCACCATATTTTACTGTTGGTATGATGTTCTTTTTCTGAAATGCTGTGTTCCTTTTACGCCAGATGTAACGGGACATTTGCCTTATTATTATTATTTCCAAAAAGTTCAACTTTTGTCTCATCAGTCCACAAGGTATTTTCCCAAAAGTCTTGGCAATCATTGAGATGTTTCTTAGCAAAATTGAGACGAGCCCTAATGTTCTTTTTGCTTAACAGTGGTTTGCGTCTTGGAAATCTGCCATGCAGGCCGTTTTTGCCGTCTCTTTCTTATGGTGGAGTCGTGAACACTGACCTTAATTGAGGCAAGTGAGGCCTGCAGTTCTTTAGACGTTGTCCTGGGGTCTTTTGTGACCTCTCGGATGAGTCGTCTCTGCGCTCTTGGGGTAATTTTGGTCGGCCGGCCACTCCTGGGAAGGTTCACCACTGTTCCATGTTTTTGCCACACTGTGGTTCGCTGGAGTCCCAAAGCTTTAGAAATGGCTTTATAACCTTTACCAGACTGATAGATCTCAATTACTTCTGTTCTCATTTGTTCCTGAATTTCTTTGGATCTTGGCATGATGTCTAGCTTTTGAGGTGCTTTTGGTCTACTTCTCTGTGTCAGGCAGCTCCTATTTAAGTGATTTCTTGATTGAAACAGGTGTGGCAGTAATCAGGCCTGGGGGTGGCTACGGAAATTGAAATCAGGTGTGATATACCACAGTTAGGTTATTTTTTAACAAGGGGGCAATTACTTTTTCACACAGGGCCATGTAGGTTTGGATTTTTTTTCTCCCTAAATAATAAAAACCATCATTTAAAAACTGCATTTTGTGTTTACTTGTGTTATATTTGACTAATGGTTACATGTGTTTGATGATCAGAAACATTTTGTGTGACAAACATGCAAAAGAATAAGAAATCAGGAAGGGGGCAAATAGTTTTTCACACCACTGTATATCTGACTAAAAGTAGCCATTTGCATTTGAAAATGTAGTGAAGCAAAAGTAGATTAGATAGGAAATTTTATAGTAAAGTAGAAATATTCTCAAAACATACTCAAATACATTACTATACAATCCTGCTGCCAATGTTGTTTCATGATCTTATATTACAGATACTATTTTGACCATATAGATATGTCCATGAAATCCTCATGATTAGTTTAATATGGTATTATTTCATATTATTGTGACTGTATAGACCTGTCCATGAAATAGGTCAATCTAATGTGGTATTATTATCATATATGTGATGCTTGGCCAACTTATAGCCAAAAACAAACAAGGGACAATAAACTAAACAACCATATTAAATTGCCAAGACTTAAAATATAAAACAAAACTTAAAGTCCTTAGATGGTTCTAGGTCAGCTTCCTGTAATTGTTTTTTTTTTATTTAAGCCCCAAAAATCCATCCATCCATCCATCCATTGTACATTTTCTAAGCCCAAAGCAGGGTCACAACAATTTTTTAAATATAGCTTTCTTTTTCAAAAAAGATATGTAGTGTTTGCCCTTAAATAAGGTTGTTGTGATGGTATCACCTGCCCATATGTGCCCTCTTGAGCCTAACCAAGGTGACCTTGTCCTCAGCATCAACTATTAAGGACATGGAAGGAGCTAATGTTATAATAGAAGAATGAAACATGAATAAAGGAATAATAAAAATAAATTTTAGCAGCTCATAAGGAAACAATTAAAGCAACTGCACGATAAGAGCATTACATATTTCTGGAACCTAACAAATAAGAACAGCAATGTCAAACTGGAAATGACTTATCTATACTAATAAAAGGCAAAGCCCTCACTGACTCACTCACTCACTCACTCACTCACTCACTCACTCACTCACTCACTGACTCATCACTAATTCTCCAACTTCCCGTGTGGGTGGAAGGCTGAAATTTGGCAGGTTCATTCCTTACAGCTTCCTTACAAAAGTTGGGCAGGTTTCATTTCGAAATTCTACGCGTAATGGTCATAACTGGAAGCTGTTTTTCTCCATTTACTGTAATGGAGATAAGCTTGAAAGCCATGGGGGCGGAGTTTCGTGTGACATCATCACGCCTCCCACGTAATCATGCAGTACGTAGAAAACCAGGAAGAGCCCTAAAAACCGCTGAAGAAAACATGCATTATATAATTGAGAAGGCAGCGAAACAATAAGAAGCGAGCGAGTGACATATACAATCATATTCATGAGTTCTGCTACTTCGGAAACAAAGCACGATGTAAACCTAAACTTTAAATTAAGTTCATAGACAGGCTGCCGCTAGCGTTTGTAATTTAGTGCCTGCCCATATAAGGCCGTCCGTCAGCGGCAATCCAATAGAAACACTGCCACGGGTAAATATTCACGGGTGAAGGACTGTGCTTATGCAGAGGAAGATGAGATGGTCAGGGTGGTGTTTGGCACAAACTCAGCGAAACTGCGAGAGAAAGTTTTAAGTGCCGGGACTTAGGTAACATTAGATACAGCCATGGACATAGCACGACATGGCACCAGCACATCTGGGAAACTTCGATGTATGTACACTGAGCGGCTCACGTGAACTGACGCAGTGCACAGACAGAAAGCAACAGTTCCAAAGAGCGCTGAACAAAAACCGAATTACACAATTGAAAAGGCAGCAAAAAAATATCAAGCGTCTAATACATACAAGCGTATTCATAAGTGCAGCTACTGCGGAAACAAAGCA
>JANRMT010062796.1:11018765-11058460 GCA_026402145.1 Polypterus bichir lapradei | reverse complement strand
GGAAGCTGTTTTTCTCCATTTACTGTAATGGAGATAAGCTTGAAAGCTGTGGGGGCGGAGTTTCGTGTGACATCATCACGCCTCCCACGTAATCACGCAGTACGTAGAAAACCAGGAAGAGCCCTAAAAAGCGCTGAAGAAAACATGCATTATATAATTGAGAAGGCAGCGAAACAATAAGAAGCAAGCGAGTGACATATACAATCATATTCATGAGTTCTGCTACTTCAGAAACAAAGCACGATGTAAACCTAAACTTTAAATTAAGTTCATAGACAGGCTGCCGCTGGCGTTTGTAATTTAGTGCCTGCCCATATAAGGCCGTCCGTCAGCGGCAATCCAATAGAAACACTGCCACTAAATATTCACGGGTGAAGGACTGTGCTTATGCAGAGGAAGATGAGCTGGTCAGGGTGGTGTTTGGCACAAACTCAGCGAAACTGCGAGAGAAAGTTTTAAGTGCTGGGACTTAGGTAACATTAGATACAGCCATGGACATAGCACGACATGGCACCAGCACAGCTGGGAAACTTCGATGTATGTACACTGAGCGGCTCACATGAACTGACGCAGTGCACAGACAGAAAGCAACAGTTCCAAAGAGCGCTGAACAAAAACTGAATTACACAATTGAAAAGGCAGCAAAAAAATATCAAGCGTCTGATACATACAAGCGTATTCATAAGTGCAGCTACTGCGGAAACAAAGCACACGGTGCAAAAAGTGAATGTCCCGCTAAAGGAAGACAGTGTAAAAAAAAACCCGTGCATGCAGTGTGTCAGGTCTCAGATAAAGAAGAAGACGAGCTGTTTATTGATGCAGTAAGAAACGAATCGATGAATGAAACCTGTCATCTTTACAACGATTGACAAACACGGAATGTAACTTGAACACAACACATCGTACAAATACGACCCTGATTGAAACAAATAATGATAATCGAATCCTTGATCACAGCAACACTCAATAACACTCACAAAACAATTACTGTATATTGACAATCATGTTACGTTATTTTTAAAATGTTCCCTTTTCTTTTTCATAGCTTCTTTAACACACTACGTCTCCGCTGCGAATATATATATATACCCCGATCTACATACTCTCAAATAGATAAGCCACACACTGTGGCGCAATTGTAGAGGCTTTGCCTCTATCGCCTACATCCGAGGTTCGATTCCCGAGAGGGGATGTACTGAGTATGTACGCGCGCTTCTCGGTTCATTTTAACCTCGCATCTCCTTGGTTTGAGACGTATGAAAAAATATGCGGTTAACGCAGAATCTTGTTACCTTATTTTTAAAATCTTTCCTTTTCTTAGCACAAGCACAGCTGAGAAGCTTCGATGCATGTACTCCATAACAAAAAGTAATGCATTTAATCACACTTTCAATTCCAAGCAAAGGGGAACTTTTGTCAATGCATGATTTCCTGGTACATCGATTACACTGATGCACACATCACAGCTACAAAAATGTTAGAGTCAGAATGAAGCGCGTTCCTAATTGAGAAGGCAGCGAAACAATAAGAAGCGAGCGAGTGACATATAATACCATATTCATGAGTGTTGCTACTTCGGAAACAAAGCAAGGTGTAAACCTAAACTTTAAATTAAGTTAATAGACAGGCTGCCGCTGGCGTTTTTCATGCCCACGGGTAATGCGGGATACAAGTTTAATGAGAGGATGCAGGATATAAACGAGAGTTTTGATCACTTTGTAACTAAGTTAAAATTGCAGGTGAAGGGGTGTGCTTATGCAAATTCCGAGAGACTGTGTTTGTGGGGGATTGACAGTTAAGGCGGGTGGGGGAGTCACGTCATCATATCCCCTCCCATTTACCTCATTTCGCTCTGAGCTGAGCTCCGCGGCTAACGCCGTCTTCCGAATCAACTTCGTCACACTGCCACCAAATACACACAGAAAAATCCACAAGTTAATACACACGCTGTCTCTAGAGTTTCTCCACACTGAATCCTCCAGGCACTACTTACAAAAGGTTACATTGACAATCGCACAGCTGAGAAGCTTCGATGCATGTGCTCCATAACGCGTTAAAAATATAAAGTCACTGTCGGAATAAATAAAGTCAAAACTTAAAGTAAAAACTTGTTTCTGAATATATAAAGTCAAAACTTTAATATATAAACTCAGCGCTGGAATATATAAAGTCAAATCTTGAATATATAAAGTCAGCATCGGAATATATTGTCACGCTTGGGTCACAGATTTGCACAGAGACACAGGAGGTCGTAGAAACAAGAAGGGTTTTTATTCAAACACTGCAAACACATGAGCTTAAACGTGCTCCATGACAAGTCAGAGATGACAGTTCCGCTAGGAGCAGAGAGAGAGCGATAAAAGCAAGCAAACAATCAATTTTCAACTGACAGGCACTGCACAAGGCTTTTAAGTTAGCGGAGTATCGCGCGAGGTTTGCATTACGCGTTATAGCGCAAGTGAGAAAGTAAGGAGCAATGTGAGGGTAGTCTGTGTTTCAGGGGTTGTGGTTTTCCCAGAGGCGTCTGTATCTTCTTGGGGTGCGATCAGCCCTCCAGCTCACACCCTCCCCCTCAGCTTTATTCACATTTCCGTGAATCAAGCGACTCTCTGTACCAGGTTCATTTAGTCTTGATAATACGTCTGCGTTGACGTGTTCAGAACCTGGTTGATGTTTTACTGTGAAACGGTAAGGTTGTAAGCCCAGAAACCATCTCATGAGGCGAGAGTTTGTATCTTTCTGTCGGTATGACCATTGAAGTGGAGCATGATCAGTTACCAAAGTGAAGTTTCGTCCCCACACGTAATAGCGAAGCCCTCCAGCTCACAATATAAAGTAAGCGCTGGAATATATAAAGTCAAAACTTCAATATATAAAGTCATCGTCGGAATATACAAAGTCAGTGCTGCAATATCCATCCATTTCCCAACCCATTGAATCCGACCACAGGGTCACGGGGGTCTGCTGGAGTCAATCCCAGCCAACACTGGGTGCAAGGCAGGAACCAATCCTGGGCAGGGCAAATGCATCATTTTCAAAACATTAACCGAACAGTGTTTTTTTAATTTATTTTTCTGAATACGTTTTTGTTAACTTACTTCAGTTCAGAGTCGTTTCAATCAATATATTTTGACTTTGACTTTATATAATCAGGAATGACTTTATAAATTTCCGACGCTGACTTTATATATTCTGACGCTGACTTTATATATTCAAGTTTTGAATTTATATATTCCAGTGATGACTTTATATATTCAAGTTTTGACTTTATATATTCCAGCTGTGACTTTATTTATTCAAATTTTGACTTTATATATTTAGAAAAAAGTTTTGATTTTATATATACCGACGCTGACTTTATGTATTCAAGTTTTGACTTTATGTATTCCGACAGTGACTTTATATATTCGGGAATGACTTTATATATTCAAGTTTTGACTTTATATATTCTGACGCCGACTTTATATATTCAGAAAATCAATGTATTTGCCTGTTTCGCACCCCATAGTATATGTGTGTGTGTATATATGTACACATGTATGTATATATACTCAGCAAAAAAAGAAACGTCCCCTGACTTTCAACTGTTTTTACTTTCAGTAGACTTAATGTGTAAATATTTGTATGAACACTAAAAGAGTCAACACCATAAGACATAAACTAAAAATGTTTCACAATGTGTCCCTGAATGAAGGGAGGCTCAAAATCAAAAGTACCAGTCAGTATCTGGTGTGGCCACCAGCTGCTTGAAGTACTGCAGTGCATCTCCTCCTCATGGACTGGACCAGATTTGTCAGTTCTTGCTGTGAGATGTTACCCCACTCTTCCACCAAGGCACCTGCAAGTTCCTGGACATTTCTGGGGGGGAATGGCCCTAGCCCTCACCCTGCGATCCAACAGGTCCCAGACGTGCTCAATGGGATTGAGATCTGGGCTCTTCGCTGGCCATGGCAGAACACTGACATTGCTGTCATGCAGAAACTCACGCACTTTTTGCCACTCCTGTCTGGTCCAGCGAAGGTGGGTTTGTGCCCATAGGCGGCGTTGTTGCTGGTGATGTCTGGTAAGGACCTGCCTTACAACAGGCCTGCAAGCCCTCAGTCCAGCCTCTCTCAGCCTATTGCGGACAGTCTGAGCACTGATGGAGGGATTGTGTGTTCCTGGTGTGACTCGGGCAGTTGTTGTGGCCATCCTATACCTGTCACGCAGGTGTGATATTCGGATGTACCGATCCTGTGCAGGTGTTGTTACACGTGGTCTTCCACTGCGAGGATGATCAGCTGTCCTTCCTGTCTCCCTGTAGCGCTGTCTTAGGCGTCTCACAGTGTGGACATGGCAATTTATTGCCCTAGCCACATCAGCAGTCCTCATGCCTCCCTGCAGCATGCCTAATGCACGTTCACGCAGATGAGCAGGGACCCTGGGCATCTTTCTTTGGGTGTTTTTCACAGTCGGTAGACAAGTCTCTTTAGTGTCCTGCGTTTTTAGAACTGTGACCTTAAATGCCTACTTTCTGTAAGCTGTTAAGGTCTTAACGACCATTCCACAGGTGCATGTTAATTAATTGATTATGGTTAATTGAACATGCATGGAAAACATTGTTTAAACAATTTACAATGAAGATCTGTAAAGTTATTTGGATTTTTAAAACATTATTGTTGAAATACACAGTCATGAAAAAGGGATGTTTCTTTTTTTGCTGAGTATATATATATATGCCAGCAGCACTCATGACAATGACAAAACAATTACGTTGTCAATCATGTTACGTTATTATTAAAATGTTTCCTTTTCTTTTTACTTCTTCGCTGCCAAGCGTGGGTATTTTACTATATATATATATATATAGATATAGATATAGATATATATAAATATGACAACAACACTCATATCAATGACAAAACAATTACATTAACAATCATGTTACGTTATTTTTAAAATTTTTCCTTTTCTTTTTCATAACTTCTTTTATACACTACTTCTCCGCTGCGAAGCGCGGGTATTCTGCTAGTATCAAAATAAATCAGGATAAGTGACAAAGAAAAGCATCCTCCTGGTAGCTTTAGGAGGAGTGCCTTAGTCTCTATACTGACCTAATTTTGTGTCAAAAATCTCTTTCCCTGACCTATTCACAACTATGCTATCACAAATATGTTGCATGGGCTAAGCATGGGCTGATTTTTTTAGGGGTCTACACAGTATATCACTTAAAAGGCAGTGGAAAGGCCTGTCTGCACAGTACAGATAATTTGGCTGTATTGTATGTTAATTATTACTTAAGTTACACATTACTCCCAAAAGTGAAGGCAAAAATTTGCAAAACCTTTCCAAAATCAATTTTATTATTTAATTGAATTAATTAAAGAATATGTGAAATTCAAAGCTGAACTGAAAATTCAAAAGATCAATAATAAATAAAAGAATAAAGAAAACTAAATACTTAAATTAACATTTTTATAGATGTAACAAGAAACTACTTGAAGAAAAATAATAAGATACTAAACTAGAAGAAACAAAAACTAAATGGGAAATCCAAAAATTTAAAAGTCAAACTTAACAAAAGATTAATCATAATAAATGTGAAAGGAGAAAACAAAACAATTAGTTATGTGTTATATTTTTGACCACAGGCCTTGAAAAACTGTTTATTTGATTTAAACTTACTTTCTATGTTAAGAAAGTTCATTTTCTATAGGTATGATGTTGCATTTATCAATTAGATTTTTACATTCATTGAAAAGTTCAATGACTTTATTTTTTACTGATATATTAATCCAGCCTTGGGTATCAGGGGAATATGCTAAATACAAAGAAAAATGTAAATGGAACAAGACACAACAATCTTAACAGTTTTACATGAATCCATTCTCACCTGTCCTAGGCTTCCTAATGCTTGCAAAACTACTTACAAATTTAAGGACTGTTTTAATCATTTCAGGTTATTGTTTTATAATTTTACTGTGATTTGACTGTCTAACAGTGAGTGAGGCAGGAAAATGAGAGAAAGACTAGCAGAATGGTATACAAGTTGTCCGAATAGAGTCATTGGAGGAATACAGCAAAATACACAATTGACTAATTTTTTTAACCGATTTTCAGGATAGATAGATAGATAGATAGATAGATAGATAGATAGATAGATAGATAGATAGACACCTCTGGGTGGTATCCAATTTGAATCCAGACTCTTTTCATGTGTAGCTCCTGGCTGGTGAAACAATCTCCTCACTTCCATTTGAGACTCTGACACCCTCAATGTGTTTAAGAAATGTTTGAAGACTCATGTTTGGTGAATTTCTGTTTATTTAGGTTTTGTAAAACTGGGAATTGTAAATAGCTTATATTTTGTTTTGACCTTTTCACTTGTAGCAATAAATTTTGTTCTCTTGATCTGTAACACTTGCTCCCTCAGACTGAAATTACTCGATTTTGTTGACGTCTTTTATAAGTCGTTTTGGATAAAAGCTTCTGCTAAGGAAATAAATGTAAATGCAACAGATAAATAGATAGACTGCAGATGCGCAAGCAGCATATGAGTGAGTGCTTTCATTTCTAACTGGTGTAGCCCCCCCAACACACACACACAGCTCTCATCGTGCTGCGTTCCTACAGCTCACTCACTCTCCACAGTAATTTACTGTCATTACTGCCTGCCAAAGAGACTGAAGAGCCTTAGCAGACAGAGCTGTAATTGTTGCCATTATCAGAATTAATGACGGTGTGTGCTTTGAGAGTGCTAGTACATGTGTGTGTGTGTATAAGCTTGCTGTGGACATGTGTGTATATGTAAATAGTTTGTTGAGAGATAGAAACACTTAAGATTGTACAGGAGACTACTGTATGTACATGCACACACTTAGAGGAGAAAAAGCTGGAGAAATATCAAGATTAGTCATTGATTTTGTGCTAAAATATGCAGGCAACTGTGCCTTGTGTGAACTATTCCTCTGAAGGTTTGCATATGGGAACATGCACATTGAGTTCAGGCCACCATTTAGGAAACAACACATGCAAAAGGGAATATAGGCTGCTTTGACTGTCAGTGTGCACTTTTTAGCTCAATCGACAGCATGAAAATTAGCTGGAAAAACAATGCCTTGAGTTTTCTGAGTTCATCTTTTGTGTCTGATCTAGCCATCAGCAGGAGTTTAGAAGGTCAAGCTTTTTAAATTACATGGATAACAATCCTGCAGAGAATGGCAGCTTGGCACGTCATTCACTCCATGGGGGGTTGCCCTGCTACAGTTTTTGGCTGCCATGACTAAAATCCAGGAAATGTGACAATTGGCATTCGTTTGTAGCAGAATTTGGTCTATCTGTTGAGCAGGCAGTCTGTTTGACTTGGAACCACAAGGTGGCAGGTTTAGTGTTCACTACCACCTCACTGTGTGACCTTGAGCAGGCCATTTCATCTGCCTTCATTTTAATTCCATGTATCATAGTTAGAGATTGTGCTGAAAAGTGTTTTGGCACATGGTTCACTTAGAAAGGTGCTATACATAATGAAAACTGTGAAATTGCCTATGCAACCAAATTCTGTCTTGACCATTACTTTCTAACATTAGAGAGGCTTTATGGAAATGGTGGTCCGATTTGGGTTTTCTGTAATCCCTGTCACTGCAAGGCCAGAAAACTGCGCTTTATAACCTTTTGATACACTGTGGTGCCCTGCTACTCTACATCTGATATTCAGAAGTCTGCACATTATAATGATGAATATTGTTCTAAAACATAAAACATTGTAATGGCAGAGCAGGCTGTTAAGTTTGTCAAGGACTGTCAATTTCCTATTAAACTAAGTGATTGTGCAACACATGGGTTGCCAAGATTATTATGTCTAGTGATCACTCAGAGCTCTTGGCAGGTCTCGGCTCTTTAATTCGTGTTGAAAATTTATTTTCAAAGGAGCTCACATGGTGTTTGTTTTTGTAACATTTTGAAACAATAGTGTCAGCAATCTGTAATATAAACCTTTTTCACCACCTTTCCTTTAACTATAATTTGAAAGTTATTTTTTATTAAATAAGTAATGTGTAACAAATACATTTTAACATTATCACTCTGCACATGGCATTTAGGAATAGCTGGATTTAGATCAATACCTATGGCATAGATATCTACCTGTATAATTCACTTAAAGTAGCTATTAGTCATTTTAAAAATTGATTGAATAAAACGTTAATTATTGAAAATATCTTTAAAGTGGTCAAATATAATTTTGAAGATAGCTTTAAATGATTTAAAGATATATTTAAATTGTAATTATTTAAAAATATCTTTAAATTATTTTAAGATATATTCAAACATTACAAAACATTTTAGCATGGGCCCGGTCTTTCCAAAATGACATCAAGTTGAGTTTTGAAGATTCCTAAAACAAAATTATACAAATAGTTTCTGCATAGAACAATAAACAGATAACTTGTAGATAGATAGATAGATAGATAGATAGATAGATAGATAGATAGATAGATAGATAGATACTTTGTTAATCCCAAGGGGAAATTCACAAAGTCCAGCAGCAGTATACTGATACAAAAAAACAATATTAATTTAAATAGTAATAAAAATGAAAAATGAAAAAAAATGAAAAAATAAAAATAAAAAAGCAGACAATAACTTTGTGTATGTTAGCATTTACTCCCCCGGGTGGAATTGAAGAGTCACATAGTGTGGGGGAGGAATGATCTCCTCAGTCTGTCAGTGGAGCAAGACAGTGACAGAAGTCTGTCACTGAAGCTACTCCTCTGCCTGGAAATGACACTGTTCAGTGGATGCAGTGGATTCTTCATGATTGACAGGAGTTTGCTTAATGGCCGTCGCTCTGCCACAGATGTTAAACTGTCCAACTTTACTCCCACAATAGAGCCTGCCTTCTTAACAAGTTTGTCCAGGCGTGAGGAGTCTTTCATCTTTATGCTGCCTCCCCAGCACACCACCGCGTAGAAGAGGGCACTCGCCACAACCGTCTGGTAGAACATCTGCAGCATCTTATTGCAGATGTTGAAGGATGCCAGCCTTCTCAGAAAGTATAGTCAGCTCTGACCTTTCTTACATACAGCATCAGTATTGGCAGTCCAGTCCAATTTGTCATCCAGCTGCACTCCCAAGTATTTATAGGTCTGTACCCTCTGCACACAGTCACCTCTGATGATCACAGGGTCCATGAGGGGCCTGGGCCTCCTAAAATCCACCACCAGCTCCTTGGTTTTGCTGGTGTTAAGATGTAAGTGGTTTGAGTCGCACTATTTAACAAAGTCTTTGATTAGCTTCCTGTACTCCTCCTCCTGCCCACTCCTGATGCAGCCCACAATAGCAGTGTCATCAGCGAACTTTTGCACGTGACAGGACTCCGAGTCATATTGGAAATCTGATGTATATAGATTGAAATGTACAATGTATCACATGTACAATATACTACCTTAACCTAAGACTAAAAAATGTCAACAAATGTTCAGAAGAAATATTTCCATAATCAAATAGTGAACTTTGTGAGCTGGAATGTCAAGGGTCTCAATCATGAATTAAAGAGAAAGAAAGTATTCTCATACTTAACAAGACTAAATGCCAAGATAGTATTTTTACAGGAGACTCACCTATTAAGCAAGGACCATTTTCAGTTGTAATTTCAGTTGTAAAGAGAGTGATCTGACCAAATTTGTAACTCTAGCTATAAAGAAAACCAGGAGTTTGGGAATCTTAATACACAGAACTATCCTATTTGTAGTGTCAGCAATATGTTATCGGTGATGGGCAATTTATCTAATACTAAATTGATTTTGATTAATATCTATGCACCTAACATGAAGGATACCGCTTTCTTCCAAAATGTATTTGCATCTATCCCTAATGTAAACACTCACAAAATTATAATGGCCAGAGACTTTAATTGTGTTTTAAATCCAGACCTGACTAGATCCTCAGATACAACTGCGATAACATCTAATATGGCAAAGATAATTACACAGTTTGTAATGGATCATAACTTATCCAACCCATGGAGGTTCTTAAATCCTAACCTAAGAGCATACTCTTTCTTCTCACCCGTAAATCATTGTTACTCAAGAATTGATTATTTCCTTGTAGACAGTAATTTTTTGCCCACTATCAAATCTTGTAAGTATGACACTATCTTTATCTTTGACCATGCCCTTCTGATCATGGAGCTTAAATTACTGCATCCTACACACTCATCTTGTAGCCGGTGTCTTAACCCCCTGTCATTAGCTGATGAGAACTGTACAGAATTCATATCCAAACAAACTGATTATTTTCTTCAGACAAATGCATCCTCAGAGTTCTCAGCAGGTATACTCTGGAAATCTCTGAAGCACTTTTAAGCGTACAGATTATTTCATATCTTACTCACAAAAATAAACTGGAAACCATGAAGATGTCTGAGTTAATCAGCGAAATTACCAGAACAGATCTAGAATATGCCAGGTCTCCAAATGAGGAACTCTATAGGAAAAGACAGGTTTTGTAATCACAATTTAATCTTTGTTCCATTTCTTTAGTAGTCAAGCTTATTTTTAAATCGCAACATCATTATTATGAACACAGAGGAAAGGCCAATGAGATCTTAGCCCAACAAATCCACAAGCAGGAAGTCCGGAATTCAATAACAGCAATTAACAACATAGAGGGAGATAAAATTATTGACCATAAAAATATAACTTACACATTTAGTAAATACTTTAAGACCTTATATTCTACTCAGGTGAAATAAGTTAAGACACAATCTAATGTGTTTCTTGATCCATTAGAGATACCACAGGCAGACACTCTTAATGCTGTGGAACTCGAAAAATCTCTGACACTTTCAGAATTACTAGATGCTGTAAACTCACTTAAAAGTGGCAAAACAGCAAGCCCTGATGGCTATGCAGTGGAATTTTATAAAATATTCTCACATATGTTAGCTCCATTATTATTAGCAACATTTATAGAAGCTAAAGACAAAAAAAGTTCTACCTCAAACTTTTCACCAAGCATTAATTACCATGTTTCCTAAGAAGAACAAGGACCTACTACAATATGCATTATACAGACCAATCTCTCTTGTGATTAATGATGTTAAGATGCTCTCCAAAGTTCCAGCTAGAAGGATCGAGGAAGTGCTTCTTTCTCTAATTCTGGGCGTGCACCAAATTAACAACATTTTGGGCAAAAATATTTGCATGCCTATTAGATAGCCTTGGTGTCGCAATTACTCCTAACCTATTAACAGCTGTGTTTGGTGTACTCCCAGATGACCTTAAAGTGGAGATGGACAAACAAACTGTAATTTCCTTTACTACACTACTAGCACATAGACTTATCTTGCTTATTTCACCTCACCACTCTTAAGTCAGTTGGTAACCGATGTTTTATACTACTTGAAATTGGAAAACAATCTAATTCTCATTTAGAGGATCTGTTCTAAACTTTTAAAGTATGACAGGATCTAATGAATAATATTTTATAGTAAGCTTCCATTTTGGGGAAAAGGATGCCCTTCGTTTCTTGCTCATTTTATAGAGTTCTTTTCTGTTGGTGGCTCCTCTCTCTTTCTCTTGGGTGAGGGTTGAATTTGTTAAATTTGACTTGACTGTATAGAATGTTATCTGTTTCTAATTAAAATCAATAAAATATAAAAAAGAAGATTGTGTGTGGCTTCAGCTTCTTTAATGTCTACAATATACTCTAAAGCAGTGGTTGCCAAGCTCACTTTTGTGGAGTCCCTGTTGCTGTGGGGTTTTATTCCAAATGATTTTACAATTAGGGTGTTATTCTTAGTTTTAATTGTTCTCATTAATTAACAAGCTGTCCTTTTTGTTTTTTATTTTAATAAATTCTGAAATATTTGCATTTTTGCCAAAACCTGAAATGCTTATTTCCCAGTTTCTTTTTAAATTTACATCTTTAATTTTATCCAAATTCTGACAACATTAAAAGCTAAATGGGAGCAATAACCTCTATTCAAAATTCACTTGTTTG
This sequence comes from Polypterus bichir lapradei, assembly GCA_026402145.1. Classification (NCBI taxonomy): domain Eukaryota; kingdom Metazoa; phylum Chordata; class Cladistia; order Polypteriformes; family Polypteridae; genus Polypterus; species Polypterus bichir. The sequence goes on along the minus strand of JANRMT010062796.1, from coordinate 11,046,481 downwards.
ATCATTTGTTAAGAAATGTTTCTGAATGGGTAAAATGAACAAACCAGTGGAGTTATTGATCCCATTTTAGCAGTCCATGTTGTTTGTAGTTGTATCTGCATTGCTCATTTCTATTAATCAGCATTTAGATACAATTAAGGGAGAAAACATTACAGAAAAGAGTCAATTAAAATGAAAAAACAAATATTTGAGGTTATTCCAAAGAATAAAAATAGTTATGTTTTTTATATTTTTAGGCCAAGTAAATAAACAGTGACATCAATTAAAATAAGAATGATACACTGATTGTAAAACTGGTTTGAATAAAAAAACACAGCTACACAAATCCAAGGACTGAAGTTGGGGACCACTACTCTGTATGTTATATATAGTGTATACTATTACAGGCTTCCCCTGCTTTGCAAAGCTAATCTGTTACTGTACATGAATAACATGAATACATACTTACCAGTAATTTTAAAATGAATACAATATAAAGTGTTCACTGGCCCCAAGAAATTACCCCCATATTTGTTCAAATAACAGCAAAATACATGAATATCGAAAGAATTAGTTTTGTAATGACAATAAAACAGACCCTTATAAGAAATTTTCTCTTTATTAAATACTAGTCTTAATAAGACTGTTTACAATATGGAATAATAAAATATGCAAATCTAATGTTGCACTCAGCTCAGCATTTACCTCAAAGCTAAACACTTACTGTTTTATCGCAGTGAACCCTTAATAGAGATGTTGATGCAGCCTTTCAGATTGCATAATAGTCTGTCCATTCCCATTTTTTCACTTCTTTCTGTCTTTATAATTTCCTGCAGTAAAATCGTCCAAGCAGTCCCATGTGGCTTTGAAATAAAGCCTCAAATCACTCAAGGATTTAACTATAGTCAGGCTGCTGGCTGCTGGACCTCTGACCATTATCATTTCACTTTACAAATCCTGTTGGGTGAATTCTGCCCATAAAATTCTCCCACGTGAAATAATTGAAAACAATCATTACAAGAAAGAGGGTTACATCTATTTTTAAAATTATAATTTTAAAATTATATTAAAAGAATAAATGCATATAACCCTCAACAAACACATACTCACTATCGCAAACAAATCGTAAATAGGTATTTTATGACATTATTTAATTAATCCTTTCTTCAATTTTCATATCCACTTACTTCACTTATGGGGCTGTGGGGGTTCAGAGGTTATCCAAGCAGCATTTGTGTCTAGCAGACACTAGGCAAGAATCAATGCTTGATGCAGTCCTATGGCATGACAGGCAACTTTTACGTACACACACACACACGCACTTTTACCTGGCCACTTTAGAGATTAATCTAATGTACCTGTCATTGGGATGTCAGAACAAAACTGAACAACTTGCAGTGAACCTCTAGCAGGTATGGGAGAATGTGTACTCTGCATAGCCCATGACTAGGGTGGGAGTCTAACCCAGTTTCCTTGTTTAAGACATTTTTTTTTGTGCAACTGAATCACTGTAACTATTTTACTGTGAGTTCTTATTACAACATCCGGGGTTTATGAATAAATACTTTACATGAAATCCAATCATAAATCACGTTTGTTATTTCCAAAGATACTAAGTAGAAAGAAATTATTTAATTAATGACAAAATATTAAATATGGTAAAACCTTCTTTAACGCATCTTTTTTTATCAGCAGATTAAACTGTGAGGCTGTATTTCCTTTGCACTTGGTAAACAGTTACTCAGAAGAGCTGGAGATAAGTGTATCTTTTATTTATTGTCTAATTTGTGGACCATATTCTGCAAAGCTTATTTCATCAACAGTGCAGCCTAGGCAAGGTGGTTACATTATATACTGTAATAAGTACCCTTTCTTTCTGAGGGAGGTGTCTAAAAATTAATTAGGGTCTCAAATACATTTTCTGGGGCAGACAGCCCTACTTCTTTACTTAATGCGGTGAAAGCAGCTACAATACATGCAACATGTTAGTGCAGAATGCTGAGCTCAGTGTTTGTCCAGTACACCTGTTCTTATACTTGTTTAGGAACAGGCTGAGTTTGGGAAGCAGTTTAATTAAAACCTTTCTTGATAAGAATTGCTAATTTAGCATTTAGCTTTTTGACCGAGTTTGAGAAAATGTTCTTGTCTCCCCAGAATTTACCCAAAATGGAAGACATGCTCTCCTGATATTAATGATAATTTTTAGTACCATATGATGAATTAAGGTCTATTTGTCTTATTCATTCTTATATTCATTACTGTTGTGCTTTCTTTCTGCAAAGGCAACAAAGTCACACATGTTTGACAGGTTGATTAAACTTATCCTCCTGGTTGACATGTGGCTGGAAAGAGATCTCACTTGGACAGATTGGACACTATAGCACAAAAAGATCGGGTAGCCTCAAAGTAGCTTTACAAGCTGAGGCCTTCAAAATACTGCTCAGAATTCAGTGTCAAATTTTCAGTTTTCACATTGCTAATCAATGCTGGTAAATTATTTACCTAAATGCCTTTTTTAAAACTAAAAAGCCACTATCTGAAAAGATTCTGTAACATTCTGAATGCTTTGTTTAATGCACAACTATAGGGTTTCCAACTACAGAAATTTACCACTTTTTATTCAGCCAAAAAAGCACAGCAAATTTATATGATTTTGAATTCTTATTTATTGTAATCAAAAGACATGTCTTATAACTGTGAAAACAAGACACCAGGGATTGTCAAGCTGATTTAAACATATTTTCAATAAAGTAAAACGGTTGAGAGGTTGAGAGTTTTTCTTTGTTAGAAAAACAAAGAAATTAGAATTAAAAACTACCTGTAATGAGAAGTCAAGCAAAATGACACATTTTATTGGCTAACCGAACAGATTATGATATGCAAGCTTTCGAGACAGCTCAGGCCCCTTTTTTAGGCAGTTGTAGAACAGAAACTGGAGTTTCCTGTGTTTATATAGACACTAGGACAGAGACAGCAATGGAAAACCTTTTAGTGGATCACCATCAACGTCACAATTTAACAGAGCTTTCCAGCCTAAGATTCATTTACTAGGAGTGGAAAGCAATGTATCGTCAAGATGTTTTGGTAACATAACTGTCCAACTGTTTTCCATACAATGTGGATCTGTAGTCAGATCGACTGGGACAGTCAGAGAGATGTGAATAGTCCTCATATCTGGTAATAAAACTGTTGTCTCTATTTAAACCATGCTGTATTGTAAAATACACTCTAGTACATAGTTCCTGAAATGTCCATAGGCTCAAGTGCAGAAAGAAGTCATTCAAATGACATAGGCCATGAGGGAATCAGCAATAGAAACTACACCAGTTGAAAGAGAAAAAATATTAAATTGGAATGGCGAGTGGGGTTGGGTGAGTTGATTACTCCATTTAGTATTCCGCTCATTTTTCTGCTAAACTCTATCATGTGGTGGGTGCGGCAATGCGCTGTATCAGTGCATGCTCCTAACCTCTCTCTCTCTTTCTCTATATTGAACAGCATAAAAGATAATAAGGCCAAAATAATGTTTGCAGTTTTTAATAGAAGGATTGGCAAATAAAATCTTGGTTAGAGGGAACAGAGTCACAAGAATAGATTCCAAAGAAACCAAGTAAGGTTGTAGGATCTGGAATTCTAAAACGGCCAGTGGTAATATATCAGTATTTAAGTCATAATCTTGTTCATGCAGTTTAATCAAAACCTTTCTTGATAAGAATTGCTAATTGATTTATTTAGAAATAAAAGTTTAATATTTGGCCAGAATTAAAGGAGTTGAAAGAGAAATCATAGAACTCATCAAATGTTCATTTTAAAGGTGGCCACCTAAGTTGAAAGAGAGTGGTTCAGTTTAGAAATTCAGGAATTTATTGTTTTTTTTTAAGGGCAGAGTGATAGTTGTAAGATACTATTAAATTTAAGTTGGTACAGATTTCTATGCCTAAGTAAAGAAAATGTGATTCAATGGGTAAGAACTAATGGGGGGATGGTGGATGAATATTCAGTTTGGAAAATGCATATGAAGTTGTTTACAGAGCCCATCTGATATCAAACCAGTTCAGTTTGTCAGATATCTTTTTCGTATCAAGCAATAAATGGTTAGCTAGCTGGTGATTAAAAACCAGAAACAGCATCAATAATATGTAACAACCTTTAACATTTTTTCTGATGCTTGCTAATGGTGTATGAATCCAGTTTGGACTGAGTGTATTAATAACAGAATAACGGAACTTTAAAAAAATTACATCTATATAAATTAAAGTCATACATTAGTAATTCTGACAGTAAGAAGGATCTTTAGTTTAGCTTGAACAGTAGCATGATCACAAATGTGTTGAGAAGGCACAAAGATTTGCATTGGTTAAGCAAACAAAATGCTTACCATAGACGAGAGGGTCAACTAATGATTCCCCAAAATATTGTATTTCTTTTGGAAGAATGACTTCAGTTCTGGGGATTCTGCCCTTACTGCAGGTCATCTGACAGATTTTTGATTATTAATTGGGACCTTTAAGATTTTGGGGTCCTGCTTTGACAGTGACAGCAATTTGATTGTGTTTAAAATATACAGTTTAATTCAACTCTGACAGAATAAATGTGGCTAGGATGTTGACAAAATTGTGCTGGAGGCTAAGATTGTTCCAGTTTGAGTAATTCACTTTTTGAGAAGTTTTTGTGATCTTTCCTTGGCCAATTTAGCAGCCATGTTGCGGTTAATGAAAATAAATTCTTGTAGCGTGGTTTTCAGCTCAGTGCAAAACTGTCCTTTATTTAATAGGATAGTACTGAAACGCCGCCATGGACAGTGCAAATTCAAGCAAAGTTTTTTTTTTTTATTAGAGCTATGATCAGGAATTACTGATGGCACAGTAGAAAAGTTAAGCGATGTGTTTTTAACTCTATGAAATAAAGATATAGTCTATCCAAGAGAGAGACTTATGGTTATTAGACTGTAAGATAAAATGCCTGGATGAAAGTTTAAGCAAATGATAGTAGTACATTGTGGGAGGTCAGCACAGAACGACTTGCACATTGACTTAATAGAATATATTTTGTGAGGTACTGGAGAGGTCCAGACTAAGATCTGAAACACCATTAGCAATGATGCCAAGCTGGAAAAGTTGAGTAACGTATTTAGTAACGAGGATCAGAATCAAGCACTAGAAAGAGCAGGTGAGTGCATATAATTTCAATTTATAAGATCCACATTCACTCAAGGCAAAGGCAAAACAGCATGCATCATCATTAAAGCATGTAGAGTATTCTGAAATGGAGTTTAAAACTTACCAAGATGAACATGTGATAGATTTTGCTAGGCACTGATGAAGCTGCAAGTAGCTGGTAGTGTTTATTTGAACACCTTCCTACTTATTATTTGTTTAGGTGGGTTTTATGGTACAGAGTATCTAAACATTAGGCTCTATGCTGTGGGGAACTGAGGCACTGCAGGTTCATATAAATAACATTTAGGTTACTTAAGTAGTAATAAAGTAGTAAATAAAGGGATTTGATATATTACCACAAAGAAAGAAAACAAAACTGATTCCCTAACCACGTTAAAGCTTGCTGCAAAGTAAAACCTCTCCACTGTTCCAAATAAACTCCACATTAAACCTAACCCAAAAGTCCCACTCTACTCACTAAATTAATTAAAGCTAATTAAAAAAACCAATATATACAGAACAGTACAGACTCTAAACCAACACAGAGGAGGAAGAAATGATCCCTTCAAACCTGAAATCATGGAGATCATGCCTCCTGAGTTGCACCAAAATCCAAAGCATGCAGTCTGTTTGAAAAGAATCAGCTTTAAGAATATATATGAAATATGAGAACCAATTAGTATTACTTAGGCAAGTTCAGTATTAAAATGCAGGAGAAGTAAAACAGCACTTCATTATAAAGTCAAAGCTCAAGAAATTACAAGTTACTAACTGAATTTACCTTTTGAAAATAATAATAATAATACTGTATCTATGCACTAATAATGCTTTACACAAAGAAATCAGGGCAGATATAACAAGACTACCTGGACTGTAGATACTACTTAAATTCTTATTAATAAGAGAACAGTCGGCCTTGAAATTAAGTATACAGTGTCCCCAAAGAATTATATTCAGTAGCATTAAGACTAGAATACCTGTAGCCTACAAAAAAAATCGTAATCCCAGCCCACCTTAAATCCTTTTGCACCTCTTCATCATCGTCTTTTGTTTTGTAAATGCGTTGATGAGCGCATGCAGCAAGCAGTCTGCTTGAACCCAAGACCTTTGGGTTATAAATATATATTCTGAAAGGCTCACAGGATACATGCTTTGTCAGTAAATTTAAGGAGCTTCTTCATGAAGAAAGAGCGCTGGGACTGTAGACCCTGTGAGCCCTCATTACCTAAGTGTGAACTGGCACTGTCACTGGGAACCACTTCAAGAGGCCATTTTTAATAAATACCATGGGATTATATCCTTCACTGCCTTCAGGTAAGCCAGTAACATGCATGTTATCTTATCTAGAATTAGTTGGTTAATTTTACTTTCCTTAACTTATTTCGGATGTGTCAGGAAACTGGAATACCACCAACTCTGAGAAAGAGGCAATGTGCACAATCTAGAAACTACAGAAAATGGTATTGCTTCACTTATTTTTTTTAAGTATTTTGTCAGTTCATGTCAGATTAAATGAAGTTAGTATATTTATAGGGGATTCATTAATATCAATATTTTAGTGTAACAATTGTGCAGTAGTTTACTTTTGTGATATATATACCTTCAAAACTAAAATACACTTTAACTTTGTTTTTAATTTGCTAAAATGTCTCTCTAACAGCATTACTAAATAACATGACATTTATTGCATTCTCTTTAAGAATAATTGCTTATTGAAAAAACAGCCCTCTCATCTCCAAGTATTTAAACATAGTTAACACATGCACTTATATTTCTTGCATTCCTCTTTGAAACAAGAACTTGCTCAGCAGCTGACTAAAAGTTCCAAATATTAGCTTTCTTACTCACAATTCATCAACTGTTTAAAAAGTGGCATACTACTAGTTCTGTGAGCAAAGCTCTGAAACCAAGAAACTCTTCTGTTTGCATCCACAGAGGCTGTTGATGACATTGTGAGTTGTATGGAAAGAAGACCCTACAAGTGAATGTGCTGATTATTTCAATGACAGATGTGTCATGAAGGTAATTTTAGTTTGAACTATGTGACTTGTGCGTAACATTTTCATGTACCAGCCTGTATTTAATTTTAATGCATTTCACATGTATAACTGGAAAATACAGTTTAAGTAGTTATTTTTCTATAACATTTCCATCAGTAGTGTTCACTTCTACATAGCATAGCTTGAAGAAATGATTTTATTGGCCAATTTCTATGTCAGCCTAAAACTAGAACTGGAATAATACTGCCAGCTAGTATTCATATAAACCTAAACCTTTAGCTCAGAACTATGTCTGTCATGCCAGGTCAGGTATGCAAGGTGAATTGATAATGCATATGCAACTGAGCACTGGAGGAGAAAACCAAGACTATGTAAAAATACATTTAAAATGAATATTTTTTTTAGTATCTATGTAATTTAAGGGGACCAAACATATTTCAGGCACCTGCTTATTGTTCATCTTTTCGACAGGGATGAGTGGGTGGATTAATGGATGGATTAGAGCTTAGAACAGTTAAAATGGCCTCAAATAATATGCTGAGTATATACCTCTTTTTGCCTCTTTCATGAATCCATTCCTCTTTAAAGCTGCCTCCCTGCAATTATACCCCACTGACAGGGCCAAAGACCTCAGTAAATTGTATTAGACACACACACACACACACACACACACACTGAAGAGAATGAGTGATGCAACAAATGGGACTGTGATAGGGGGAGACAAAGTATTGTTAAAGTAAAAAAAAACTGATTTATTTCATAAGAAGCTGCACTTTGGTTAAATTCACTTATAAAGTAAGATGACACAAATGATCACAAAGACACCAGTGTGCCCATTGTCCTTTGAGTACAGTGACATACTCTATGTTACAATATTCTCCACACCCTCCCTTATCATTTCTGTTGCATAGCAACACAGCAGTCTTACTAGGATGAACAATAAACACAGTAAATTAAAAACAGTGCAGGGATTTATAGCTGCAGTGGTGGTAATGAAAAATAAAAGGGGAATCTCATGAAAGCTCTCCGCTTTGGGGTATTTTTCTTTATTTCAGTAGTGCATGAGTTGTTTTACTTTTTCAACAGGTTTTATGTGGTCATCATATGTTTTAAAGATTATTGAAAACTGAAAGCAACTGGGTGCCTTTGCTCTAAAGTGTACAAACCATTAATAAAATGCTTATAGTGTAAATTATGAATATTTGCTATGAAAATTAATAAATATTAATTACATTTTTTACTAATGCACTATTTTATCCAATATATGTTCGTATAATACAGTTTTCCTGATCCTTTCACATCATGCACAATTATTAAGATCAGGCCCATCTGGTCTGGCTGATCTAAAGCTTTTATTTCAGCAAATTTACATACTGTTCATAAAGCGACCTCACTGAATTTTAAATAGGTATATGTCTTTTCATACTTTCATTTTATGTTTTGGGTGCACTGCTTATCTAGCTGTGTTACTTCATATCTTAATCCACGTAATGCTAAAAGTATCGGACCATTGTTGTTAGCTGTGGGTTACGTTGCATCAGTTTACAACAGCAAGACTAAACAGGAGGCTTTCAGCAGTGTTGTACTTGAGATCACCTAGGGGTTGAACAGAAAACCTGACACTTGGAGCAGGCGTAGACAACCTACCCAGGTCAGCCAAAGAACACCGTCATTGTCTGTGCTGCAAAAGGATCAACCATTGAACACCTTCTAAGCTTCTGTTAAGGTTTTTCCCTTCCTTTCGATATGTCTTTCCTTTTAAGACCTTTCTTCTTCTTTGTTTTTGCTTTGGTCTGCCCTTCTAGTGAACCTGTAACTCTTTCATATTCTCTGTGTGGTAACCTGCCAGGCTTACCTACAATAAATCGCCAGATATTCTCACCAAAAATTTGAACTAATAATGCATTCACATGGTGATTTTCAGTGTTGCCACTTGTAATATTTTACCTTCCCTCTTTTTTGCATTCACATTAAATATGAGGTTCACTGTTGACTTGGTACTTAATTTATACAAAAAAACTATTTTATTGTAAATCAAAATTAAACTAAATATTTTAAATGTGTATTGCAACACTTCAAATATAATTTAATGACAAAAATATTATTTTTTGCCAACCGTGTTATTATTTTTTGATGATTTGCTTTACATCAATAGATAATTTCTTACATCTATCTTTATGGATGTAGCTGTGGCTAGAAGGAGAGGTAATTGGGTGGTGCCCAACCTTCTCAGAGTGTTTCGACCTTTAACCACTATCCTGCTGTCAGGTCAGCAGTGGTGGCCAAGTAACTATCCTTTTACTCCAGGCTTCTAACTACTGTCCTTCCTATTATTGCAGAAACAACATGAGGCCCTTTCTGGCACTTCTCCCAATATTTGGATAGCTATTTTCCTCTTATGGCCTCTCATTCCAACTTTTGTCAGTACATTCCACACAAATTGGGCTGAGTATCCTCAACATCCCACTTCCACTGCAGATAGCCATGTTTCCCATTGTTTGTCTGAACAGTCCTGGACAAGATGTTGGTAGTTGATTTTCTTTTTCTGACATTTCTTCACACCCCTTCTCCCATGGGACTGTTAATTCCAGCAAAGTGATTTTCTTTCTTTGAGGAAACCACATGATGACATCTGGTGTCAGAGTTTTTGACTGTACCACCTTTGGAAACTGAAGCTTTCTCCCAAGGTGAACCATCATTTGCCATCCCTGCATGACCAACCTCTGAATCTCTTTTACAAAGGTAATGGTGCTTAGAAGTGGTTTTGTTTTGCCTAGGTATTATTTTCTCCTTTCATGCTCCAAGATGTCTGCGAGCATTATCAGCACCTTGTCATGATGCTATGTTTATCTCCCTTTACAGGATGTGTGTATTGGTTCCTCTATCCCCACATGGCTTGCAGATAGGGTCCTTCCTCTTTCTCTACCTGTGCAAGTTGAGTGGAGTTGGGAGGGTGTCATACACCTCTATGAGCAAAAAGGATATGCAAAAAGGCTCCAGCTGCCACAACTCAGTAATGGTTCTCTCAGGGAGATACCATCATGTTCTGGAACCTTGAGTTCTGAGCTCAATGTATTTAGCTCTTCTTCCTTCCTCCTAGATCATGGTGCTGTTTTCCCTAAAAGTGAACTGTGACTGCTATTGGAGATCTGTAGTTCCTTGGCTTTATTTTTGAGTGCAATGGCTTTCAATGAATCTCTGTCTTGAGAGAACATTCTACCTGATTGCCATGCTGGTGGCCCACTTCTGCCTCGATCTTATTCTTATACTAGCTTCTCTGAGGAGTTAGTTTTAGGAGTCCCTACAGTCAACCACAGTTTGCAGTTGGCAACTTTGAACTCATCTACAACTAAAGACAATGAGAGGTGGAACTGTCAATACCTTATGTAGAGCCCAGTGGATGTAAAACTCAGATATATTCCCAGCCTTCAATCATACCACTTTCCAAAGCACATAATTTAATATTATTGAATGAGGATCGATGTTGTGTCACAGCCTGAGTAATTTGACTAGCATCATTTTCTCCAAATAGGCCCACTGGCAGCTCCCACTTCAAAAAGCATTCCAATGAAATTTATTAGAGGAAAACTCATGTTTCCTGTCTATGCCATAGCACATGAGTACAGCATACTACTACTAAATAGTTTTAAACACTGACAAGAGAAAACACATTTAACTCTAACTTTTTGTATTGCGAAACAGCTGTGAGATCAGCCAGGCTTGTCTTGAGATCCCTGGTTTCTAGATTTGTAATTTCTGTTTTGCGAGATGCAGGTAGTTCTCTCAGGAAATATGAAGGAATAAACAGCCAAATGATGGGGAATGTTAGTAATAAAATAACAGCACTCTATGTTCTTTCCCACTATTTTATTCACAAAGCAGCTATAAAATAAAAAAATGCATAATACAGAAAATACAGCTCACTTTTTAAATTTAGCAGTTTGTTTAATTGCATTTTAATAATAATAATAGAAATGAGTACAGAGCATGGTTTATGCAAAATGCAGTACATAATTTATTAACCCATTTTACTTTTTAATTAACACTGAATTATAATTCTTAGGCCTTTTTTTTAAGGCATTGCATTTATGGGCTACAATGTTTAGGGGACCCACTAAAAAACTTAACCAAAAAATATAGAATTGAACAGAGTCTTTTCAAGCTGTATATTTTCCCTGAATCACTCAACCATAAAAAAAAAGAAAAATATAACAGTTAATAGAAATATACTTAGTAATGTGCAAAGGTAGGCTTAAGACAGCCCAGCCCTTGGTACAATATTTTGTCTAAATTTCTAAACCATTTTTACGTTCAAAATGTTGGTTTTGAAATCCTCCTCTAAGAGGTGAAAGAAGTGGCAATTAATTATTAGTACTGTCAGGTCGTTATTTGTCTGACTCCCTTCCGACCATAAGTAACAAGCACCATTTTTTTACATTTAATACTGACCAGTAAACTCGCCCTTTTTTTTTTTTATACCGAGGGTTCAAATGAGGTGCACCCCTGATATGTTCAATGTCTGTGTGGCCCTTTGCACATTCTCCACATCTGATAATTGGGTGTCTATCAGTATTTAGAGCTTCTTTCACTTTCCAAAAATGTGCAGGCCAGGTTGATTGGCAATACTAAACTGGGCCTGTGTGAGCATGTTCATATTCAGCTGGATTTGGCTCCTTTTGCCAGAAAATGTGGGATGTCCTTCCTTCCTTCCTTTTCATTTTCTCCAACTTCTATGTGGTGTTGATGTGCTTGATCGCATTATTACTATATGTATGTAAATATATTTATCTACCTATTGCAAAAGTGTTACAAAGCATTTCCAGGATGGATAGGTTTTTATTCTGAGCGCTGAGTGTGTCCAGCTGTGTCTCCTAAGAACAATTGTAAGCTGTATGCTCTGCCTGGAAATTACAGGCTTTGCATTATTGCTTTCCTCATATATTGCTTAGCTCAAAATAAATTACAGCTTTGGAGCCTTTTAAAATTTCTTTCTCTCTCAGGATGATGTATGTGTTGCAACTGACAGCTGTCTTTTGCCTACTTGTCCATGTGTTTTTTAGGTAACACCAAAATCCATCCATCCATTATCCAACCCGCTGAATCTGAACACAGGGGTCTTCTGGAGCCAATCCCAGCCAACACAGGGCACAAGGCAGGAACTAATCCCGGGCAGGGTGCCAACCCACTGCAGGACACACACAAACACACCCACCCACCAAGCACACACTAGGGCCAATTTAGAATCTCCAATCCACCTAACCTGCATGTCTTAGGACTGTGGGAGGAAACCGGAGCACCCAGAGGAAACCCACGCAGACACGGGGAGAACATGCAAACTCCACGCAGGGAAGACCCGGGAAGCGAACCCGGGTCTCCTAACTGCGAGGCAGCAGCGCTACCACTGCGCCACCGTGCCGCCCACACCAAAATCATATACTGTAAATATTCTCCATATTTCCATGAAACTGGATGTGTTTCAATGTGGGATTTTCATTCATCATTATCACCATGTATTCTGTTGTAGATTTGTGTTCATGCTGCTGATATATTTGAGTGCTTTTGGTTTCACTAAACAGCATCAGCATATTAAGACATATTCAGATTTTTGAAATTCACAAATCAGTTGGTTTTAATAATGATGTATATATGTCTACGTTTCAATTAAGGACATACACATAGTTGATGCCTACCACTTGAGCAACCAAGAACACTTTTTTGTTGATCTATATGAATAAAATCATAATATGTTCTGTCTAACTTTTTAATTTATAAGCTTCATTTTATGTTGTCGATGCATTTTACACAATAAGGACCTCATTTGAAATTTGTTTTTTGGCCAGTTACACTGAGCTGATTTTCATGAAATTTTGCATGTAAGTTGCCATTGGTTGAGCTCAATGTATAGATTACAAGGCATTTCAAAAATCTTATTGGGTAGGGAGGTTGTAATGTGGGCAAAGTTAAAACTGCATTATCATTGCAAAATGATTTAGTTGATGGTCAGGAATTTGGTATATTATTATTGACACATACTGTATATAAATATAAGTTCAAACCTACTTATAGTGGAGGCTACATTCCACTGCAGTTAATTAATGGAATCACCAGGGATGGATAGGTATGCTGTGATGGGGGGGAACACTCAAAAATGGCCATGTCTACTTTTGTGAAATTTTGTATTTAAATGATTGTTTATGCAATTTAAAAAAAAGGCTTTATGGAGTTTCAAGAATTTCATTGGGGAGTTGTAATGGGAGAGCCAACAGCACAAAACGTTTTACATGTATATTACAGTTAACTCTGTGGTGGGCTGGCGCCCTGCCCAGGGTTTGTTTTTTGCCTTGTGCCCTGTGTTGGCTGGGATTGGCTCCAGCAGACCCCCGTGACCCTGTAGTTAGGATATAGCGGGTTGGATAATGGGTGCATTGATGTATTACAATTAACTTAATAAAACATAGTTTATAGACTTTCAAAAGTTTTGACATGAATAGGGGTTCAATAGAGTGAACAACAAAAAAAACAGTAATTATGTACAGTATCAATGACTCAATTATTAAACAAGCCATCCAGTTTACTAATAGAATAAAAATGTATTTGTGGAACAACAGTAAACAAGAAATACAAGGAAGTAGTGGCTGTAGTTCCATCACAGCAATGAATAAAACCAATTAATGGAATTCAATCATACAGAAAAAGAACAAATTCTTTACTAATGACAGCAGACAAATTGGTAGCTTTTAGAGAGGTAGTGTAGATGATGGATGTAACTCTAGCATTTAAGCCTGCAATGCAGAAGGGTCAATATTTAAAAAGCACATAAATATTTACTTTCATAACTTAACCCATTATTAAAATATGCCAATACACCAGACCATGCCAAATACTTCTGCTGGTATATTATAAACCTTAAAGTATTCTTCTTAGGAGACTTCAAAATTGAAGTTAGTGCTGTGATGAAGCATCACCAGATAAATTGTCACAACAGCAGTTTTCACTGTAAGACAGATACTGTAGGAGAAATGTGCAAATGCTGTGTTGTAAGCTTCCATTAAAAAAATCTGTTTTCACATCATAATATATTTCATCAGGCTTTGTAAATTTCTATAAAAAGTCATAGTTACTGAAAAATGAGACAATATCAAAAATAAAGCAAATTATGCTGATAATGGTTGGCATGGTGGCACAGTGGTAATGGCTGCTTAAATATACAATGCCCTGGGTAAAGTCCTGCACCAGCATATTGTTTGGGTGAGTAGCCTACATATTCTCTCTTTGTCTGCCACGGAGCTCTGAAATAAGCTAGAAACATCGAAAAGTGCTGTACAAAGAAGAACCAATTATCCTATCAAACTATTACAAAGTTGTGAACAAGGAAGTAGCCAGAGACAATATTAGACTTCAGAATAATTAATAAACTCAAGTTAGAACATTAAAATGTGACATGAACAGTGATTGATAAAACCTAAGGGATAGTACTTTGAAAAAGTGAAAGTTTGATGCAAATGTGAGGGTCAGGATGGAAGGAGTCTCATGAGAAAACCTAGCAAGAGGTTTCCTCAGTACAAGAGCCCCTCCAAACTAAATTTCAGTTGCCTGCCCTCCAACCTAAAAACACTTTTATTGGGTTTACTTTCTGACCTCTGATCACCTCGAGGAACTCAGTGGCTTGTTTCTAGTCTGCAGTTTCTGCTAACTCATTCATATCCTGGTGCTTGGTACATTTATAAGGCTCACTATCTACTTTGTAACCCCCTGTATACCCACAAATGGCTTATAGAGTAACACTGTTATGATAGGATTTTCTCTTTTTATAAAGAAAGAACCACAATAGTGAAACCCAACCTAATCAAAGAAAACAAAGTAACATGTATGTTTCAACGATAGTCTATGAAAATTGTTTTTCATGGATTATGTCTTGTATATGACCCATCCCCTATCAGGTACCAGGCTGGTGCCACTACTGTTTCTGGCAACCTCTTCTAATTTTTTTCACATTATAATGGAAATTAAAAATCATATTTCCAAAATATTCACTCATGGGCTTTAAGAAATCAAAGCCAAAACCTCACAATGTACACAGGCTTTTTTCCACATATGCCAACCCCAGCATAACCAAGAGTAATATGCTTCATGTTAAAACACAATGATAAATCTCATTACTGCGGGTGGCTTGAATTGATTTCCCTGCCAGTGTTCTCGTCTGTGTAAAGAGATGCATTAGTGATGTTCCTTTTTATAAATAACAATAAATGATGTCTTAGTTCTAATTAGTTTATCTTAGACATGGGTGGCATAGATGTGCTGTGGATAGTGCTGAAACCTCACAGCACCTGGACCCTAGTCTGATTCCTAACTGGGTTTCCTCCTGTCTAGATTTTGCATCATCTCTTTGTGTTCTTTTTGGTTTGTTTGAAAGATTCCAATTTTCCCAAGCAGTCAAAAAGATAACTGTAAATTAATGTGAGAAGAGTGTGTTCCTGAGTGAAATCTCATTCAAGTTTGGCTCCTGCATTGCTCACAGTGGTTTCCCACAACCCTGTACTGGATAAAGTGAGTTCAGAAAATGGAGTGATAGATAAATAATCTCTGTGCTTTGTTTAAAAGTTGACTACTTTTTAAAAGTCAAACGTAAGCCATCTGAGCATGCATCCCATGAGCATATACTGTAGTAATCTGTTAATGAAGACCATCTTCTTCAATTGATGGGCTGTCCTCAAGGACTTGGCTGGCCAGCACCTACTAATGTAGCAGGGGAGCAGGTATCACAGATTAGCTATTCGGATTTCCCCTTCAGTCCTCTTTGCAAACAGGCTGAATATCACAGTGATTACAGAAAAGCAGGCATGCGGAATGAAAACTAATTACAGGTCTTCAGCAAACAGAACAATAGGGTAAAAGGAGTAGAGAAAGGCTACATTCTTTATAATAATGACATGAAGATAAAAAGCTGTTATGAAAAAAAAAATCCCTACAATCCAGCAAATTTTAAGTAGCTGCTAATTTTCTGTCAGCCTACCAAAGTGCACATTTACTGCTTTATTACAGCCTAACTTAGTTTGTAATAGTCATTCTTTATGCTTGTATCTGTGTGGTGCTTGAAGCTCTCTTACTGGATCAAGAAATAAGACAGCTTCGCAAATTTCTTGGTCAACAAACTAAACTAAGGGGTACCTTTTTCATCTTGATGTAGTTGATAATTACAGATCAGTATGTTATGTAAGCTTATCTGCTTTTCTTGAAGGGCCTGTTTTCTGTAACCACTGCATTATTTTATTTTGAATTTATATGCAGTAAGTGCCTTCTGTTTTCAACTTGCTGTTTAAGAACATAGAAGTGCTGACCAATGACTGATGCTATTCAATCAATATTGCCCCATATTTTTAACTTTTAGCTAAAGCATTCAAACTTCTCATCAAGCTGGTTATTAAAAAGTAACAAAATATTTTCTACAACCGCATAAAACATCACTTTAGTCTGAAATTCCATTCCCCTCTGTAAAGAAGTACTTCCTAGTGTCTGTCTTCCACAAATCTCCCCTGATTTTCTATTGATGTGCTTTTCTATAGAGGTCAGATTCTGAACACCTTGGTTTGGGTCCAACATGAGGATGAGATACCTGATTTCTGTTGATGTGTTATCCTTTCGTGTACTATAGAGTATTACCTGGATAAGGTGTGCTGCAGGCTGGGTATGGAGAATACTGATTAAGTATATGCTGCAGGTTAGGTGTAAATACCAAATATGTTTGCACTCAGAGGCCAGCAACACTAGTTATTCTTGAGAGTCACAATTGAGTACTATTTTGGACACTTCTAAGCAACTCTAGTAGGTTTAATTTTTACATAATAAGATATATACTGTTATAACACATGTCTGATTCACAATGAGTTTTTAAAAAGCCATCCTACTCTAGGATTTCCATAGACATTTTACTTCTTTATAAAATAATTATTACTATCTCCTTCAGCTCTTTGTCATGGACATATGGCCAAAAAATGTGGAAGAGAGGTTGAGTCACACATATCAGTTGGGCTTAAGTGGAATGATTCAGGTAGAAAAAAAAAGTTTGACATTGCATTACTGGTTAGGCAAGTTTACAGCCAAAAACTTGTTGTGTAAGAAAAGTAAAGATTCTGTAAACAGAATAAAATTGCTGAAAAGATTATGTGAGATACAAAATGGCAAATTTCACCAGTAGAAAATAGTGGTCATGAAGCAGATGAAGTGTGGTCAAGTGTGGTGCAAACTTTGCTCAGCAGTTTTGTTTTTATTGGTTGGGATGAAGAGTATCTCATTTCTCAGAATACATTCCGTTTTCTGACACTTTTTATACAACAAACTTTATAAAACAATGAGCTTCCACAAAAATCAATAGTTAGTCATAGACTTTTACGTGTCATCACCCACATCTGTAATAATTGGTTCATTCACATCAACAAAGTAGATTATGAGTATGTAATTATGAAGATAACCCTTTCAGTGCATTTTTCACTGGTGATGTGTTAGTCTGTACATGCTACAATAAACCAGAACTTGAATTTGAAACGCTGTCTGGAGTAAATGACAATTCCCTGGGATGGATATTCCTACAGATGTGTCTAATAGATCAGGGAATGAAATTCAGGAGTGGTTTGATTTTCAGAATTGAAGACATTTCAATTCAGGTTTTTCTCTTACTATTTGTTTCCTATAATGGTCTTGCAAGGCGAAGTTCCTGAATTGCAAAGAAGTACACTGTTTGTTTGGTGTATTCATAATATACTTATCAGTTAAGATGTACGCGGACCTTTTAAAAACAGATGCTCTTAAAACATGACTAATTGATAATACAAAAAGAAGAAAGCAAGCAATTCTTTATTTATAGATGTGTGATTCTTTTCATGAAAACTATGCTTCATTAAGGACCCCCATTACATCTATGGATGCCAAAATGAACACACAAAATCAAATATGTGTAACTTTTGATTTAGGAAGAATAAAAACATTTTTAATGGTTCTAGAAGTATAATGAACCTAAAATCCTCTGGCGGCTCTGTTATAAATAAGCTGTCCTGCTTTCCTGCTTTGGTCAAGGCAGGGTGAGTGAGGGTCAATGTCATGATTTAATTTACTTTCTGTCTTTATTAATATTTTTAATTATTTTTCTATTTTTTCACTTTTCTTTTGGTTTATCTGTTTTATTTAATGTTTTGCATTTACCCCCAATCCCTTACTCTCATTTGTGTCAGTCATTGCTCTCAGGTGCTGCTGTAATTATAACTGCTGTTACCTCAGGAGTCTATTTAAGACTCCTCCTCACATGCACCCTGCTGTAGAATTAGTTAGCTTAAGCTACTTATTTGTTCTTTGATCTGTTTTCTTCACTATTTCCCTTTATATTTTTGGATACAATTTTTGATGACCTGTTTCTTTGTATTTTGCAAAATGATGGCATTTTGTTTCTGTCTCTTAACAGACTTCAATGAAAATATTATTGGGATCTTTCTTAGAGAAGCGGAGTAAAGATAATGTGTTCCTTTATGGAGATTTTGAGTTTTGAGTGTAACAATTTTGGCTTGTATGAACTTATTTAGTTTAATTATAACTTCTTATCTAATTTTTAAAAATGTATTTTCTCCATTAAGGCTAGTACTAATTTAATTTCTTATTTTTCCTGCATGATTTCAATTATATCTATACTTATAAAGGAGAGTTAGGATCCGAGAGACTGTGTTTGTGTGTTTGTGGAGGGATGGAGAGTTAAGGCAGGTGGGGGAGTCACGTGATCATCTCCCCTCCCATTCATGTCTTTTCATTCACTTCATTTCACTCCGAGCTGAGCTCCGCAGCTGACGCGATCTTGCCGTTCTTTTTCCTTAGTGTTTAGTCCTCTCTCCTTTACTGATTTACATAAAGGAGAGTTGGGATCCGAGAGACTGTGTCTTTGGAGGGATTGAGAGTTAAGGCGGATGGGGGAGTCACGTGATCATCTCCCCTCCCGTTCACCTCATTTCATTCACTTCATTTCGCTCCGAGCTGAGCTCCGCAGCTGACACGGTCTTGCCGTTCTTTTTCTTTAAACTTACTATCCACTATGAAATATTAAAAGTTAAAATAACAGAATACAATAACACTGTCCGTCTTGAGAGGCGCTGCTATTTCTTTAAGCTTATAAATAACAATGCTAGTAATCCCAGAGTCTTATTTTCTACAATTGATCGCCTACTAAACCCAGGTAACTCAAAGGAATGCCTCCTGAGTACTGTGAGTACCAGTACCAGTAAAACCTGTGAGGCTATCGCTGTATTTTTCAATCAAAAAATTAATGATATTAGAAATAACATAGTATATCCCTCCAACACTAAGGATCCTCCTAAACCCCAGCATTCTGTTATAAACAAATTAAACTCTTTCACTAGGATAGATTTACCCGATTTACAAAAAATAATATCTCAATTAAAACCCTCCACCTGTGTCCTTGACCCAATACCAACAAGATTTTTCAAAGAAGTATCGGGCGTGCTAATTGATAATGTTCTTGACATAGTAAATTCGTCATTAGATACGGGGGTCTTCCCAGACTGTCTTAAGACTGCTGTAGTTAAACCCCTTCTTAAGAAACATAATCTTGACCCCTCGGCTCTTGAAAATTTTAGACCCATCTCTAACCTGCCTTTCTTAAGTAAAGTTCTGTAGAAGGCAGCGAATATGCAGTTAAATGACCACCTAAATAAACATGCTATTCTTGATAAATTTCAGTCGGGTTTTAGAACAAATCACAGAAAAGAAACTGCACTCGTTAAAGTAGTAAATGATTTGCGAGTGAATGCAGACAGAGGCCATTTATCTGTTCTCATCCTCTTAGATCTGAGTGCTCCATTTGACACCATTGATCATAATATTCTTAGAAATCGCCTTAGTCAATGGGTGGACCTCTCTGGCAGTGTCTTAAATTGTTTTGAAACCTACCTGACAGGGAGAAAATTCTTTGTTAGTTGTGGTAATTACAACTCAAAGACACATGATATCCAATATGGTGTTCCACAAGGCTCTATCCTGGGTCCGCTGTTATTCTCAATCTACATGCTTCCGTTAGGTCAGATTATCTCAGGGCACAACGTGAGCTACCACAGCTATGCTGATGACACACAGCTGTATTTATCAATAGCACCTGATGACCCCGATTCTCTTGATTCACTAACACAATCTCTGACTTGTATCTCAGAATGGATGAATAGTAACTTTCTCAAGTTAAATAAAGAGAAAACTGAAATCTTAGTGATTGGCAATAATGGATACAATGAGGCTATTAGAAATAAACTGGATACATTAGGATTAAAAGTCAAGGCGGAGGTAAAAAGCTTTTTTAAAAAGATTACTGAATTTTAAATCGCATATTAATCAGATCACTAGGACAGCATTTTTTCACCTAAGAAACATAGCAAAAATTAGACCTCTTATATCTTTGAAAGATGCTGAGAAATTAGTTCACACATTTGTTTTCAGTCGACTAGATTACTGTAACGCACTCCTCTCAGGACTACCCAAAAAAGACATAAATCATTTGCAACTAGTGCAGAATGCACCTGCTAGATTCCTAACTAGGAAAAGAAAATCCGAACACATTTCTCCAGTTTTAATGTCACTACACTGGTTACCTGTGTCATTCAGGATTGACTTTAAAATTCCGCTTATGGTTTATAAAGCCTTAAATAATCTCACCCCATCTTATATATCGGAATGTCTGACACCTTATATTCCAAATCGTAACCTCAGATCCTCAAATGAGTGTCTCCTTAGAATTCCAAGAACAAAGCTTAAAAGAAGTGGTGAGGCAGCCTTCTGCTGCTATGCACCTAAAATCTGGAATAGCCTGCCAATAGGAATTTGCCAGGCTAGTACAGTAGAGCACTTTAAAACACTGCTGAAAACATATTACTTTAACATGGCCTTTTTATAACTTCAATTTAACTTAATTTAACTTTATCCTGATACTCTGTATGTTCAATTCTTCATAATAACTATTCATGGTGGCTCTAAAATCCGTACTGACCCCTACTCTCGCTTCTTTTTCCGGTTTCTTTGTGGTGGTGGCCTGCGCCACCTCCACCTACTCAAAGCTTCATGATGCTCCAACAATGATGGATGGATTAAAAGGCAGAAGTCTACGTGACCATCATCATCAAGTCCTTCCGTGAGAACCCTAAATCCAAAGAGGACTGTTTCATTTATGTTAGGTAGAATGCCCAGAGGGGACTGGGCAGTCTAATGGTCTGGAATCCCTACAGATTTTATTTTTTTCTCCAGCCGTCTGGAGTTTTTTTTTGTTTTTTCTGTCCCCCCTGGCCATTGGACCTTACTCTTATTCTATGTTAATTAATGTTGACTTATTTTGTTTTCTTATTGTGTCTTTTATTTTTCTATTCTTTATTATGTAAAGCACTTTGAGCTACTGTTTGTATGAAAATGTGCTATATAAATAAATGTTGTTGTTGTTGTTGTTTTTCCTTAGTGTTTAGTCCTCTCTCCTTTACTGATTTACTGTTTACTAGACGCAGTACTTACTGAATAGTATTTTTTCCTTTAGTGTTTCTACTTAGTGTTTCTTAGTGTTTAGTAGACGCGGTGTGCCAGTGTCCCGGCAGTGTTGCCATTTTTCCCGTTTCTATTTTTTATGTTGCATGTTTACACATTAGTCATAGAGAAAATTTATATATTTTGGCTCCAGGAGGACAAACCAAAAATGTTGTATATAAAGAAGCTCTATAAGTCGCATGTTGATACATAATTATTCCAACTACAGCGACTGCAGCGAAGCGCACGAGGTCTGCTAGTGTTTAATAAAGGGTTTTTTTAGTAGTTCATCAATAAATTAAATTACCTTTTTCTTGTGGCTTATTATGCCTGGGAAATTTTTCAGTTTTATTTTATATCCTGCTTTGAAATATATTCATAACAGTTAAAACAAATCCAGCCAAAATGGGCACAGATGTAAATCTGTCTTGGTTGGGATACCAGTTCAGTAGTTAGTTTGAGATATCTTTTGCAGTTTTGGTTAAAAAGGAAACTTCATTGTAAATAACTTTGGAAATAATGGAAAATATGGCAATAAGAAAAAGGCTATCCAGATTCTTGCACCCTACGTTAAAGCAAACAATGGGAAAATGAGCATATCAGTTTTGAGAAGCAATTCAGCGAAACATAACAAATTATTTCTTTTCATCAATTATTTCCATTTTTTCCAGTTCTTTATTTGCTAAATCATTTCATGTATCTAAGAAAATGAATAATTATCATAAGGAAGAAAAAATATTTCTCATGTGCAAACGATCCTCCCTTTTTCAAAGCCTGCTGCATTAAATTTAGGGGACCTGGAGGGCTGCCTCACGCTGGATCAAATGGATCAAATTAAGAACACATCCACTCAGGAGTCTTATTTTAGACAGAAAGTGTGTTGGGAATGTGGGAATAAAATAGAGTATCCTATGGAAATCAGCACACAGATGTCCTACCCCAGATTCAAACCTGTGACCTATGTACCCTGAAGCAGAAATATTTCACAATGATCCCTTATGCTGCTCTCTCCTGTTAATTTCTTCATTACTTGGAAATAAATAGAAACCTTAGAAATGTACAATTTGGCCAGATTATTCTGACCTGCTATCATCACCATTTTTCACCCTCACCTGTTCAGTCAGTGGCTCAGTGAAGAATGAAAACAAAAGAGTTGTTTCAGACAATTATTAACACAAATAGTACCTCAGCAAGGATTAATGACTGTTTTTAAGTTAACCGCTGCTTTAGACCACAGCTCAAAAGAGCTATTGTTAATCATTACTGTGGACAGTTCCTGGAGGAATAAATTATGCAGAGCAAGAAGCCAGTGCTGGAATTTGACAAGCCTGGGAATGACTACTATACCAGGAAGCTTGAAATGGCAAGAATAAAGATCATTCCTATTGAACACAAAAACATCATTTGACCCAGTGGTCTCACCATGTGTATGTCATATACCCAATACCCACACACATATCGAAAAGTATATAAACCAAAAATTTTGTGAGCTGTAAGGCATTTAATTTAGAACCCACCCTACGCTTAGTTTGTGGACTGAAGCTCATGTCATTTATGAATGTTGTTTCTCTAAAGTGAACCTTGTTGTGTAGCCTTCTAGTGCAGTGAAGTGTGTTATGGCTAACACGGAAAACTTGCAAGTCTTGAGCACACAAATTCTATTTATTTTAAGAAAACAGAGATCCCTCTATAGGGGCATATTCAAAACAAAAGCCCTGTTTTGAAGTTCATTTAAGAAAGCCAAATATCCTAATTCTAAATGTATTCCCTTTCCCACACTACTCTATCAAAATTGTTGTTTATTTAGCAAATTCAAACCTTGAGTACTGATCTGTGCATGCTGGCATCTTTTACATTGGTAGCACAATGACATCATGTTAGGCTGTTGACAAGTCATGTGAATGGCAATGTCTGTCATTCCCTACAGTATTAAGGCTGAACCCATGAAAATAACACAGAAAATGGTTGCTGCTCATACCTGTGGAGAAACTAACTAAAAAATGATGATGTGGCTATATCCCAAATAATAACAATAAAAATAAATAAAAATCAAAATAACCACACCAATACTATAAAAAAATCCTTGTGAAGAAGGAGATGTATGACAATGCCACCATTTTGACTCCTGGATGATGTTCCTGTTCCTTCTTCCCGTGGATGGCCTTGTACTTGTAACCTGACCCAGAGCCAACAAAATGATACTCTGTAGAAGTGTATAGATCTGCAGCAGTGTTCAGCCAATTCATGTAATGTGAGCCAATGTTTTTGAATACAAAGCACAATTATTTTAATATATACATAATGTGGCCAGTTTCTTATTTTAATCACGTAGGGATGAAGCAACAATTTGGAAAGTACTATGCTGATGTTAGTACTCCTTTGGGCTGAAGCATTTGTCTAATAGTTATTGGTTACTCTGACCTGGGGAGCAGTCAGGAGTTTGGTTTCAATTATAGTGCTGCCTTAATATCCAGTTCCTGCTATTTACATTGTTTTTTCAGATAAGTTGGTAGGTGTGATTTATATTGCTGTTAACTTACCTTCTGAAGCAATAGTCATGTTGCTTTATTGATTAATGGTTACCTAGCAGTTTTGTGGTCTTCTGAATTTTCATTAAGAGAGGAAAAAAAATCTTAGTTTTTGCATTTATGTCTCAGTTCACAAGGCTTATGTTATTTCAGCTCTTTATACAGTACATAAAAGAACTGATTTTTATACTTTGCATATGAAACAGAACTTTCAGACATCTAGAATATTTAAAACTAGCCAATGCCTGCCATAGCATATGGCGGTGTGAGAATAGAAACCGAAAACGGTGAGAAAGGAATTCAGAAATCAAGAAGAAAGAAATACTTCTTGAAAGACGTAGTTGTGAATAGGTGTTTGGTAGTCCGAAGGAGGAATAGGAATCAAGAAAAGCAGTGTGGAGGTGTATGGAAAGCGTAGGGAAGGGTTTAGAAGAGGACGAATAGGAATCCAGAAATGCTGTGTCGGCTGCGTGTGGGCGAGACAGGTTTTGAAGAGGAAGCAGGACGAACTGAGGAGCGGGGAACGCGATAGTCTGAAGAAGGAAATTGAGAAGAGTGGCATGGGCATAGACATATATAGATAGACGCTGCATTCACTCTGTTGCCCAGTCGACACGATATGTCAGCACATCCGCCCTATTGCGAATGGCAAAAGTGCCATTTAAACTAGTACAGGTAGACGTGGAAACCGGGTTTTCTGATGAAAAAACAATAATGTTTAAAACAGTATCGTTTACATACAACAGATTTTGGCGAATCATTTACATGCAATTATTTATATCCATTTATATACTAATAAGTACCATTTATTATTATTAAATAATTCCTCCCATATAAGTAACATTTCTCGGACTGCCTTCTTCCATCTCCAAAACATTTCTAGACTTCGTCCTGTTCTTAGGCAACACAGTACTGAAGTATTGGTTAATGCCCGAGTCACCTCATGTATAGATTACTGTAATGCTATTCTATCTGGCATCCCACAAAAACATATCCATCACTTACAACTTATTCAAAATTCTGCTGCCAGGATAATAATCTGCTGTTCTAAATCCACTGAACATATTACACCTACTCTCTCTCAACTTCACTGGCTCCCTGTTAACTACAGAATGCAATACTAAATACTGCTCTAAACATTTAAAGCTCTTCACAGTCTTTCTGATCTCCTACAGACTTGCACTCCTGTCGCTCACTCAGATCCTCATCTGCAGCTCAACTCATCAAACTCTGTGCTATGGACGCTCAAGCATCTCTCATAGTGCTGCTCAACTCGGGAATTCTCTTCCATCTCACATACATCAGCTCGATTCAATAACACATTTTACAACTGCCCTCAAAACTTATCTTTTCAAACTGGCATACCAATTTGTTTGTTTGCTAATTATTACTTTTTGATTTATCATTCTCTTGTTTTAATTTTACTAATGTTGTTTAATTTTATTGTAAGGTGACCTTGAGTGCTAAGATTATAAATTGGGATTTTCTAATGGCCAGATATAACCAAAACAATTGTTCAGCCTTACCTATGAAATGTAATCCCCCGGGATCTGGTTTAGAGCATACAGCGGTTTGTACAATCCCAAGCAGCACATGTGTGAGGCATCTTTATCCATTACTTCACTCCACAGCACTGCCACTCGCAAGGCGATGTTGACGTACAATGCTGCTGGTCATGCGGCGTCTAGTAATTCTATGTCTATGGGTGTGGGGGTGTATGGGAGGCCGCAGGCAGCGTGGGGAAGGGTTTGGAATAGGAATCGAGAAATGCTGTGTCGGCTGCATGTGGGCGGGACCGGTTTTAAAGAGGAAGCAGGACGAACCAGAAGAGAAATATATATAAGAGATTATTGTAAATGTTAATTTACTGCTTATAAACATTACATTTAAGGAAAGTTTGTAAATAGCAGACTGTGCCATTCTGGACTGGATGGTGGATGATAAAAATTAACTCCATTCCATAAGGTAATGGCACTTTTGGTACAAGAAGTCGTGTTCTTTTTAATGCATTCCCATTCGAGAAATGGCTGTCATCAGGTAGGCATGCCATTTATTATACTGTATAATTTTAGTTTATCGTTGTATGACTTGTAAAATTATCTATACTAATAAAAGGCAAAGCCCTCACTGACTGACTCACTCACTCACTCACTGACTCACTCACTCACTCACTCACTTACTCACTGACTCATCACTAATTCTCCAAGTTCCCGTGTAGGTAGAAGGCTGAAATTTGGCAGGCTCATTCCGTACAGCTTACTTACAAAAGTTGGGCAGGTTTTATTTCGAAATTCTACGCGTAATGGTCATAACTGGAAGCTATTTTTCTGCATATATTGTAATGGAGTTGAGCTCGAAAGCCGTGGGGGGGCGGGGTTTCGTGTGACATCATCATGCCTCCCACGTAATCACGTGAACTGACTCTCAACGCAGTGTGTAGAAAACCAGGAAGACCTCCAAAAAGCGCTGAAGAAAACATGCATTATATAATTGAGAAGGCAGCGAAACAATAAGAAGCGAGCGAGTGACATATACTACCATATTCATGAGTGCTGCTACTTCGGAAAGAAAGCAAGGTGTAAACCTAAACTTTAAATTAAGTTCATAGACAGGCTGCCGCTGGTGTTTCTCATGCCCACGGATAATGCGGGATACAAGTTTAATGAGAGGACGCAGGATATAAACAAGAGTTTTGATCACTTTGTAACTAAGTTAAAATTGCAGGTGAAGGGGTGTGCTTATGCAAATTCCGAGAGACTGTGTTTGTGGGGGATTGACAGTTAAGGTGGGTGGGGGAGTCACGTCATCATCTCCCCTCCCATTTACCTCATTTCGCTCTGAGCTGAGCTCCGCGGTTAACGCCGTCTTCCGAAGCAACTTCGTCACACTGCCACCAAATACTCACAGAAAAATCCACAAGTTAATACACACGCTGTCTCTAGAGTTTCTCCACACTGAATCCTCCAGGCACTACTTACAAAAGGTTACATTGACAATCGTGTTACGTTATTTTTAAAATCTTTCCTTTTCTTAG
The DNA here is from genome assembly GCA_026402145.1 of Polypterus bichir lapradei. NCBI lineage: Eukaryota > Metazoa > Chordata > Cladistia > Polypteriformes > Polypteridae > Polypterus > Polypterus bichir. The sequence continues at coordinate 11,019,228 of JANRMT010062796.1, read as the reverse complement.
CACAAGCACAGCTGAGAAGCTTCGATGCATGTGCTCCATAACGCGTTAAAAAATAATGAATTTAATCACACTTTGCATTACAAGCAAAGGGGAACTTTTGTCAATGCATGATTTCCTGGTACACCGATTACATTGATCAGCGCATCCCGATTCATCTTACCCTCGCACCACCTTGGTTTGAGAAGAAGTATGAAAAAATATGAGGTTAACACAGAAAAACAGATCACCAATTCAAGCTTTATGAATAATCGATTCGCCATCAATAATTGTTTTGGTAAAGTCATACTCAGTGTAATCCTCCTTCCATTTTATAATTTTTCCGCCACTAGCCATGATTAAATGAACGGTAAAAAAGTAAGAGCGAAGCGAGGGTGACTTATTTAGGCAGGCATATATATGACAGCAACACTCATGACAATGTCAATCATGTTACGTTATTATTAAAATGTTTCCTTTTCTTTTT
>JANRMT010062796.1:10983660-10998765 GCA_026402145.1 Polypterus bichir lapradei | reverse complement strand
CTGCATAATGGCTGCCTTCTCTTGAATTTTACTTAAGAAAGGCAGGTTAGAGATGGGTCTAAAATTTTCAAGAGCAGAGGGGTCAAGATTATTTTTCTTAAGTAGGGGTTTAACTACAATATATATGGTGATATATTACAGACGGAGGAAGCTATAGCATGACAATACCAAGGTGGGAGCTTGATGTATACAGTCTGCCATTTTCCGTCGCTGCGCTGAAAGGATTTTCGGAATGAATGATGACATTACTCATTCGTCCGTCAGCTTCGAAGTGTTTGGCTGCTGCCCAAGTATTTATACTGTCTTCTTCACGTGTAGGCCCTTCCTTGGTTTCCAAACAAGGAAAGTAAAGGATTCAATTTCATCTCTAACAGAGGACAAAATAGCATACACCTGTCCTTACGCTGACTATGCATTCCTCAAGCTGTCTCCGTCCATCTTGTCCTATGTTTGGCTAAGCACTTCTAAATGCTGAGAGCCTCTTTTGGCCTGGCCTGTACTTGTGAATGGATTTATAAAATAATTTTTTGTATAGAGCACAGTGACATTAAACTTACATTCTTGTTACAGTAGCAAGAATATTCTGTTTTCTAACAGCTGGCAAATTGACAGCATGTGGCAAAATCTTTTGTGGCCTCTGCTATCATAAAATCTAAATGCAGACCTCATATTCAAATTCATAAAGTAATGTTTCGTTTTGTCATTCTGAGGTATTGAGTGTTGTTTATTGAGGGAAAAAATTTATTTAAATAATTTTAGCATAATGTTGAATCACAAACGAATACTTTCTGAAGGCTTTGGAAAATCAAGATCGGAGGTGCCACCCTAGCACTGCCACTTGAGAGATGTTATATAAATACTGTAATTAGTATTGGGAATGATGTACTTTTGCTGATTAACTATGCTAAAAAAGACATATTGACTTTGTTTACTTTAAAACTGCTATTTTATCCTGCGAATAGAAAACAAAGCAAACATCTGTTGAGGTATTATTCAAATAATATTTTCCAGTTTCAAGAGAATGGACACTATAATATATTTGTTATTGGCACTGGAAGACATAGTAACAGGGTGCAGACATTTTATTGACAAAGACCATCATTGTGGCCAAACCAATATGCAGATTTCTGTTCAAAATAGTTTAGAATTACATGTCATTTGTTTTCATTCCTATTTTTTGTAAAAATTGATCTATCTGTATGGAATGATTACAATAAAATCAATAAAATTAAGATAAAAAAATTAAAAAAGAAAAGAATTACATACATGAACAATGTATACTGTGATATTGTTATTCATCTTCAAAAGTCTGGACAGAAACTGAATATAATTTTCCATCCATCCATCCATTTCCCAACCCACTGAATCTGAACACAGGGTCACGGGGGTCTGCTGGAGCCAATCCCAGCCAACACAGGGCACAAGGCAGGAACCAATCCCAGGCAGGGTGCCAACCCACCGTAGGACACACACAAACACACCCAGCACACACTAGGGCCAATTTAGAATCGCCAATGCACCTAACCTGCATGTCTTTGGACTGTGGGAGGAAACCGGAGCGCCCGGAGGAAACCCATGCAGACACGGGGAGAACATGCAAACTCCACGCAGGGAGGACCCGGGAAGCGAACCCGGGTCTCCTAACTGCGAGGCAGCAGCGCTACCACTGCGCCACTGTGCCACCCCTGAATATAATTTTGTTACTGTAAATTGGACCTGCTGATTGTAACATTTGTTGTTTCACCATCAAAGAAATAACATACTTATCATTTTCATGATTATATCATTTTTGTTGTGCTCATATCCTCACACCCATGCCCTACCAGCTCCTCTCCCCACTTGCCACTTCTGTGTGTTATAGCCTGATTTGAAGTAGCAGTTTGTTAGTATTATTTCATGTCCTTGGACACTCCTGCTGTCACTCAAAGCTTGTGTAATTTTTCTCTGGTTTCTGGCTCCATAATTTATCCTATGGTCATACTCATATACTGTATTTATGCAAGCTTCTTGTCACTCTTATTTTAAGCCTCTTCGAATGCATACTCCTTGCTTTGTTAGGGACCTCTAAAGTCTTCTAAAAACAGTTTCAGTATTCTTTATTGCAAGTTTTGCCCTTTTTCCTCAGTTTCACTTGTTCTGTGCGTATTTATTTTTGATACAGTAGCCTCATGAAGACAATTATTATTATTACTTGTACTGTGCCAGTTGTCAGCATGGTCGTGCATCCTCCAGTGATTTTTGACTCACAGTAATACATTCAGCCATTAAAACAGACTCTGCCCGCATTTGTCTCAATTTGTTCACCCTTTGTACTGTCCCATTAAGTTGTCTTCTAGGCTTGGAAGATTTTCCAGCTGCACAGAAGGGGACCCAGCATGTGGTTTGGTGTCTATTTTCTGTTATCTGGAAGTTGGAGCTTTATTTTTACTCCCTATGCAGCAACTGCTGTGTGGATTGCCTCAGTTTTATCTTCCAAAAGAAGTTTTGCCTAAGTGACATCCTGAATGTAACTCAGGCTGCAAGACTTAGAGGCATATAATATAGCTTTCATTCAAATATATAAAACATATAACATATAAAGCAGAGAAAACACTCCAGTTTATCCAGTTGCTGGAGTCGGTGTATCTGTTTTTTAATTTGTAAAAATAAAATTAACCCAGTGTGTGCAGACCGCAACTTCACAGTTGCATATTTATATATTATATATATATATATATACATAGATATACTCTCAAAACCATTTTATTAGGTACACCTATTTAGTACAGGGTTGGACCTCCTTTTGCCTTCAGAATTGCCTTCATTCTTTGGGACATGGATTCAACAATGTGTGTGCTGGAAACATTCCTCAGGGATTTTGGTGCGTATTGTCATAATAGCGTCACACAATTGCTGCAGATTTGTTGGCTGCACATCCACGATGTGAATCTCCCATTCCACCACATCCCAAATTTGGTCTATTGGATTGAGGTCTGGTGACTGTGGAGGCCATTTGAGTACAGTGAACATATTGTCATTTTCAAGAAACCAGTTTTAGATGATTTGAGATTTGTGACATGGTGCATTGTCATGCTGGAAGTAGCCATCAGAAGATGGGTACACTGTGGTCGTAAAGGGATGGCCAAGTTCAACAACAATACCCAGGTATGCTGTGGCATTTAAATGATGGTAGAAAATATCTCCCACACCATTATACCAGCCTGAACCGTGATACAAGGCAGGATGGATCCATGCTTTCATGTGATTGACGATAAATTTTGACCCTACCATCCGAATGTTGCAGCAGAAATCGAGACTTATCAGATCAGGCAACGTTTGTCCAATCTTCATTTGTGAATTTTAACCTCAGTTGCCTGTTCGTAGCTGACAGGAGTGACACACAATGTAGTCTCCTGCTGCTGTAGCCTATCTGCTCCAAGGTTCAATGGGGAAGGCCTCTTCCTCCCATCTCTCCTTCAGAATATCGAGTAATGCACAGGGTTGACGCCCATACAGTAATTCAGATTGTGAGAATTCATCACAGGCTGCATCCATGGACTCAATGGTCATAGACGGTCATAAACCATCCACTGCCATACTGAAAAAAAATCCTGAGAAATGGGGAGTATTGTGTAAGACCCACCACTGATATCTTTGGATGGGCTTGAGACCACTCCTGAACAGCTGTGCTGTGATGGATTCTCACATTGTCCTGTATGATGACACAGTTGTCCAACATTTGATCCTTCTTTGCATCTCCCACCATTAATCGCTCGGCAAGTACAACATTAGATGAGCTTCATTATAGCCCCCTCAACCACAGCATTATCGTGTATGACCTCATTTTGTTCTATGGCTGCACACATTGTGATATTTCTACCACATTTCCCTTGGACTTCTATTGTAGCTTGGTGACCAGTCAAATTTAAACCATGTTTCCTTATCTTGGTCTGCTATATCCACAAACACATAGCAGCAAACTCTATTTACCCTCATGCTCTGGTAAATGATACAGTAAGTCATTATTAATTAGAAAGTATGGGCCTGGTGGCATGGGATAAGTCATGCGTTCGCTGTTATTAAGGACCACCGCACTCTTGGGAAACTTAAGGGAATTGTCATTCCACTGTCTAGGCTGAAGTTTGCCTAAATTGAAAATGGAAGTCAGCGAGTGGATTCAGAGTGATCTCTGTGGGTGGAGTAATACTATGTGATGTTTCACTGTCTGCACAAGATGGTGCACGAAATGATGTTACATTGCCCACATTATACTGGGTTCCATGTGATCAAGCTATGCCAACGGCTGATGATGTGGTGTGGAGACAGCTTGAGACAGAAATTCAATGTCTATAATAAGGCCCAGAGGTGTACCCAAGGTGGTTTATGTATATCTGCCTTTAAAGTGTGACCAGTCTCGTCCTAGTATTACTGGATAAGATGGGCTGCTAAGTTTCTGGGTTATCCCATGGTATATTATACAGGATACAGGAGGTGGACCTGTACCACTGACTTTCCCCATTAATATGGGTCAGACTGGTCATTCCGGACGTGATGGTGAGCAACAATTGATGTGTTACTGCCGGAATCAATAAGTGCAGTAATCTTGTGCCCATTAACAACAACCATCTTATTGAATAGAAGTAAAAGAGGATTTGTTATAAAACAGTAACTTTCTACTCACACCCAACTGCAGTCCATTGACTCATCAAAGCTGTACCAGTATGGGATGGTGTGGCCCACCTTCCTGTACTTGTAGCAGCGGGGAGGGGTATCGTGCCTCTCTTGGAGTCTGACCACCAATTCCATCTTGTGTTAGGTAGGCTCAGGGGTGGCAACATGCCCTATCTAGAATTTTCGGTGATCAGCAAGCTTTTCTGAACACTCAATTTGAGAGGCTGCTCAGTGTCATTCTAGGGTTGTGATGAGGCCGTCTATGGTTTTAATTTAATTCCTTGCCTATGGACCGGCCAGGTGAGAAAATTGGGGAGGGTGTTCATCAGGGAGTCACAGGCCACCTTTCTATTATTTTCTTAGGCCTTCTGTCTTCTGGTTTCAACCAGCACCCAACTCTGCCCCATAATTCATAGGCTTGGGAGTGGGTTGGCGTGCTTATGGTCAAATCTCCATTCCTGACACACTCTTGCCTGCTGGTCTGGGCTGACAGCATATCTCAACAACACCTCAGATTTTATTGATCACACTTGGTGGCAGCTTGCTTATCAAGGTCTTAATAGGCTTATTGTGCCACTCCCCTCAACAATGACGCCAGTATGTGTGCCAACTCTGCATGCTACCAGTAATGATGGGTAGTGGCACCCTCAAATACTAGAAAAAAATTCTCAACATCATCATTGGTGTGTAACAGTAGTAATATCTGGGATGGTCACAATGGTTGTTCTCGCTTGAGTGCAGCACAAGTCTGGTTGTGTACCTCAGCAAGCCGAGTCCATTGCTCCAATACATGGACTTTCAATGCCTAGATTTCTGCCATTAAGGTGTTTATGCTGGCTATGTTGTCCTGTTACTCCATCATCTAGCAACATTTGAAAAATCCTTCCAAAAAAAGCCTTTTAAAGACTATATATGTCCAGACTTTCCTATCCACATTTTCGTTTTTGCTTCTCTCTACTGGTATTATTGCTCTTTAATATTAAATACCATATCGCTTTTAACTTTCTATACTTTGTTTTCATGTATAGAGTGATTCATGTAATAAGGTAAATTTCTTAGTGCACATGGAGCAGTGAGGAAGTGCCATATGATCCAATCTGCAAGGTTTATTGAGCTGAGGACGTAGAGCTCTGTCCAATAATGAACAATGCATTAAAGTAAAACATTCACTGGATGATAAATGACCTATAGCCAGGGATGTTGAATCTTTGTACGACTGAAGATACTCTTATAGACCAAAGGTAATATTTAGATCTGAGACATCGCATGTTGTTTATGCCTAGTCTCTTGGAGTACTAGGGAAAGTGGATTGTGCATGTGTTATTCATACGGTACTTGTGTGGGTTAAAGTGCTAGGAAATAATGTGCATGTGTACACATCTTTCACACAGTACTTTTGTGGTTAGGGTCTGGGTGTATGCGTATATCTATGTATGTGTGTTAATCTTAAGGTGCGACAATAGACCAACCTGGTAATGAATCTGATGATGAGTACACTTATCTCTGAAGAAAGCAGGTAAAGGGTAAGAAGAGGGAAATATCATGAAAATACAAGCAATAAGCCAGTACCTTCGGCTTTGGGATGTAAATACAATATGCAAAATTTATTCAGCTATACAGGTGAATGTGCACTGTAGTGTACATAATAAGGGAGTGCAGTGTGAAATATTCCCATAGAAAAGTGAAGGAAAACCAGTAATGCTCACTCCAATAATAAGGTCAGATATACAGTATTAAAGTCGTTCCCGACGTCCTGCTGGGATGTCTGTCCATCCTGTGTGCCCGCTTCCCAAATCTGACACAGACAGATGCAGATACAAGTTCCAGCACAACACAGGTTTTTATTTTGCTGTGGGAAGCACTTCCAACATTGTTTCCCAGTTGCACAGCACAGTACAAAGCACTATCAGCACATTTATAAAGCACAAAGCATTTTTACTTTTTTGGCTTCTCTCTGTCTTTGTCTCTCTCTCTCTCCTTCTGCCTCCACTCCTCCTCCAGCAAGCTTCGTTCCTCTTTTTCCTGACTCTGGCCCTTGGGGAAGTTGCAGTCAAGTCCTTTTAAGTAATCTCCGGAAGTACTTCTGGTGTTCCTAAGGCTTGGTCTGGGAGCACTACCCCCTGGTGGCACCCATGGCACCAAACAGGGCTGAGTCGCAGAACTCCAATTCCCATGATGCCCTTTGGAAAACTGGGGTGCTGCTGCAAGGCAGCTACAAGGTAATGGCCGGGCTTGGTAGTGGTGAATATCTGTGTACTGAGTTTCCCTGTGGATCAATCATAGTAATGTGCACAATGGTGTTTTAGTGTGTCTTTGTGTGGAAAATACACCATGTCACATTTTTTAAAAAATATACTGCACTCCTCTGAGGTGACATGAATGACAGACATACAGTAAATAGAATTGATTTTACTGGTGAGGTATGGATTACATGCTTTACACAGCAGTAGCAGAAATAACAGGTAGGTAGCAATATTCCTTGTTTTCTACTGTGGCGGACAGCTGGGGTCCATGCCTGGCCAGGACGCCCCTTCACTGTATATTCAGGAGGAGCAGCCCTGGATGGCGCAATACCTCCCCCTGGATGCTGGATGGCCTCCCCCCTGGGTTGGAGCAGTGCCTCGGTTTCCTGCATGGCACCATAGGAATTGGAGTTGGGGGCAGCCCTATTGGGTCCCACAGGCACCACCAGCAGGTGCTGCAGCTGGGACTCCTGAGCCCGTCTGGGCAGCATATTCGCCACACCCGGAAGTGCAGCTGGATTTCGGCAATCAGGCACCTGGAGCACTTCTGGGTGCCCAATAAAAGGAGCCAGCAACTGCCACTCAGCGATCAGAGTCGGCTGGAGGAGGACAAGGTTGCCTAGGGGGAGTGGTGGTGGAAGAAAGAGAGGACTGTGGTGTTTTGGTGGTGCTTTTTTACACTTGGGACTGTGTTGTGCCTGTGGGGTTTACGGGGAAGACGTGCCCCACAGGTGAAGAAAAATAAAAGTTTGTTTATTTTATATGTGTGCCACCATGTCCAATCTGTGTCGGGTCGGGCGCATATATAGTGCCTTTGTTACACTACCTAGAAAGAAACTTTTTTAAAACCTCAAACAACCTTTTAGTGAATTTTGAATTTTGCAATTGTACGGAATCTGGTAGCTGTCAAAAAAAAAAAAAAAAAAAAGTGTTAAAAAAAAACTCATTTAAATTGATTATTTTTATCTTTTTTGCCTGATACCTACTGTATTACAATTACTGTGAAGCAAATGCTAGTGTCAATCTTGCGAAACTTGCCTGTTTCATTCATTGCTAGTGCTCACCAACAGAAAGTTAATGGCTGCACTTGAGGAACTCAGGCACATACTGATTGTCAATATTAAACTATGTTTTCAATATATAAGAGGGGGTATTTCATACTGAACTCTCTGTTCGTGTAAATTTCCACAGTGTGTAGGGATGAAGTGTTAATATTGATTTGATATGCAATGTAAATGTATAAGAAGTGGTATTGATTGTACTGCATCATTGATGGTCTGTGTCTTATTTATGGTGATATGACTTCTAAAATCAATTAAAAACAAAATGTATTTGACAAGTGTTCATCTAGTTTAGAAGTATTTTGAATTACCTTTGTTGTATCCTCAGTATTCACTGTCCCTTTTGGTTTGTTTGTCATCTGCAAATTAAAAAGAGAAAATTAGGTACAGTATATCACAATCTACAGTATGTTATTAACAGTAAGTAACACTTATTTATAAAGTGCCTTTCATAGAAATTACATCACAAAGCGTTTTACAACAAAAAACACATAAAAGTGCCATCCAAATATAACAAGACAAAAAAATAGAAAGAAAAAATTAAATAGAATAACCAGAACATAACAAAATTAAACTAAAAGACCAAGCAGAGACTACTTAGTTGTGTTCAAATGCCTGCTTAAACAAACATGTCTTTAGTTGCTTACTAAAGGAATCAGCTGACCCCACCATATGTAATGCTAATGGAAGACCATACCAAGGCCTTGGCGCAATGGACTGAAAAGCACAATCCCCACGTTGCTTAACCTGGATACAAGGGATGACAAAGAGGCCCTGTTACCCAGACCTAAGTGCCCAACAGGCTGTATGGCAATGCAGGAGGCCAGTAATATACTCGGGCTTGTCTGCAGAGAGCTCTATAGGTAAGCACCAAAATTTTAAAATGAATTCTGTAATAAACCGGAAGCCAGTGCAATGCATACAAAATAGGAGTAATACGCTCCCTCCAACTAGATTGAGTTAAAAGCCTAACAGCTGCATTTTGAACTAAGAGAAATGGAGCATTTATTCAGACCATTATACAGGGCATAACAGTAGTCGAGACGTGACAAGATAAAAGCATCTTTAAGCATCTCCAATTGTGGTCTTGAGGCTACAGACCTCAATTTATAATGGTTTCTTAAATGAAAAAAACAAGAGTGGCTTACAGACCTTACATGTGAATCAAGATTTAAATTAATACCTCAGTCTCTCCTGGGTTCAACTGCAAGTGGTTGTTACAAAGACCATTATTAATCTGTGACAAGCAGTCAACCAAAATGGACAATTTTTTAATTTGATTAGGATTAAATGAGATATAAAGCTGTATAACATCTACATAAAGGTGATATGAAATGAACTTAAAAGAGTTAATAATCTGAGACAAAGGAAGGTTCTATAAGGAAAACAGTACTGGTCCGAAAACCGAACGCTGTGGCATCTGAATGCCACTCTCACTCTCACTATCACTCTCATATGAAAGAGTATAGTCCTCCAAGCACAGATCTCTGCGAGACCCCACAGATAACCTCACCTCATGAAGAGTAATCCTTTATCTTTACTTTCAGGCCTGCTAACAAATTTCAAACCCAACTGCTGCTGCTGAACTTAACTAAACCTTGGAGATCAAATGAAGGAAGAAACAGTGACGTAGCTGGGGGGGCGGTGGGTTGTATGCAAGGGGGGATATCTGTCCCCGGGCGCAGCATCCAAAGGGCGCCAAATTGATGTTACGAAATTTTAGAATGAAATGTTTTCCATTCTTAAATGCACTAAAAAGTAAATAAAAAATATTCACATACTCAGTCCATCACTCCATCAGTATGAGGACATCTTTTTCCTATGTTTTTTGTCTCTTTCTGATTTCGAAGCACATATTAGTTCTATATACCCAACAGACAATAATTTATCCCCTCCACTACTCTAACATGCTTGACTCCCATCCAGAAACATTTTTGACATTATTAAACAGGTCGTGCGACTGACATGAGGCATTAGTGTATCATTGTCTAAGTTGTTGCAAACGCCATTTCTGTGTGCCAAGTGATTTGTGTTTATGTGTTTGATAGAAAATTGATTGGGCTGTGGTGAAGTATTCTAGTAGATGGCTGCAAAAATCTAGACGTTTCCCCATCATATTTTCGTATGAATAAATTGTAAGTAATGCAGTTTTTATAAATATATAATTATTTTGCTTTATAATTTGCTGCATATTTTCTTTAAAATCATTCTTAAATGCGGAAAATGAATTTTTTCTTACAAAAACTAATGACGGATTTAGATTTTAAAGAACACGAGGCGGCGTTATCATTTTCGGAGACTTATATGAAATTTTTTTCTTAAAATACTATTTATTTTAAATACATTTTAAAAAATTTTCTTTCCCTTCCCCATTGCATTTTGGCAAACAGTAAGGGGCGCGAAATCTTCAGTTGTCCCCGGGCGCTGAAAACCCTAGCTACGCCTCTGGGAAGAAATACATGAATGAATTCCAAGTTAATTATAATAAATGTAACACAGACAATAAATACATCATACATTAAATGCAACATCAGATAAAATACACAGCAAACAATTATGCAGTCCTCTGTATGAATGGCTACTGGGTAGGATTACAACTTCTGGATCAAAATGTATTTATGTCCTGAACAAAAGGAAGCTTTTGGTATGTTCTGTAATAATATTTATAAGGAGTGATCAAAAGGTTTTAAGTCAAAAAAAGTGGTCAATGGTGCTAATTTTAAATGTGGCCAAAAATTAACACTGGTGGACTAAAGTATGTCAATTTCAAGCTTTTAGAAATTGTAGGTTAGAGAGTATTCTTCATCAATGATGCTGAAAGCCCCAAAGTAAGTACCGTGCTATCATTAAATTTCTAACACTGGAAAACAATACACCATTGGAGATTTATTCTCACCTAGTCAATGAGTACCTGAAAACGTTCTCTTCATATGCCACAATCAAGAGATAGGCAGATATGGTACAGAATTCTGTCAGGACATCAACAATTGAAGAAAATGTTGTCACTGTAGAACAAATCATAATGGAGAATGGAAGAGTGATGGAGTGTCAGATAGCAGATACTACACGGTTTAGCTATGGGTCAGTTGAACCCGTTCTTCACAAGCAAATTAAACATGAGGTAGGACTTTGTATGTTGGAGGCTATTAAAGTTGACTGCTGTTAGTATGGCATCCTATGTTGCAAGGAGAATCTCGAGCTATTGACTTTGTTCTGCACCGAGCCAGTCTTCTTCACCAGCTTGTCCAGCCTCTTCGAATTCTTATCTGTCATACTGCTTCCCCAACACACAGTAGCAAAGAAGAGGACACTGGCAACAACTGTCTGATAGAACAGACAGCATTTCACTACCTCAGAGTCTTCTGAGGAAAAGCAGCCTGCTCTGCATCTTTCTGTAGAGGACATCTGTGTTCACAGACCAGTTCAGTCTGTCATCAAGGTGGACACCTAGATATTTACAAGTCTGCACCAGCTCAATAAATAATAATAATAATAATAATAATAAAAAAATAATAATACATTTTATTTCAAGGCGCCTTTCTAAACACCCAAAGGCACCATACAAAATCATAAAACCAACAATAACATGAATGTACAAATACATATACATATGTCTATATTTATGGAACTGAAAATACAACAATAAGACAATAGCAATAAGCAATAAGAAAATACAGTAATGTCCTCCCCTCGGATGTTCACAGGCTGAAGGGGGAACTTAGACTGTGGAAATCCACAATCATCTCCTTGGTCTTCATTGTGTTCAGAACCAGACAATTCTTACTGCTCCAGTCACTGACAGCTCCAATTAGATCACTATATTCCCCTTCCAGACCATTCCTTATGCACGCCACAATAGCTGTATCATCAGAGAACTTCTGAATGTGATAAAAGTCTTATATCTAAAGTGTGTTGTGTATAATGTTCAATAGGAATGGGGCCAGAACAGTCCCTTGTGGAGCCCCAATGTTGTTTCTCTCAACAGGTCAATGCTCAAAAGCTTCTGCTTGCCTGTAATATTTACTCATATGGTCTGCACAAAATGATCCTTGAATAGTACAGAAGCAGCATTTGAAATTTCTTCTTAATTGCTGCAAATTTGATGTTTCATTTCCCTTAGATGAGCTTTTAGGAACAACTTTGGGCTAGAATTGAACCTGTAGCCTTCATGTATTGACATGCTTGGGTAAAGTTGGCAGTTTTGTAAGCATCACTGTCAGTCACCTTAGTAATGCACACATACATACTCATACTGAGTTCACAGAACTGGCTGTAATGGAGAATTCCAATCTTGGCAGAGCAGTGCAATTTCACCCTCTCTGTTAAATTAACAGCCTAACTTAGATCTTGGAAGAAAGCGTGAACCCTCAGAGAAAAGGCAGAGAAAATACAGAAACCCAACACAGTTTTTTTTATAATTACTGGCATGCATTTGCTATTCAACATTAATCAATATGCTAGGTTGTAACTGTGGCCCACAGTGATTTATCAATCAGACTTTTTTCCACATGTTTGCTTTTCCAGTGTTTCACTTCTTTGGTGAAGTCAACACCTCTGCATGATATTTTTTTCACTCATATTCCAGCTGGAAAGCTTTAAAATCAGCTGGAGATTTGATTATCATGTAGGTGCGGGTGTAGAAAAAAGCAGGAAATGTAGTGATGAATGACTGGCTAAATGGATACACATCAGAAGTGCTGTATTCAAATGTTATTTAAAATGTATTATCCTCAGGGGGAAAACAAAGTGACATGATTAGAGCTACCTCATAGAGAATCTGGATTTTGTGAGGCTAGCGTGGCTGTAATCAAGTGTTGTAATACACATCATAAGACAAGGTCCACTTAATTTGAGAATCTCTGCTAAGTAGTTTGCCTCCATCAAATCAGACTGTTTTCTTTACATTGTTAGCATAACGGAACTTTGAGCTCTGTGGTGCATTTCTCTGGAAATAAAGTAGTTGATCTGTATACATTTTGAAAGTCTCATTTAACTGCATGCTGAGCCCATCTTCTTTAAAAGGTATTCTTCCGGCTTTGACTAAATTCAAATTTGCATCAATTTCAGCAGCATGTTAGCCTAATGATAGTTAGCCTGTCGCAACATTGCTTATGAACAATGACTCAGCTGTCATGGCTTACCTCCTACAGGACTCAGCACCCCGCATATATGTCGGTCACAACTGATGTTGTATTCTTTATTCTTTACTTTCATAAGTCTATTTATATGGTATATTAGTTCCACATAAAACAGATGTGTTATAGGCACCGTGAACCTGACAGAAAGTTACTTTAAAATAAGTGCAGCAGTTTTTTACAATGGGTGGCCTAAGTACTTCACCCTGAAATTCTCCCCAATTATACTTCCTCAAACTCCATACTTTCCACTCTTTTGTCCTCCTCTCCTACCTTTAAGCTCCTCTTCTTCCTTCAAGGGAATGTCACTTATACCATGCATCTGTCCGTCAAGTTTCTAACCCACTTATGAAGTTCAGGGCTCCAGGATGCCAATGCTTTTCCTGGGAACACTGAGGATATGGCAGGAAGCAGCCCTGGATGGCAGACCATTTTAGAGTGCACTCATACATATAGCCATTCTCATGCATACTGGGCCAAGTTAAAAGTAAAAATAAGAAGTGGAAATAAGACCTGAGTACCTGGAGGAATATCCATGCAGATATAGGGAGAATGTGCAAACTATTTACAGACAGGAACTGGGATGGGATTTCAGCCCTCTGGCTGAGTGGCACCAATGCTAACCAGTGTACCGCTGTGTCGTCTACCACATATACCAGACAGTATGAACAGCCATAAATAAATGATAGCAGGAATTTAAATGTTTTTGCACTCTAAAACCCCTTACAGTTTTATTCTTGGTGACACCTCCCAATCTCCCTCAACTCCCCAGCTGGCATAACAACATGGAATGAAGGGTGTCCCTGTGCTACACAGCCTAGTGCAATATTCTTCATCCAAACTCTACTGTAAAATTAACAGTATATAGGTAGGCCACAGCTATGTTATGGTATGTCACGATATTACAGGCTAAACCATAAAATTCTCTCAAACTCAAAGAAGCCAGATATTTGGACTAATGCATTTATTGAAAATTTAACTTAGCAAGAAAAAATAAAAGGTTAAATCGACTAAAATGAAATAATGTAAAAGAAAACTTTTCAAAGTAAAGCTCAATAGAAATGAAAGAATAAATGACCTAGATAAATAAATGCAGGTAAACAAGAGGGAAAGCAGAAATCAAATACAAAATCCTGCAATAAAACTTGGAATAATTTTAGTTAGCCTGAGCTAAGTAAACTACAGATTTAAAACTCATCCTCTTAAATACCAAACCATAAGTCAAAACCGTGAAAGCCCTATTGGTGAAGGTCTCCAGAAGAGAACATGATTAAGCCTCTAAAAGGACATGCATAGAGCAAAATATCCAGCATTAGAGTGGGGTACAGGAGCTTAAACTATCTAATGTAACAGTAAATAGGTGCTGCTAACTGGGGTCTTTTAAAGTCCTATCAGGTAACTAGGACTCTAATTATTGCTTCTGTGGTAGCCCTGAGTTTTGTTGTCCTTGCATGTATAATTCACATTTATTTATGCTGATGTTTCTATTTTTTTGTCATTATTCCTGTGATAACATTACAGTATACAATATGCACTATTTTTGGATGGTGTTGCCATTTTGTAACAGTCTTTGCATGGCCACAACTGCACTGTTTATAATCATTGTGGCTGTTGCCACTCATGTGACATGGGGATTACATGACATATTGTTTCACCACATCCTACCATGTAAGATGGTGGCTTGTTATTGCAAAACATCCAAGCTTTGGATCCCTCACCATATTTTTGCATTTTTATTATGTCAGTGGAAGGTAAACGGTTCTTCTGGAAAGACTTCATCGTTAGGATTCTTTTGCTTTTCATTTACTTCTTTTCTAGTGTTACATTTTGGATTAGTTTGTTTGCTTTTTCGTGCATCTCTTCTGGTATTAAGACCCATATCTGTTTATTACATGTTTAACTGCTCCTTTTTTTCATTTTTCCTTTAATTTTGTTATATTGGATATTCACCTCTAATATCTATACTAATAAAAGGCAAAGCCCTCACTGACTCACTCACTGACTGACTCACTCACT
>JANRMT010062796.1:10912291-10968660 GCA_026402145.1 Polypterus bichir lapradei | reverse complement strand
GTGATGATGTCACACGAAACTCCGCCCCCACGGCTTTCGAGCTCAGCTCCATTACAGTAAATGGAGAAAAACAGCTTCCATTTATGACCATTACGCGTAGAATTTCGAAATTAAACCTGCCCAACTTTTGTAAGGAAGCTGTAAGGAATGAACCTGCCAAATTTCAGCCTTCTACCTACACGGGAAGTTGGAGAATTAGTGATGAGTGAGTGAGTGAGTCAGTCAGTCAGTCAGTGAGGGCTTTGCCTTTTATTAGTATAGATGACAGCAACACTCATAACAGTGACAAAACAATTACACTGACAATCATGTTACATTATTTTCAAAATGTTTCCTTTTCTTTTTCTTTCCTTCTTTAACACACTACTTCTCCGCTGCGAAGCGCGGGTATTTTGCTAGTTTATCCATAAGAACAACACCTAAGAATACAATTTCACGGTGAGAGTTCACCAGTTAACAGCACAAGAGAAAATGAAAGTGCGGACCAGGGAAGATTAAAAGTTGTAACAAGAAAACCCCAAAGACATTGGGAAGGTTTGGGGCAGCCATCCGTATAATATTTCCCGGCTGCAAAATCTGTCCAAATTCAAAGACATGTTCACACATTTGAGTCCAAAACAGAACTGAGTATCATCTTAAGATGGCGGCTTTAAAACCCTTGCAGGGGAAGTGATGTCCTCCGGGCCGGAACCGGAAGTAACGTCGATGGCTGCCCTGCAACAGGGCGGGATTTCCCGAGAATGGTCTGCACGGAATTGAAAGAGAGAATTAGTGCACTTCGCCACCCCATGGTGCAGCATGGAACTACATTTATTCAGGCTCTATGCTTGTCCCCTAAACACGCGTGTGTGACAAAGTATAAAACAATAGTAAAACAGAGTAGAAGCACCACTGGCACTGCAACACCCTATGGCCTGCTTTTTGTTGATTCACACCAACTTTTTTGCTAGTACACGTGTTTCTTGAGCCATTGGATTTTTGAGACTCAGGGTCTAGATTCCCAATGTGAAGCTTCATTCAGTTGTACTGTGAATAAGATGCCCGCACATATCAATCTCCAGAACTCTGTGGTTCTACTGATTTAAGGAAGGACCATGTCATTTTTCAGGGACTTATTGCTGCTTTCCTCTACATAAGGTTTAAAACATATTGTATCTTATACATACCTGTGGTTAGAATGGCTAGAGGTAGTGTTTAGGTTAATAAACTGGTTAAGTAAACATGGTCAACACAAGAATAGACATGAACATTGTCATCAACTTAAAGGAATGCAAGAGTCCAAATGAAAAGTTTACTGAAATAATGAGATAAAATAACAGGTGCAGGATGGCACTTTAAGGAACAGAAAGTGCAATCAGCTTTCGGCTAGAGCAACTATGCTCTATTATAGCTGTCAGGCTTCAGAGTTAGAGCTCCATCTGGTCGATTGCTCATCTCCTAAATGTGACGTCTCCTTCCAGGAGCATACTGCTCTTTTAGCTTGTGGACCGGAAGGGGTGGGGTCATTTGCCCTCTTTGGGTGTTTTCTCTGAACTGTAAGTGGAAAAAGAGACAAAACAGTCAGCGATCATCCCCCCTGGTGTCCTGGGTGGTGGGGCTTACCTCTGACAAGCATGGAAGGTGACCCTCTGATGCTCATGTGTGACAACAAGTAAGTAGAACAGGCAAGGATAAGGCTGAGGTGAGGTAAGATAGGTTGAAGCACATGTTGAGGAAAAAATAATGATAGTGAAGTCTAATGAAAAATGTACAGTTGCGGTCAAAGATTTTGAGAATGACACAAATATTGGTTTTCACATCGTTTGCTGCTTCAGTGTTTTTAGATCTTTTTGTCAGATGTTTCTTTGGTATACTGAAGTATAATTACAAGCATTTCATAAGTTCCAAAGGCTTTTATTGACAATTACATTAAGTTTATGCAAAGTATCAATATTTGCCGTGTTGGCCCTTCTTTTTCAAGACCTCTGCAATTTGCCCTGGCATGCTGTCAATCAACCTCTGGGCCAAATCCTGACTGATGGCAGCCCATTCTTGCATAATCAATGCTTGAAGTTTGTCATAATTTTTGGGTTTTTGTTTGTCAACCTGCCTCTTGAGGATTGAGGACATGTACTCAATGGGGTTATGGTCTGGGGAGTTTCCTGGCCATGGACATAAAATTTTCAATGTTTTGTTCCTTGAGCCACTTAGTTATCACTTTTGGATTATGGCACAATTCTCCATCATGCTGGAAAAGGCATTGTTCGTCACCAAACTGTTCTTGGATGGTTGGGAGAAATTGCTCTCAGAGGATGTTTTGGTACCATTCTTTATTCATGGCCATGTTTTTAGGCAAAATTGTGAGTGAACCTACTCCCCTTGGCTGAGAAGCAATCCCAAAAATGAATGGTCTCAGGATGCTTTACTGTTGGCATGACACATGACTGATGGTAGCGCTCACCTTTTCTTCTCTGGACAATCTTTTTTCCCGATGCCCCAAACAATTGGAAAGGGGTTCATCAGAGAAAAAGACTTTACCCCAGTCCTCAGCAGTCCAATCCCTGTACTTTCTGCAGAATATCAGTTTGTCCCTGATGCTTTTTTGGAGAGAAGTGGCTTATTTGCTGCCCTTCTTGACACCAGGCCATCATCCAAAAGTATTCGCTACACTTTGCGTTCAGATGCACTCACACTTGCCTGCTGCCATTCCTGAACAAGCTCTGCACTGCTGGTACCCTGATCCCACAGGTGAATGAACTTTAGGAGATCCTGTTGCTTGCTGGAATTTCTTGGGTGCCCTGAAACCTTTGTCACAACAGTAGTGGAAATGGTTTTTTGGGATTAAGTTCATTTTCATGGCAAAGAGGGACTTTCTAGTTAATGGCAGTTCATTTGATCACTCTTCATAACATTCTGGAGTATATGCAAATTGCCATCATAAAAACTGGAAACTTTGTGAAAATTAATATTTGTGTCATTCTCAAAACTTTTGGCCTCAACTGTAAATGGTCCAGAATGTGATGGAAATGACTAACAACCCAATGACTAACTAATAGAAATTAAGGATATATATTCACAAAATGCTGCGGTGGGCTGGCGCCCTGCCCAGGGTTTGTTTCCTGCCTTGCGCCCTGTGTTGACTGGGATTGGCTCCAGCAGACCCCCGTGACCCTGTAGTTAGGATATAGCGGGTTGGGTAATGGATGGATATTCACAAAATGAGTAATTGGGTGAAAAAATTGAATTTGATTTCAAATTAGGCTGACATGGTCTCAGATGATGTGATTAACATTTGTCTAATGAACCACCAGGGGGCATTGAAGTGCCCTAACGTCAGACACAACCACAGAAACAAATAAAAGTGGGTTCAAATAAAAGTGGGTCATTGTCAGCTTTACCTTCCAAAAAGGTTACAACAGCACCATAAACACAATTCTCTTCAATTTCCTTCTCTGTTTCTCTTCCTCTGCACCTCCCAGGTGAGCTTTGTATACTTACACCCGACTAGGACTCTCCTGAAATGGACTGAGTGTCCTCTTTTATCTTAGATCCAGAATTACTTCCGGTGCTAGGACATAACTGGATGAAAGTAATTCCGGGTCAATCGGAAGTTCCACAGTATATGGATCGTTAATCCCTTCTGCTCCACCTGGCAGCCCCTACATAACACCACAGGGCTTCATCAAGGAATTACAGGTTCCAGCATGCTCTGAAGGAGGCTGTGTGTTAACTTTAAACCAGGAAGGTTGCAAGGTAATGTCCTGGAGGAGCAAATGTCTTGGATCAATTCTCCTCCCCAGTCCTTCCATTTTACGCGCCTGACGGCTGAGCATTACTCCTGGATCCAACCCAGACGGGACGCTGGTGTATTTGTTCTGGATCGGCATCCCCTGTCTGTCTTCTAGGTGAGATAGGATTTTCTTTGCCCCATTTCTTCTTGGACTGGTATCGAGCTGGCCTCTTGTCTGGTTAAGGAACCACCTTACCTCCTGGCCATGACACCTGCCCATGCATATCATCCATCGCACTCTATAATAACAAAAGGGAGGTGTGGCCAAATGCAAGATGTGACTTCAATTGCCTAAATGATAAACAGCTCAATCAGAGGTCTTGATTTCTCAGTTCCTGAAGCACACTGTTTTATTGAAATAATTTATATCACTTGCTGGCATATTGACACAAATCTAGGCTCTCAGATCTAATTCGTGCACAATTTTAAAACTATAATCCTTGTCTTATCATATATCTTATATCTTATGCAGCTGACCCTGTGAGAGCTGTTCTGCTTTATTAACTCTGCGTCTCCTCCTGTCATTTCACAGAGATCTACTGTCTTATAGACCCAAAGAATCACGACTCTGGACTGGAGTCAAAATACTGCATTCACGGTGGACAAGTTTGAATCCTATGACCTCAGAATTCCATTACCTTATGTTTCTCACTGACTCAGATTCTAATCACATCAAATTTTGGAGTTTTTAAAATGGAACTGATGATTCTTGCTTGCTGGTTTGAAACTTCATTTTGTCAGGCTTGGGGTTCTTCTGTCATTTTTAATTTTGTAATGAATTCCTGGCAGCCAAAATAAGAAGAATAACATTTATTGATATAGCACACTTATATTCAAAATTATATTTGAAAAAGCTTTATAAATAGTAAAAGGAATTTTTAAGTTACAAAAACAAATTAAAGTAAGAATGAAATAATTCCTAATAGAGGTGAATGTAAATTGAATTATATTTTAAATCGATTATTTTGGTTCAAATGGTAAAGGTCAGTTTGCAGCAGAAGCAAAGAATTTTGTCTTTGGCTTTCTCTGAAAAATGTACAAACATATTGGTCTTCAGCAATTTGTGTTGTTGGGGTTGGGGATGAAGGTAGGAAGAAGCATTATTAGCCCATCACTGGAATGCTGTGTTATATGACCAAAGAATCAATGCAAGAGTGAAGTGTAACGTGCATAAAACAGTGGTCAGACCAGCTGCGTGGTGTGGATCAGAAACCAGGGACGTTAAAAAAATACATGAAAATAAACTGGATGGTACAAAATTAAGGATGTTGTGATGGACATGTGGAGTAACCAAGCTTGATAAGATAGGGAAAGAGAGAATCAGAGGTGCACTTAATGTGCAGTTAAATTCTCAAAGAAAATACAGGAAAGAAGGTTTATGTGGTATGGACCTGTCAAGAGAGGAGAGGTAAATAATTTCAGGAGAAGAATCACGGATAAGGATATATAGAGGAGAAGAGGATGACGAAAGAGAAAGTGACTGGACAGTGTTAAGGGTGACCTATGGGACAAAGGGTTTTCAGGAAAGGAAGAGTACAGCAGGTGAGTGGAGTGGCCAGTCCAGGAGAGCGACCCCAACATGTAAGTGAGAAAAGCTTTAGGAGAAGAAGCAGAAGAAGTAGTTTTGGTTCTGAAGGCATGTCCCACTGATTACCATACTACACAATGTAGTACCAAAGAAAAAAACACTGCAAGAAAGAATCTTAGAAAGTGGGTAGAATTCCCAATATTTTTAGCCAGAATTGTGTATTTAAACTAAAAACAGCAAAACTGGCCAAAGCACCTTGCATTGTCAGTTGGAAATCTGCTTTAAAACAAATATTCTTTACTAAATATCACACCTCTGTGGGGTGCAAGGTGGTCCAGTGGTTAGTACTATTCCTTGCAACTTCAGATGTATGTGTTTGAATTGTGTGTCTGCTGTCTGTGCAGTAGTTGCATGTTTCCTGTTTGTCTATGGAGGTTTCTTTACACATTCAAATATGAGTTATAATTAATTGGTGACTTTAACATGACCCACTTTGAATTAGAATGGGCATCTGCCATTGTGATGTATAATGGACTGCTGAATTATGTAGAAATGGTGTTGTGGGTATAGGCATCAGCCCTCCATTACCCTAAACCAAATAATTGGGCTAAAAAATGGATGATAGAAGATCATCATCTTTGCATTTTTAGATGAATAGTAACATTGCTTATTTATTTTTCATAACGGTTGAGCTGGCAGTTTAAGTAATTACCACAAAGAGGACCTTGTCATTTTCAAAAGCAGTGCCTTTACCCCATTAGGCCTTTCTTCTTGAATATGACAAAAAAGCAAATGCTGAATATGGACAAGTTCTAATACTACCCTGCCGTCTTGACTTCTCACATTAAAAGTGAAATCAAGGCTATGCTGTTATTGGGCATTAAAGAAATGACAAACCTGCATAGACAGCAAAACTCTGTTCATCCCCTAAGTAAAGTCAATGCAGGAGGTTGTACTGTGTCTTTCCAGTGTGGCATTGCCTATATCTCTTACATAAGCCTGCAGGTGTCATCTTCTCTCTGCAAATGAAATACTATGGCACTTACCTCCAAGGTTTAGACCTGGAAATTGTGCTGATTTAGTAACAAAGCAGACCATGAATCCTGTTAATATTTTCCATAATCCCACCCCAGCCATTCATTCTTACTGCGTGTTATTGCAGGTCTCTCAAGCAAATGGCAGTGCTTTGATATTAAAGGGTGATTAGTGCCAGAAGGAAGTTCCATAAGAAATAAATACATGCATTCAGTGCTGCTGCTATTAAGGGCAAGAGCTGCCTCATATTCCTCTGTTGCTAATGGGCTTTTAGCAGGACAGTTATTATCCCTGCCTAATAGAAACAATGTTGTTGACAGCTGTTGCTCTCTGAGTTCAAAGAGATGCCAATTAGTCTTATAAGCCTAATCTTATTAATGGGAAAGAAAGAAAGAAAGAAAGAAAGAAAGAAAGAAAGAAAGAAAGAGAGGTTCTACATACTGTATGTTCATGTCTTGGATATGACAAGTGATTCAGTGAGGTCCTTAGTAGCGTGTGTGCACAGAAGCCATAATGAAAAAAGGAAATCTACTCAATTAAAATTGGAGTCCAGTAAATTCTTTTGAGTAAGATGTGGCACAAGGCGAAGTAGTGAAGGGAAGCACCAAAGGGCTGCATAGCTTTTTTTGCCTCTTATAATTTCTACTAAAGAACTGATTATAATCCACACAGATGTATAGTGGTCCGGTTTAACAGTCCAAGGAGGCCGGGTTTGACTTCCAGCCTCATGACTGCACGGAGTTTACACATTCAGCCCAATGTCCGTTTTAATACTCCAGATACTCCTGCTTTCAATCCACACACTGAAGACCTGTGTGTTTGGTGGACTGGTGATTCTAAAACTGTTAAGATGATTGGAAATACAAACTATGACTGAGTGAGAGTGTGTCCTCTGATGACCTGGCATACCATTCAGTGCTCACTTCTGCCTTGCACCTAATACTACTGGGATGGGCTCCTTTGACCCTGAAATGGTAAAAACAGGTTCCATTAAATAAACAGGTTAATGAAAGACAGTGAATAATGTGTCTTTAACAACAAAGAACGGTGAGCCCATGTGGCCATTGAGATAGCTGCATAATGTTGCTATCTAATCATAATTAGACTTTTCATTCAATATCTAATTGCAAAAGGCAATTTACAAATGGGTCTCAGTACTTGTCAAAAATAACAATTTATTTATTTACAAGGCTTATGCTGATAGACTGATTTCACTAGCAATGAAGATTTTGCTTCCTGAACACTTTTGGGTGGATGGCCTGCTGATCACAACAGTGATCTTCCAGTTTCCTATTTTCTCACTACATTAAAAAGAACTGGCTGCTCCATAAACATCTGGACCCGGGGAAGAAAAGTGTGGCACATAAATCACGTGTCAGGTCAATGAATATATTTTTGCCTCCTTTTCTTATGAAACTCGGACTGCTGCATAATCTTTGTGAATGTGATGGCCAAGGAAAGTGAAGGATTTCAACATTTGAGACAGATGTTTCCATGAGTATTTGATGCCAAGATTTTTGTTGGTCTACAAATCAGACAGGTCATCAATGACAAATAGTTTGAAGATCTGCGAGTGGAGATGGAGGAAATCACCTGGGAAGTTTTTGAGAATTTTCTTGACATCTCCAGAACACCAAACTAAACGCAGCCTCCCTACTAATTTTGATTTAGTCAGTGATGAATGTGGTGTAAGGTTTCATCAAGACATTGCAACAATGGAAAAGTGATATTAGGGAAATGCTGGCAGACTATTGTTGGACACTGAAATTTGAAGCATTAGATGCTGAAATCAAACACAAATCCTCAGCAAAATATTATTAGCTCAGTTGAACTAATGCAATGTTTTACCATCATTAATTGATTAAACATTCTAAATTTAATGAAAGTCAATGTCATGCTTTTCCAAATTCCTATTTGACACAGTTGATTTGAAATTATATTTGTGTTCAGCTTGAAGTTGCCTATCAGAATCACCAACAAGGAAGCAAAACTTCAGAAAAAAATTGTGCCCACTCTCACTCATTTAAAACAGAGAGCTGAAGTTAATCATGTCTAAATGACTGCCAGACTCCATTTGGCATGTGTGCCTGTAGATGTTGATCAGGTGACACGCAAATTCACAAAACCTTTGTCAGAGATCGTGTTATATTGTTGAATAATCTGACAAATAAAAACCCTCACATTATTTTTTTATTCTAAGGTCACTTGTGACTCTTTTGTTAGTATTTTGAGTTTATTTTGTCCTTTGACCTGCATGTGTGATTAGACCTCACACCTAACTTATAACTGTTTTGTAGGAAAACCTTTAAACATCCATCTGAGCAAGGAAAGAGCAGGGGACTCCTTCATCATTATAGACAATGGAAAATGACTGCTACAGTATATACAGTATATGAATTTCCTTTTTACTAATTTAACAGTGTTAACATCATTTATATTAAAAACCTTTTCCATGTCACTTTCTTTTCAGCTTATGCCTTCAACAAGTAGTTTCACATTTCTATAGTCTTACTGTGTTCTCATTGACTGCTGTGCTGGCATGTGCTGCTTAAACAGAAGTTTTAAAAACAATTATCCAAATTGATGTAGCAACTAAAAAAACAAAAGTTTTTAAAGAATTTAATTATTTTAGTCCCAAGTTTTATTCCCTGAAAACCTACTATTGTCTGAAGCATTAAAGTCACATTCTGTGCTTCAGAGAATTTGTTATGAGTTTCAGTTTTTGATTTCCAGGGATAGTTTTTACTTGTTTCTGATTTGCTTTGTTTTTCTTATTATTTGTTCTTACTGGTCTGACAGTATGACATCACTGCAACTGATATTTTCTTGTTCATTGTTGGTATCGCTTTAGATTAGGTGTCCTCAATAACGCTGTACTTACCATGTAATTACCTGTATAATTACAGAGTAGCTGGGTGTTATTACCTCGTACTTACTGTATAACACAATGTAATGCTGTGGTTAAGTATAATTGTAATTTATAAGTATGTACGTATAAAAATTGTGGAAGTAACAATTACAATTGAGTGCTTAACCACAGCATTACAGTAAATACAAGTGAATAACATGTAATTGCTGTGTAATTATACAGCACGGTGTACGGTGTAATTAAGCACACCTAATCTAAAGTGATACCACATTTTTATTGCTTTTGCTGCTATTTTGACTGTTTCTATCTCGGGTGTGGCAATTTTTATTATTACGTTTATTATTTGTTTGGCAGACGCCTTTATCCAACGTGACTTATAAAGCAAGTTTTAATACGGATATATACAAGAAAGGTTAGAAGGTGCAAGCATCAAAAGCAACAGTGGACTAAGACAAAAATCAGTATCTTAAACTCTTTTTCAGTATAACAACAGTGAGACTGTAGAAGACACACTAAGCAATTCAAAATATTTAATGAAAGCTGCATGAGTAAACTGGGTGCAGTTCAACTATCCAAAAGAAGATCATTCCATAGCCTTGGAGAAAAAATGGAGAAGCATTGTCCAGGCTTGGAAAATCTGGCAAGAGGAGAGATGGTCAACAGACAAGCAGAGACTTCTTGAAGGGACATATGGAGACACCAAAGATTGGAGATATTGAGGAGAAGAACTAGTCAGAGAACTGTACATCAAGACGTGTTTTGAACTGGATCCATACAGCAGCAGGAAGCCAGTAAAGAGACAGAACCAGAGAAGTAGTAGGAGTGAAACAAGAAACCGAGAACACCAATCGAGCAGCTACATCCTGGAGGAGCTGGAGAGCAGTTGACAGAAGCTTGGCTTGGAAGGAGTTGCAATAGTCCAATCAGGAAAGAACCAAGGAGTTACATGGTATAATTAGTGAGGAAGGGTCAGAACCTCTGAATGTTATAAAAAAAGAAAGTACACTATTGGGTCATTGAGAAATATATTTCATGAATGAAAGTTATGGTAATGTTCTCTGTAGTAACAGTGCTGTTTTCCAATCACAAGCATGTCAATATGTCATGACATGCACATTTAAAAATTGGTCACTTTAGGACACCATGTTCAAGCTTTGAATTATCATTGTTCTTAAATTCTTTTAATCGTGTTATTACAAGCTAAAAGGCATTTCTATAAAAACTTTAGGACTTTTTGCTTTGTTTTCTTCGACTATAATTTCTGTGTTTTGCATTGCTGGCTTTGGCGATCATTTTACTGACTAACTTCATCGTATTCCAGACCCCTACCCATTTCTCAACTAAAAATCTAAGACTGTTCTTTATTGTCAACCACTTGTTGATTTAGTTTAGTATTATAACATCATATTCATGATAGCTCTTCTTATGATCTTAACAGAGTTCATTTGTGTTCTGTGAGTCCTACAGGAAAGCATTTTACTAGAGTAAGGTGTTTCTGCTTATTCAAGATAGTGGATTTGCTGAACATACGTTGTGGAGGACTGCTGGCTTCTTACTCCGGTCCTCACCCCCTGGCCACCAGGAGGAGCTCTCCCGACAGCAGGATCGTGCCCCGAGTTCCAGCAGGGCATCATGGACCTTGTAGAGTTTGTACACAGCCCTGCTGGATACCTTGGGGGCCTCTGGGAGTCACTGTAGGGGGGCTCGTGGGCTCATATGTGCCCTATAACCCGGGAGTACGTCACGGTCACGTGACAGGAAGAAACGACGTGCTCCCGGGTTGAAGAAAAGGACTGTTTACCCTGACTCGGAAGGAATGAGGAACTGTGGACTGGTTGGGCAGGAACACCTCCGGGTCAGGGTGTATAAAAGGACTCTGGGAAAACCCGGACAGTGAGCTGAGCTGGGAGGTAGAGGGGCGAAGTGTCTGGGCGAGGAGGAGAGAAAAGTGTGTTATTGGAATTGATTTATTAGTAGTGTGAAGGGTGCTTGGTGCACAGTAGGATTAAATAATAAAAAGTCTTGGACTTGTATCCGGTGTCTGGAGTCGTACCTGAGGGTTGGAGAGGTGGAGAAGAGCCTGACTGTCACAACGTATACTGGCAGCACTCACACTGACTGAGCTTCATTCTTGATTAAAGACAGATATAAGTAGCGCTAACATCACACTATTTAACAATTTATCTACATGTAGAGAGGATGTCTGAAAAACAGAACTGTAAGCTGCCATTGTTTATCACATATGTTTGAAAAAAATCTGGCCCAGAATTGCATTAAATTATGTAATTTAAATAGTAAATTTTAAATGAATGTCTAATCTGGGATGAGCACTGTACCTGCTGAGTCACCAGACGTTTTCAATACATTCTTGTTCATATTCTTTTTGGTTTAACAAATAATTGAGCAATTCATCCTTGCATTCTTGGCTTCGCTTAATGAGGTTTTTCTTAATATTGCGTCTTCCTCCTCTCTAGGTTACTCTCAGGACTTTATTAAAGTGTATCACTACAGGTCTTACAATATTTATGACTGACCCAAGCAGGAGCAAAAGGACAAGCCTTGCATGAATTAAAAAAGGATGTGACTTGGTTTCATGTGCTATGATCTGAAGTTTTTTTTGTACCTAGATTCATTTTTGTGAACGTTTGGTATTTGACATGTGTTTTTTAATGGGTCACTTTTACTGTTTAGTTTATGAAATCATCACAGTGCCATTTTATTACAAATTGCTGTCATGATTTTGGGAGGTTATTTATGAGGCGCCTGTAATATTAAATGCCTTTTATGCATATATTTTCTGTTTTTCTGACATATATATTCTGTTTAGGAGGTATAATGCTCATTTAGAGTTTGTTTGAAAGAGTTTAATTTGATTGCAGTCTTGTGTACGCAATGCCATTGGTAGTGTCATGTGACTGCCTTAATTGCTCTTGTGACCCCATGTAAAATGACATTATAAATTTGTGGTGGCTTTACTTTTCCCTCTCCCTTGGTCTATACTAGTTGATAGATAGATACCCTAAAATCTATATTGTACAGTTCCTGGGGTGCCCTTCTTTCTGGCCTGGCATTAGGATGTACATTTTTACTGTGTCTAGGACACACTCAGCTCTTACCTTGTCTCATGCTACCTCATTAAGTCTACCATGTGTCACATTATAGAACAGTTTGGATCCATGGGAACTGCACTGATGTTCAGAATATGTGCAGAAGAAGCATACCTGCCCAGCTCAGGTATGTAGAACACCTTACTTGGCTAGAAGTGCTATACAGTTGATGTGCACAATGGGGGTAGTGATCTGAGCTCACACTC
Source organism: Polypterus bichir lapradei (assembly GCA_026402145.1). NCBI lineage: Eukaryota > Metazoa > Chordata > Cladistia > Polypteriformes > Polypteridae > Polypterus > Polypterus bichir. The sequence goes on along the minus strand of JANRMT010062796.1, from coordinate 10,956,146 downwards.
TTTAAGACTTTACAGGCACCACACTGGTATCCAAAACAATATGACTCCGGAAACCCTTGTGAAACAAGCTGCCTTCTAATTTGAAGAGCCTGAGTGGTGTTATAGTCTGTCAACACTCTGTGGCTCTACTCCAACCACAAGTGTCTAAATTACCCATTTCCTTTCATGTCCCTCAACTTAATGAACACTAGCACACTGCATCGAATGGGGCGAGAGAATACTGTGGACCGCTCTCGTCGCGCTAACTTAAAGTGTCACCTAATTTTGAGCAAATTTGATTTGCTTAGCCTTCTGGGAGACCAGACATACTTTCATTGCAGTTTTTCTGGCTGTCATTCAGAAAAACAACTTACTGCAACCAGTGGAAAAGAATTTTTGTAAAGACAATGTCAAGTAAAAAACAAAAAATGCCCACTTGATGTTTCATTTCCCCTGATTTGATCATGCCACCCAGCCATTTGAAATAACTGTATTTTATTTTATTTATTTCTAGCTTCTGTACCTCCTGTTCGTTCCATGAATAAAGAGACACACTTTGTTTAGCATGTCTTAATAGAGAAAGGAAGTTTTAATTTAGATGCTCATTTGGTTACATCGTAACGCGCTAGCACAGGCAGAGCTTGCAAGTATATTTATGGTAATGAGATTTACATGTTACATCTTGCCAAGGCAGAAAGTCAAGGATTTATTTGGAAAATAATCTAGAGGGAGTTAAGACAAAGCTTTAAAGACATTTTTCAAATATTACGAAAGAAAATCGGTATATAAACTTTAAGGGTGGCACAAACCCTTTATCTTCAGTTGAAATTGTGCTTCTGGAATGGAGGTCCCATGTCCCCTCCCTGTCTGTGTTTCGGTAGTTCTTATTGTGAGTATTCTGATTATCTTCTCACTTCCCAAAAATATACACGTCAGGTTAATGTGTGAGTATACTTTTTGATGGACTTACTCAAGATTGGTGTTTTCGCTTGATACTGCAAGGATGTGCACTGGCCATGTAACTGTGAAAAAACGGATTTAACGTTTTATGCATTAAGGGGTTTTTGGTATCATTGCACCTGAATTACGTGTCCAAAAATAAATGGCTATTGCTCTACTTATTTAATAAAGGAACTGCAAATGGCTGAGGAGCACTGAGTGTAACACACCAAATTTTTTAAAAGAAAGTGATTAAAAACCTTTGTTTATACCAATATCAGTTAAATAAAACATAGAAAATACCACTTTAAGTATTTTTCTCAAAAAACTGGATTTTACAGTATATAACCAAGACATTTTTTGAACCTTTCACAACCTTGTAATAAATTTACTTTTGTGCCCTAATCTGTCAGCTGTGATTGTGCAAAGTTTACATGTCTCATAGCATTGCAAAGTTATACTGTTTGGCATAAGGTGCCTCCCTTCTCACAAACAATTGCACTTAATCACTCAAAACAAGTATTGCAGTTATATAATTTATTTTTTAGAAAAAAACACACACAATTATATATCACTTTGATTTGTTAATATCTTATATTGTGACAGATAGGGGGGCGCTATCGCTCCCTTGAACCCTTGTCCAATACCCCAGACACCAGATAAAAGTCCACAAGTTGACTTTATTAATACAGCACAGTGCACAAAGCACCCTCTCCTCCACTATACTCATTAAATTACTCAAAACAATCACAATAAACAATCCTCCACTCCCAGACGCGTTGCCCTCCTACCACCCAGCTCAGCTCGCCGTCTGGGAGCTGCCACAGTCCTTTTATCTTCCCTGACCCTAAAGTGTTCCAAATCCCAAGTCCATGTGATTCGTTATCACTTCCGGGTCAAGTACAAGTCCTTTTCTTCACCCCGGAAGCACGTCATTCCCCTTGTCCATGTGACTCGGACGTACTTCCGGGGCGTAAGGCAAATACCCATCGTTCCTCCCTGCAGCGTCTCCTAGTGGTCCCCATGGTATCCAGCAGGGCTGTGTATAAAAACTCCAATGTCCATGATGCCCTGCTGGTCTTCGGGGGACCTCCATACTGCAGGGAGGGCTCCACCTGGCGGCTTGGGGGTATTGGCCGGGATGAACGACCGGCCATACCCCACAATATATAAATGTCTAGGTATGGAAGTGTGTGTGTCTGTCCGGCCCAGAAGTTGAGAGGTGGAGACGGGGTAAGGGCTCCGCCTTTGAGGAAACAGAAAAATCGCTTAGCCGCTAATAACACAAGCGAGGCCAGCATGTCAGGAAAACGAAACCTCAGAAGAAAGACAAAGTCGCTTAGCCGCTAACATCTGCAAAACGGTATCCTTTTTACTTTTCCTCCCACCACTAATACACAAATGAGGTGAGCACGTAAAACAAATCCTCCTATGAGAGAGATGCCCATAGTAGCACCTTTCAATTACCTGACATCTCTACATTTCAATTTTTCAATAGTTTCTAGGACTCCGGGCTTTTTACAGCATGGGCTTACACAGCTAGTTTATGTATAATTCATCCAAAATTTTACTTTCAAAATTATCTTTCATGCCAATCCATGAAACAATGACTGACTACCACAACACACAGAGGAACCTTGCATTTTATACAACAGATTGTGTTTTTGTGCTGCAATTCACACATCTTCTCCTGCCTTTTATTGCAGTTGCCCCACAGAAATTTAGTGTATGTTTATTGATTTATTTTCCTTGTTGTTATTGCTTTTTCTTTCTGTTCATGTCTAGAATAAATTAAGTGCATACATACCAGCTTCCTCCATTTCTGTGTCATGGGGTGGAGTCAATGCCTCTCCTGGCAGCCCTGGGCACAGGACAGGAAACAACAGGGCACCCCAGAGCTAATCACATACACCTAAACTAGTGTTTCTCAGCCACTTTTGAGTCACAGAAGGATGATGAGAGTTGTTCACAATATAAAGTGCCCCTTCGCCATCAAAGGGTTCAACAGGGTTGTGCAAGATTTTTGATCCCAATTCTAATTGTGTTCTCTTCTCCAAGTGCTTGCTTTAAAAGGCTACTTTTCAATTTTATTTGCTTTTAAAAACTGTGCTTGTTTAAAAATGGGATTAAAAGGTCACATGGCGCTTTTAATCTCTTCAGGAAGGTGGTTATACCAGAGGGGGATTATTCTATAAACAAGTTAGTAACTGAAACTGATTTTCTTTTCTGATGTCCTTGTGACCCAGTGATGCAAGCAATGTGTTACAGTGACATTTGATCAAATGGGGGTTCTTCCGTGAAAGTTTGAGAGGCACAGGTACAGTGTAAAGGCCTGTTTATACACGGGTGCTAAAGTTGCGAAAAGATGAACAGTTGTGCACCTAATTTATTTGTTGCATCTTATGCACAGCTATCATCTTATAGACAACAATACGTCATTGGAATGCTCTGAACCTCAGCTATCCAGTGGCTAGATATCACTGTATGTGGCTAGATGCAGGTGGGATCTTGGAAAACAGATTACTTAAGCCATGACGTGCTGCTCACCTTGGTATATATGTGTGCAAATTGCATATGTTACTAATTGAAAAGAGCAGATAACACAGAAACATATGATTTATTTGAAAGAATACACCCTTGGGTATTTAAAAATGCTGTTACTGCGTTTGATGGACAGGTGGGTTTATTGTAACATACACAACTTTGAAATATGGTGGTGTACTGCTGATGAAAAACACCTTGTGCATAAGTGCATATGAATGTTATGTATTTTACTGGTTTCACTTAACAAAAGATGAGTCAGTTTCGCCCTCTAGTATGTAATGTCCTCCAAGGGGATCACTAATGAACACTGTTATAGCAGAATATTTGAAAAGAAAGATGCATACAATCAGAACTTTAGACTTGCAGCTATATGTCAAAGGTCTAATATTGCTATCAGATTTGCTAGCCCTTGTTATTCTGATGCTTGTTCCTTGCAGTTTTTTAATTACAGTAATGGAACATTTTTAGTAAAAATAATAATCATTTGGAGGATTTGGTCGTCCTTCTTGCAGCCATTTAAGCTAAGTGCATTTAGAATTTCTATTGCTGCTGTCCATGAAAATAACAGATCATCCAACTACCAGAATCCCACTTCTGCCACCAATATGATGCCCTGTCATAGGTTAATGACAAATGCTACAGTGGTCCTGTGCACTCTTAGTCAAATTTAAATTCTGTTTAATGAAACCATATGAACTGAATAGCTTCCATCCTTTCAGCAGTAATTACCATTTCATTATATTCTCACATCTCTGTCTTCTCCCTAATGTACATTGCATTATTAAACAGTCTTTTTTTTCCCCTCTCATGCATTATCAAAAGCACAAAGAAAAGATGAGCTGTTGGATAATAAGCACTCCTGAATCAAAGTGGGCTTAACTCTAGGACACTCTTTGACCTCCGACCCCTAGAGACAAAAGGCTTCAACAAGCCAGATGAATAATACTTCGTGATTTCACTGCTGTGGGTGTGGCTGGGACTGTGAGCTGCCGACAAGGACAAGAATAGATAGGGGAAAGTCCTTTTATTTTTCTTTGCAAAAAAAGAGGAAAATTCACAGTCTAGAATGAATCCTTTTGTGTTCAAAGCGAGTGAATACACAGAGATCTTTTAAAGGCAGGCTTCCAAAAATGTCGAGGATGAGCATGGTGATGATGCACTTTACATACAGTACATACGCTATATGCTATGTTTTTACCTTTTGTACAGTAATGTGAACAACTTAGTTAGGGAAAGCTATAGAACGAGCTTTGTCAAATAAAGAATGATTGATAATGATAATTACTGCCCACCTACTGCCCGTGCACAGGATTGGGCTGTATAACTCAACATGACTTCTATGGCACAGAGACAGAGTCTACTTTGTTTTAAAGGCTGCAAATGTAAAGGCCGTTTAAAATATTGTTACAATGTATGGTTCATAGTCGACGACTCTTAATGTACAGTCACTTTTATAAAGAAGGCATCTCTAAATTCCAACTGTGATTATAAGGATGAAATTCTTACCAGAGGAATAGCAAGTATATATATTTTTCTATTATTTGTATTCTTTAACTGCACAATCTGTCACATTCTGGCTTTGTGGCTTGCTCCCCCAGGGGGCTTCCCAAAGCAAATTCCCTGTGCTTTGATTGACGACTTGTTTTTTCTCAGAGAAAGGTTATTCCCTGCATCGCAGTTTCTCTGGGCTGATTGATTTTTTGGCAATTTTTTTTTTTTAGAAATCTTATAAGAATCAGGGTGGAGGCAAGAGGGTTAGCTATGTAAAATGTTACTTTATTATTTGACACTATAAACACAGCAATTTGTTTTCCCCTTGTGTATTTTTCATATCTAGGAAAGCCTACTTTTTATCACTTCATTTGTACAATATAATGAAACAAGGCTCAACTGACAAGCTATTCTGATTTTGCATTCTTCACTTTGAAACCATGACAGATGTATTTGTCAGATTTTTTTTTTTTGCCAGTAACTATGAACTTCCTTGACTTTTTGCATTGCTGAATCAGCTGAAGTAGTTTAGGAATTTTACAGCTGATATGTATCAGTAGTGACTGGCTATCTCCTTCTCATTACTGCACCATCATGGTTATGTCACAATAATAGTTAATTTCAGAAATGCCAAGATGCTGGGTCAGTTTGAACTTAAATATAGAAATGCAGAGGCCATTTTCTTGCTAAGAGTGGAGGATAGGAAAAATATATAATATACAGTATCCATCTATTTTATGTGCTACTTTGTCTATGCATTTCAGTGTCATGGTGATTGTAGACCTGCTAAATTAGCATTAGCTCTAAAAATGCATCATTCATTCATTCATTCATTCGTTCATTCATTCACTCAAACTTTACCATTGCTAATTATATATTGTACACACTGTGGAAGATGGCCGGCTGTTTATGCCGGCCAATACCCCCAAGCCGCCAGGTGGAGCCCTCCTTGCAGCATGGAGGTCCTCAGAAGACCAGCAGGGCATCATGGACAATGGAGTTTTTACGCACAGCCCTGCTGGATGCCATGGGGGCCACAAGTGGGAGCTGCAGGGAGGACCGAAGATTTCTTCGTGCCCTATGACCCGGAAGTTCGTCATAGGAAGACGGGCTTCCGGGCTGAAGAAAAGAACTTTTACCTGACCCGGAAGTGATTGAGAATCACATGGACTGGGGATGGGGAACACTTCCGGGTCAGGGAATAAAAAAGGACTGTGGGAGCTCCCAGACGGCGAGCTGAGCTCGGTGGAAGGGTGGCAATGCGTCTGGGAGCTGGAGGATTGGATTATTGTGATTAGTGATTGTTTATATGAGTATTGTGGTGGAGAGTGTGCTTTGTGCACTGTGGCATTTAAATAAAGTCGATTTGAGGACTTTTACCTGGTGTCTGGAGTCGTGGACAGGTGTTCAAGGGAGCGAGCGCACCCCCTATTTACCACAGTGGCGTAGTCGGCAGGATTCTCTAGCGTTGTCTGCGGAGGACCTGTACTCAAAATTTCTGTGGGAAACGAACCCTGAACAGACAACAGCGTCAGGTATCACCACAGCATCGCCAGAACCCGAAAAAAAAAAAAAAAAAAAAAACACGAGTCCAAAATGGGGAAGAGGAAGGGCAAGCAGAGCGAAAACGCCAGCGGAAGAGACCTGTGTGCAGTGGCCGATGCTCGGGAGGAGTTAAGGAGCGGCCTTTCAAGTCCGGAGAAACCTCCAGAATTCAACGAGCGCTCTGAGGTACGTGCTGGGAGCGTTATAGAAAATTCATTTGTTATAACTCACTTTGTCCCATGCATGTACCTTGGAGGAGATCACCTGGAGGCTCCGCGGGGAAAAGAAGACTGCCCCGGAGACGACGGCACTCTCCTGTCGGAACCTGAGCACAGAGGAGACGACTTCTGCATGACGGTAGCCGAGGAGGGACAAGGCAGCAACCCCGATGCTTTCTGGGAAGGAGGAGGTCCGCGTCCCGCTGTTTGCGCCTTCGAGCCCGAAGGAACGGACTCGGTTTTTCCGAAGGGGAAGGGGGAGGCGAGCGGAGCAACACTCACCGCTCAAAAAGGTAAGGAGGGTCGGGAAATGGCTGTTCGGGATGTTGTAAAAATAAATAAGACAGACCAAAGTCTGCTGAAGGAAGCAACCCGATCCTCGACCGCAGCTTTAGAGAACTCCAAGTCCCAGAAGCCTCAGTGAGACCCGTCAGAGCACGTGCCAGAAGCGGGCGTGCTCATTGGCTCCCGGCCGGAAGGTAAGACAGACGTGGAAGTAAGTCTTATGCCGGCCGAAGTAAATAAGATTGACTTGCGGGAACTCGAGCGCTTGATCGAGCCCGTAAAGAGTTGTTTACAGGTCCTGACAACCATTGAGAAGATCGTCGGGGAATTGGGAGTGGCAGCCAAAGCGCCGTTGGAGAAGCTGAGGGATTACGTGTGGCGGTTTGGTGGAGAGCCTCACGTATATCTTGATGTGGCGGTACAGGTATGTGAAACCTGTACTGTATATAAAACAAGAGGGACGCAGTGTAAACCGGGCCGGTTTTAATAAATAGCGGATGCCAGTACACTACATGCCCTACAAGAGAGGCCGGTACGTTAACCGAGTGGCCGGCAGAAGGGTTAATCGATCCGGGGCAGCTAAACAGTGCTGACTCCCGGAGTGAGACGGCCCTAAAGACGCCACCACCGGTAATTTGTAAATCAAAAGGGGTGCAGACAGTAAAGGGTCTCACTTTACTTAATAGAGAGACTCAGACTGTGCCCCAGATCAAACAGGAGATCCTGAAAATAAAACGGGGGTCTCCTGACAAGAAAGGGATTGAAGAGAAAGCACCATTAGAGGCGGCAGGGGTTTCTCTCCCAGCAAGAGAAGGGGCGGACCTAACATTTCCTAATTGTTTTCAGTCCCGCAGGGGGAGAATGCCAGGAGGACAGAGGCAGTGTTACGGATGCCGAAGGTTGGGCCACATTTGGAGAAAATTTCCTTGGAGAGAGGGGGACAAGCTGTTAATATGGACTAATATTCCCCCTAGGTTCTCCAGGGACCAAGATATTTGAATTAATCAAGGCTCAACCAGGACGTCCTCTTGGAGGAAGACTTCCCTCTCGAGGCAGGCCGCTCCGAATGATAATTCGTCGCTTAAATACTGTGGAGGATGGCCGGCCGTTTATCCCGGCCAATACCCCCAAGCCGCCAGGTGGAGCCCTCCTTGCAGCATGGAGGTCCTCAGAAGACCAGCAGGGCATCATGGACAATGGAGTTTTTACGCACAGCCCTGCTGGATGCCATGGGGGCCACAAGCGGGAGCTGCAGGAAGGACCGAAGATTTCTTCGTGCCCTATGACCCGGACGGGCTTCCGGGCTGAAGAAAAGAACTTTTACCTGACCCGGAAGTGATTGAGAATCACATGGACTGGGGATTGGGAACACTTCCGGGTCAGGGAATATAAAAGGACTGTGGGAGCTCCCAGATGGCGAGCTGAGCTGGGTGGAAGGGTGGCAACGCGTCTGGGAGCTGGAGGATTGGATTATTGTGATTAGTGATTGTTTATATGAGTATTGTGGTGGAGAGTGTGCTTTGTGCACTGTAGCCTTTAAATAAAGTCGATTTGAGGACTTTTACCTGGTGTCTGGAGTCATGGACAGGGGTTCAAGGGAGCCCCCTATTTACCACAACACATAAAAACACAGATTAATTTAAATACAGAATAAAACAAAGCAGTTTCAAAATTATTAACATAAATGGATTCTAACAATATCTATTAGCATTTTCATTGAGATATGGCCAGTTGACAACGGAGGAGAGGAAAACCAAATTCTAGTCAACAGCATTCCTGGAGAAAATAAACCTCTTGGGGATCCATTGGTCAGTTATAACATACAAAGTCAAAAACAGAGTCAGACACAGTCACAGTCCTAGTCCTAGCCTTCCTAGGCTTTCTACATTAGAGTCTATGTTGGACCATCAGAATATTGTCATCCTTTGATTCCAAGACTCCCATTACTGCTGGTGTCTTTCCATGAGCAGGAAAATGAATTGGAAGTAGAACAGTCATACCGAGTGCCACCTCAGGACACAGAGAAGAGAAAAAGAATTGTAGAGGGCTAGTAATAGTTTTATTAAATACTGATATCCCTTCCGGAGCTGTTCTGGAATTCTTACTCGGCCGGGACACCAACGGCAAAGAAGGATGGGGGAAGGCAGCTGGCTTAGAGCATTGTCTCCCTCGAGCCACTAGATGGCAGCCCTCCTGGGTTATAGTGCCACCATGGATTCCCACAGGGCACATTGGGAATTGTAGTTTGTTGCCTCAAGCCTGTTGGGTTCTGTGAGTGCCACCAGGTGGCAAGGAAGGGACTAGCGAGACTGACCAGCCTCATCTGGAAGTGCTCCTGGTTTACAGTTTTGTGAGGGGCCTATCATGTAAGCTGGTGACCCCCAGAAACTTGTCTTCTGACTGGGTTGTGACTTTGGGTCTGCCAGATCTCTTCCTATCAGAGTTTCTTCCATTGCCTTGGATTGTGTGGGACACCATACTCACTAACACTTTGCTTTTTTTTGCAACTTCTCTAAATGAAAGGCCAACACATCAAAGGGTAATAATTCTTTGTCTCATTTCATTTATTAATTGCCATATTGAACTTTCCAATGGTCTTTGTTACTTATGGGCCCATCTTCAAGAAATTTGGTACGCGGGTTCCCAACGCTAACTGAATCCTACTTATGTACACATATACGTCCATAGCCTGCAGCTCGGTCACCGTGTGAGGCGCTGTTGGGTCCCCCATCCCAACACCTCCCACGTTGTTGGCTGCCTGCCTATATAAGGCCGCCCGTCGCTCCGGTCTCTACATTCCTTTCCTTGCTTCGCCACGGGATTCACGTCTCCCTGCTGATAACTACAGCCTTTTTATTTAATCCACGGCTTCTCCGCTGTTTTATTGTTCGTTTATTATGATTATAGTTATTGTGTAGGTATTTTAGACTTACTTTACATTGTTCAGGTACCCATTTCCTTTATCATTCCAACCGTACCCCCTTTAACATGTCTATTGAGGTGATCACCATCGATCAAAGAACTGTCACTTACCGAGTGGTTTCCATGCCCGGAGATGGCACCTGCCTTTTCCATTCTCTTTGTTACATATTGCACGGCCATATCAGGCTCACTCTTTATATCTGGAGGAACATTGTGTCTTATGTATTGAATGACTGGGACAGGTTCAAGGTGTGGACTGATGACGGTACAGGAGATAATTATACTACACAGGAGCTCTATAAGAGTGAAATGCTTAAGCCCTTCACCTATGGTTCTGCATGTGAGTTGATGGCTGCCGCTGAATTGTTCGGTTGTTGCTTTCAAGTGTACCGAAATGGCCAAATATTTTACACCTTTCGACAACCGCCAATGCCTCTTAAACATCTTAGATTCACAGGTGAAGATTTCAGTAGTGGACACCTTGATGTTTATGAATGTTTAAACTCTCAAAAGCTGAATGTGAAGTTATCGATGAAACCGGTTGTATGCTTACAACGCTTGACAGATGCCGAATGTCACTTCAACACAAGTCCTGCAAATACTGCCGTAACTGAAACAAACCATGAAACTTAAACCGATTATGACAGCAGCAATCCAAGCTGTGAGATTTGAGACAAGATTACTTTTCACATGGCCAACTGTACGTTGCATGCTCAAGAGTATGTTCAGTGCACAGCTTGGTCATATTACAACTGGAGGGCCAAACTCACAATGTGGTATACAAAGAGATCCTTAACAAATAATTATTGGCATATTTTCCCTCAGTTTAAAAAGGTTTAATTTTCTTCTTAATAAAAACTTTAAGGCAGTACTTCGCCGCTGCGAAGCGTGGGTATTTTGCTAGTATATATATATATACAGGGTGGGCCATTTATATGGATACACGTTAATAAAATGGGAATGGTTGGTGATATTAACTTCCTGTTTGTGGCACATTAGTATATGTGAGGGGGGAAACTTTTCAAGATGGGTGGTGACCATGGTGGCCATTTTGAAGTCGGCCATTTTGGATCCAACTTTTGTTTTTTCAATAGGAAGAGGGTCATGTGACACATCAAACTTATTGGGAATTTCACAAGAAAAACAATGGTAACTTTATTCTTTCATGAGTTATTTACAAGTTTCTGACTACTTATAAAATGTGCTGCCCATTGTATTTGTGTTAACAAACAAAACCACCGCTATTGGTCTGACACTAACCCACATTGGATAGATCCCTCCAAGACTGTTGTAACAAAAAAATTGATGGTATGGTGTGGTATATGGGGTACAAAGAATACAAAAATGAATTTAATCCATTTTGGAATAAGGCTGTAACATAACAAAATGTGGAAAAAGTGATGTGCTGTGAATACTTTCCAGAAGCACTGTATATATATATATATATATATATATATATATATATATAGTTTTTTTGTACTAATGCCAAACAAAAAAAATGCAATATGCACAAGTATTCAGCAGCTCTAGACAGGGTATGCTAGAGTAAAGCAGTGAGTTCTCAGCTTGGATTTAAAAGTTGAGACCGAAGAGGCATTTCTTACTGTATATAAGCATGCTGATTGTTCCACAACTTGGGTGCCCTGTAGCTACAAAATTGACCTCACACTGATATTTTGTTAATCTTTGAAATGTTTAGTAGACTGGCATATTGAATTAGAAATTGAATTAAAGAAAACTGAGATTGTAATGTTTGGGCTCTTACCCTCCATTGTGTCTCTGTTTGTAATTTTGGCTGCTTAGCATCATACATTAAATCCTGTGGTAGGAATTTAGGAGTGATTTTTGATAGTGACCTCAAATTAGATAAACATATGAATTCTACTGTTAAGGCCTGTTTTTTCCAGCTATGACTGTTACCCAAGTTTAAGCCATTTTCATTTGTTGCTGATCTTGAAAAAGTGACTCATGCGTTTATTTCTTTACAACTGGACTACTGTAACTCGTTATACACTGAAGTTACTCAGTAACCTCTTTCTTATTTACAACTTATTTACAAGTCTAGCCAAAATAATGTGGCTAGACGTTTGACAGGTACACATAAGTGTGACCATATTTTTCCTAAATTACCCTCCCTTCATTGGCTTCCGGTCTATTACAGCATTGATTTTAAGGTGCTATTGTTTGTTTTTAAGTGCCTAAATGGATTAACACCTTCCTAACATTCCAACCTTTTACACATTTACATTCCATCTCTCCAACTCAGGTCCTTAATTCAGATGCTTTTAATGGTGCCAAATTCTCGACTAAAAACTTAAAGGTGTGTGTGTGTTTGCAACAGCTGCTCCTAGGTTTTGGAACGATCGACCTTCTCATGTCAGGTCTGATGCAACTGTGTTAATTTTTAAATCTAGCTTGAAAGCATGTCTTTTCTGTTTTTAGATAATATAATATTTGCACTTTATAAACTAAACTAAACAAACTTTACTAAACTAAATCTTAATGTACAGTCTGGTAAAAGTAAGTAAGTAAAGATAAGTTTAGATAGGTAGTCAGTGCCTTGAAAGTTTAAGGTTTTATATATAAGAAGGAGGATTTTGAAAATCAGCCCTAAAATTAACTGGATGTTTAAAGACTTCAGAGCAGGAGTTATGTGCTTGTGCTTTCTAGATGTTGTAGTGATTCTTGCAGGAACATTTTTGAATTAGCTGGCAGTGGCGTAAAGAATGATTAGAACAGCCAGTGTATAACATGTTTCAGCAGCCAATTCAACTATAAATAAAGAGATACATTTAAATCTCTTAGTATCCACAATATTTAGAGACTGTCCAAATTCTTTAATATTGTAACCTGCAAAAAACACATTTTAGATAGTTTTGCAATGCATGTTTTAAAAGACATACTGATATCAAAGGTAATCCCTACGTTGTAGTGATAATTCAGTAAAACTAATGTTTAAAGCAACTGAGTTCAAAAGTGACAGAAAATTGTTATATCTGCATCACTCCACCGGTTGAGAACATTTCTTTTTGTTCTGTATTCAAAGACAAATTGTTCTTATCCATCCCCACTTTTAATTCACTGACACAATTAATTAGGGACAGTATTAAAGAAAATTCATTTGGCCTTAAAAAAGATACAGCTGAGTGTCATCTGCATATGAATGAAAGTGACTATTAAATTTTCTAATGATAATTCCCAATGGAAGCATATAAAGTGAAAACAAGAAAGGTCCGAGTACTGAGACCTGCAGGGCACCATATTTAACTTCTTAATTTAATGATGGACTACTGTCAGCACAACGTTATACTTACTGAAATCAATTAGATAAATTTAAACGAAACCAAAAAAGAATAAAGTGGTCAGTAGTGTCAAAAGCTACACTTTAATCTATCAATATAATTACTGTAGCATTTCCTTCATCAAAGTATATTAGAATATCATATATAACATGTATTTTTGAACTGTGACCAGTGTGAAAGCTGGACTAAACTTTCTTAAATAATTTGTGGTATGCAAGGTGAGACTGAAGGTGAATGACTCAGTATTTTTTGAATATTTTAGAAAGAAAAGGTAAATTTGAAATCACTTAGTGTCAAGGGTGGTGAATAAAGATATCAGGCAATATAAGGTAAAGAAGTGTGTAGTACTCCATGCTAAACTGCTTTAAAGTCATGTTCCACTGCCTTCAGTACACTCCTGTTCAGTAAAGTAAGTTTCAGTTTTCTGAGTAAATATTCTCTTAAATATTCAAACCTGAGTTGAAGGCCAATTACTGCTGCAATTGGAAAGTGACATTCTAATGTTAGTACATTTTCCGCTTTGGTCTTAAATTTAATGAACTCTCTGGCTGAGGTTCCGCTATCATCATTTACACTTTGTACATTTTGTTTCATATCGTAGCACAGTGTTTAGCTGCCGCCTCAAAGTTTCAGATCCTGAGCTTGAATCTCTGCCTATTCTTGTGTGGGATTTGTGTATTCTTCCTGTGTGCATATAAGGGCTTTTCTTTACTGTTTTTCAAAGACCGGCAGATGAGCTTAGCCGGTGACTTTATTGTGGCCTGATGTCAGTAAGAATGGGTATTTGTGTGAGTGTGCCCTGTAACAGAATGGGACTGCCTTCAGGGTTTGTTCCTGCCTTGTTCCCTGAGCTGCATTTTGCCACAATGGATAGATGTATTGAAACATTGGGATCATTCTATAATAACCTTCCCTTAATCCATCCACACTTCTTTTTACATTGCCACAGGTTTGGTTTCCAGTTCTTCGTTGTGGGATGTTAATTTACTACCACATGTCAAAATCGTCAAAAGTTCTCCACGCTAAATGGATGACTGAAAGCCAATTTGAACATTTTTCTTTGCTGGGAAAACTTCTAGCACAGTACGAAGCAGGAATAGGGAATGCAAACTACAATGGACTTTCTCCCACGATTTCTCCATAAGATTTCCAGAAATATCAACTAATGAGTGCTTCAGGTAAGATTTGTACGTTTTATATTACATAAAATGTGTTATGTATCAACTTGTGTTTATATGTATTTTATATTTTCTGGTTGTTTTTGTTAAACTTAAATGACTATTGTCCATATATTTTTGTGATTATTGTTGATTTTGTGCTGTTCTGTTAAATGTATGTCCACTCCTTTTGTTCTATGGGTTGTACCCCAAGAGACTGAGTCACCCTGAAGTCACCACTCCTGAAACCTCCCAAAGATGACAAAAATTGTATTGTGCCTCCCAAAAGCACAAAAGTTTCAAAAATCTTTTCAAAGGTTGCCCTCTGGAAGGGGGGATACCATCAAAACTCCAAGTAGACATCAAAAAAATCTTTATAAAAAAGATTTATTTTATCAAAGGCTCCACAATACATGCAGATCTGAAGAGCTCAAAGGGATTGCCAGAAAGGCAAGGCAATCACAGCAGTTAAAATCCCAAGAATCCAGAAGCATAGTCAAAACAGGGGTGAATGATGACTGAAACATGACAGAGAGAATCTCTGTTGGTGGTGCATTGAAGCATTGTGAAGTCTTTTGTTATTATTGTTTTATCGGAACTACTGCATTTTACTGACTTTTGATTTGTTTCTTGGATTACAGTTCTTGGAATTTTGGAACTTGTTTTATGCTACACCTTTTTGTTCTTTCAAGATATTTTGCTTTTTTTATAATTTCTTACAATAAATCTTCAATTTCTAAAAATTACTCATTTTGGATTCTGTCTACAAGACAGAGTCTTCTTGGTTTCTCCCTTTTGTGAGGCATTTTGAAATTTTGGGACTTTACAGTATATTTTGAACTCTTTGACCTCAGTATTACAGTATATTGGGCCCAGTCAGGTTGCAACTGCAGGTAGTTGTTGGGGACAAGCTTGTCTGGGGTGAGCCTTTTCTGGACTGTTCAGTGAAGGTCCAGATGGGCATTCTGTGGAATTTTTGGAGGCTTCAACTCAATTTTGGTATGTGTGAGACTCTGAACAAAGCTCTGTATTTTAAAATGTTCTTGTTTATAATAGTGCCAGACAAATGTGTTACATATTACTTTGATGTGCAAGTAAGATTTTCACTCTGCTCAGTACACATGGCAATACTACTACTATTAATATTACTAAAACAAAGATCTTTTAGAATAATCCATTGTACTACTATTACAGTGCTACTATTCAGATGACCCATTACACTGATTACCATGTAATGAATGAGTGAATGTGGATGTTTGAGTGGTGCTCCATTCTGGATTGCTTCTTCTTTGCTCTACCTCCTGATGAAAAAGGATTAAGCAAAAAGTATTTTATGATATTGCTTATTATCGAAGGTGCTATAAAAAATGAAAAGTTCTTTTAAGAATATAAAATATGAAATGAATGATTATCATATCAGTTTCACATTTAACACTGCATTGATGTGTAGTGAGACTAAGTAGTCTTCATCCTTTATTGTGATTCTCACTACGGCAAAATTGTTTACAATAAAGTTTATAATTTTACAACCAAAACATGGAATTGTATAAGATAAGACATCAGTTCATCTATGCATTTCCTGAACCCACTTATTCTTATACAGGGCACACTTACTTAAATCAAAGACACTAACAAACTAACTGGCATGACGTTGGGATCTGGGAGGAAAACTGGAGAAAATCTCATGCAGTCATGTAGAAATCATACAAACAGCACATGCTGTGGATTTAACCCAGTCCCTTGGAAGTATTAGGCTGCATTTAACACTTCTGTGCCACCCTTACTAAATGATTTCATACCTTTAAACAAAGCACATTGAAGTATAGAAAAATTCACTGGGGCTCCACTCAGAAACAGATACTGCATCTATTATTATATATTTATTCATGTGGCTTGCAAGCTTAGCAAATATTACAATTGTTTCCATCCAGTTTTTATAATTGGAAGTGGGTTAAGTGCCTTGCTGAGGCAAACATTGAAATGCCAAACTTGTGGTTTAAACTGCAGAGTCATAGTCATTATACCATATTGACTCACTTTTTGAATTCTGGGAGGTCATCCAACAAATGCCCATGAATCAGTACAGTTATCTACCTATATGAATTGTTATGCAAACTTCACAATAGTTCATAAAGTCTGTGGATATTCTGAAAATGTGTGAATGAAGTAAAAAAAATATTTAATAGCATATGCTCTAGTAGAGTTCTAACAATGACAGTTCCAACTCTCTGTATCCTTTTCAAGGGCTATGGCCTGTCCTATACATAATGAAGAGTTGAGCTCCTCCTTGTTTGGCTGCAGGAAGAGAACTCTCTGTTCTTGTTCATGTCATTACTTTTATTGGCATTGTCCAGGTCATGTGATTTGAGGAGCTGGTCCTGAATATTCCAGTATTACATAGGACATCTCCAAAACCCTCATGGGTGTAGCCACTCCATTATGACTTCCCGTCCTTGACAGAGGAAACACTCTCTGTGCTGGGTAGTTGTTATGGTTCAAGCCAGGGTTTTATCCCTTGCTTAAGTGTTCTGTTTGTTTTATGTTTTTGTTGTCTTTCATATATTGTTTTGAAAATACTATTGATTTTGTTTCTGTTTTCTTTTTATGTTCTATGATTTGATTAATGCTGTGCAATGGACTGGTGCTCTGTCCAGATGTTGTTCTACCTTGTACCTGGTGATTGCTGTGATAAGTCTCAGCTGCTCCACAACCCTGTCGTGGATAAGAAGGTTAGAAAATGAATGGATGGATTGATAGATATATTTAGTAATGTTTTGTTTTTTTTGATAATTTTGTACTTAATTTAGTTTTTTGATGCCTTGTCCTTTAAATTATGTTTCTTGTGTCTCATAAGTCAAACCAAAGGGCCACCTAATACTTCACTTGAGAAATCGCCACTGTTATTTAAGGAGAAGAACTTGATCAAATGGCTGCTTCTGGAGTGAAGATTCCTCCTGTCTTTTCATTGTAATTTTGTTCTGATTTGCATTTCTTCTTTTATTTTTACTCTTTTTATTTTTCAAGGTAATGGTTCTGGTTTTTCATTTATTGGATTTGTTTGCTTGAGTTTTGCCACAGGCAAACCTACTTTGTTTCCCTTTGCTCCAAAGGAATTTTGTTTAGTTTTGTTGCATCAGGTGTTCTTTTTCATGTTTTTACCCCTCTCCCTAAAATATTTAGGACTTAAAAGCCTTTGCCCTAGTTTTGGGTCTGTGTAGGCCTTAAGCCTGCCCTTCGGGTTTGGGGCCAGGCTGCCTGAGGTGGTGAGGCCTACTCTTTTCATCCCTGATATGTCTGGTGGGCAGATGAGATTTGGAGTAACCAGAAGGAGGATGTGAAAGCAGAAAAGAGTGAAAACTGGGAGATTAAACAAAAATGTGCATCAAGGCCAAAAACAAGGTGCAAAATTTTAATTTAAAGGCAAAGTGAAAGTTTGATGTATGAGAGGATGAAGTAAAAACGTTTTTAGCAAGAGATTAAATATTTTTTTTATCTGCAGTTTAGATAGGGATGGATTGTATCATAATACCCAGATCACAACCTCCAAGCACATACCCATAACATCCATTGCATTTTCTAACAGCAGATGCCCAACTAAGAGGCAAATTTGCACAAAACAAAATTTCGACATAAATGAGCTAAAAAATAATTTGCAACCCAGACTGTCTGGAATACATAAATCAAAATCCATAAATGTGAAGAGGGGCTGTAAAAAGCCCCAAAATCTGTACTGGATCACAATTGCCAATTGCCAGAAAAAAATCAAAAAAGGGAATAATTCCCAAAAATTCCTGACTAAGGTGTAGGTCTTGCGTTTGTTTTTTGTGGGCTGCTAGGATCACAACACTTGTGCTCCTCCACATATGACGGGTTTTCCCTGTGCTTCAAGCCTAGATGGCACTGGAAGGCTGAATGATCTATGACAAAAACAACAAAAAAAAGCACAAGAACATTAAGGAGTTACCATTAAAAGCATTCCTCCATAAAAAAGCTAATTGCTGATAATACTTTTGTATTTTGCCATGTTGGCAAAGATTAGAGGACATTAAACAGAATATATAGCATTGCGATAAATTGGTGAACCAGAAACTATAGTCAAGAGTGCTTAATCAGTATCCAGGAATTCTTAACCAGCCTAATTTTTTTAAAGTATTTTGTTTACAGTGTTTCTTTTTTTAAGTAAGATACAGAACTAATTACTGCCATTCTTCTGTTTTAAATTACATGGCATTTTACATATCATCAGTTAAGGCAGCAATGTCAGAAAATAACCCCAATGCCATTAGCGCACCCTATAACCTTGTAAACCTATGGGTGACAGTAAATACACAGAATGACATCATGAGCAAAGTGGCTGTAAATAAAACTAATGTTCAAAGAAACAAAACATGGAAATATTATCTAGAAGGAACAAAATACATTTAACTCTAAGAAAAGCCTGATGTGAGGGAACATGACACCTTCACAGTGACCTGACCAGGAATTGAACTCAGGGACTAACTGCTGTGGTGCCACCATGCTGTCTCTACAAGTAATCAGTGTCTCATTAACTAAATAAGATTGCAAAGCCTAACTAATTGCTTCTGACAAAATAGAAAATAGAATAATAAACAGATACTTAGCTCAAATATTTGATACTCTGAGAAAAAAACAAAGGACTAAAAATTGCCTACAGCTCCTGTAGAATACAGTAAACAAAAATCTTCAAGTGTTTTTCACATCCTAAATAATATGCATCTGTTTGCATTAATTAATCACATCACATTAGGTTTCATAAAGTCAGCTTAGCCTACCAAAAATTTGACCTAGAGATTTTGATGAATCTCAACATTTTAGACCTCCCTGAGTCCGATTTACTTTCTTGTAGGGAAAGTATTGTAATCTTCCAAAAATTCAAGTTTTAGACCTCCATGAGTCTGAAAATACCATTTTGGAATTATGTCTTTGTGCGTGTGTGTGTGTGTGTGTGTGTGTGTGTGTGTATGTGAACATGATAACTTGAGTACAGTATATACTTTCATTTAGATCAACCAAATTTTGCATACAAGTATTAGGTACAAAACTTTCTAGCCACTTTTGACCTATTTCTGCTCACTGGAAGTGGTACTTTTTTATTAATGCAGCTGCAGAGTCTGATTTATTCAACTTTTCTTTTATAATAGTTGTTCTATATACAGTATAATAATATACATAATACATAGTACATAATATAAAAATATAATCATTGTCTTGCGGTTTACTCCTCAAATATCCATCCCCATATCGATACAAGAAAGTCTAGGGGAGACCACTTCCAATTTTTCTTGAGGTACTAGGCTCTCCTTTAGTCTCTTCCACCTACTTCATAAGCTGTAAGGTAAGCCTGGACAGAAATAAGCCTCTACAGAAAATTAGTGGTTGGTCCAAAGTAAAAGATGCCATATGTTAATTTGGCCTTAAAAAATCAGTTGTAATGTTTTCAAAAGCAGCTATTATAATTATTAATTTATTTTATCAATTAATGATTAAACTATTAGTATTAATTATCTTTGATTTTTTCAGATGGCAGAAGGGCTGGCATGGTGGTGCAGTGGAAAGTGCTGCTGCTTCACAGCTCCAGGGGACTAAGTTTTAGTTTGGTAAGTCCCATCCAGGCTAGGTTGCTTCCTTGAGCACATTATTGTTGCGATGGGCCCTGGCTTCCCGCAATTATGAAACAGGATTAAGCAGCTTCAGAAAATAGTTGGATGGATAGGTAGGTAGCACAATTTAGGGTTCGATTTTAATTACAAAAACAACATTCTCAGATTGTCCTAGGAATTTAATAATTCATTGTAAACAAGCAGGGCAATGTAAACTCAACAAAAGGAACAGAAACCTAGTCATATCAAGGATTATTATGTGATTTTTACAAGATTTTTTGCCAGCATTTCAAGTTAAAACATATGCGTGTGTAAGCTGTTGCAGAATAAATAGAAGTCGAACAAAATAAAGAGTTGGGAAGTCACCCCGTATGTTATGGTGTTGAGTTATCACAAAGGACTGATACTGGTCTGATGCACTGTAAAACAACAAGACAATGAGGAAATGAATGAATCAGGTTTTATATTATGGTGGCAGGAAGAAGTGTGAGGTCATCAGGGCGGAACGGACGTGAGGTCATCAAGGTGGGATGGAAGTAAGGTCATCAGGAAAGTGAGGTCATCTAGATGGGACGGTAGTGAGGTCACCTGGAAAGGGACAAAAGCGAGGAAAATTTACTTAGTCCTCTGTGGTTCAGTAGAGAGAAAGAGAGAAGGCATTAGTACTCATTACTAACCCTTTTTCTGGTGTTTTCACGCCCTGAATTGGACCCTTTGGCTGTCCCCTAATTGCACGTGTGAGACACTGTAAATTTACATGGCATCACTTCTGAGCTAAGTGTTGTGAAAAACAGAGCTGTGATCCAGATTGGAAACCCAATTTAATGTCAAAGTAGAAGTCTGTAAACTGTACAAATGAAAGAATCTTAAGGACTGTCAAGTCCAATGCAAAGAAAAGGCTTCTTAGCTAGGAAAAAGGAGCTTCTTGACTAGATCACCTACAGTACTAACTTTTCTCTTAGGTTCTTTTCTCACAGTGGGAGATAGGAAGAAATGTCAAAAACAGCTTGGCACATATTACCTGTTACATCTTACCTGTTTTACTAACTGATCTGTACATTGCATATGCATATTTAAACCTAGGGACCACTCCAGCTGATGGTTTGTTCAACTGGAGCTGTCTTTACTTTCAACCCAGTTTACCACCAATAGTGGGTTTCACAAAGACATCCACTTGTGCCTTTAAGGGATTATAGTTAAACAAGGCATTGGCTTTCTGTGATGCTAGTAACAGTTGGACAGAGGTACTGGATTTAAGCTTTAACTTAAAGATTGTATTAATTTGCATTAAAACCATTACCACCAAGTATATAATTGTACAAAGAATCATAAAACTGTGGTGTGTTGTCTCCATGCAGTAACAAGATGCTGATGACTATCTACTTCACATTTCTTTTGCTGTAGTTTTCGTGTTATCAAGCTAAACAAAGATATAGTGAAAAAGCTGTTTGGAAAAGTGCCAGTGTCAGGGCTTGTTGGGGGCAGTCTGGGACTCCACTGAAAGTCATCAGCATCAACTCCCTTCCCCTCTTACCCAAAATGAGCATATACCCCTGAACACCTGCCATACTAGTTTCAATCTCAACAGGGCATGTTGACATTTTCTTTTGCAGTTTTCTCACAGCACAGAAAATGTTACAGGAATCTAGATCACCTAAACTCAAGGCTGTCTTTTTGAGATTCAAAGTTAATCAAGCAAAAAAAAGAAACTTTAGGTTCCCCCCCAGCATGCACTGTACTTCTGTTCAGTACGACAAGACTTGACATTAAAAGGCTAATTACTTGACAGTTGACGTGGATGCCAGGGGCGATGACCCGGCCGGGATGCCTTGGAAGACCGGAAGTGGGCGTGCACCCATCTGGGACCACGTGGGGGCTGCCTTCCTGGTTGCTTTGGGGGCCACAGGTACAGGGCATGGAAGCCCCACCCTGTAGGTGTTGACTTTATTTTTTGATATACAAAGCAGTATCTCTTGTAAAACGTCATATTTTTGTTTTGTTTTACCTTTGACTTTTCCAAGCCTTAACATGTTCTATAGCAAGCCAACTTTCTCAATGAAATGGTCGAGTTTCATCTTGATTACATAGGATTTTGGTGAGTTTGCAGGTTTGATTTGATGTAAAACAGGGTGATTTATTTGCCTGATTTACTCTATGGTACTGTACATGCACTAGACTACACAAGCACTACTACTTCATTGATTTGCTTTTCCTCAAGTCTGATTTAACTTTTGCTTTTCATCTCACACTGTTCTGTTTCTATAGGTAAAAACAATTCTTGATCTAGAGTAATTTAATCTTCACCTTGTCTGTTATGTTCTATTTTCCAGAATCAGTTGTTAGTATCTGCATTCTTTATCCAACATGGACCTTTGAATTTAGAAAAATGAACTCTTAAATCAGTCACAACTCTGAACTGGGCAAACATGAACACAGATAATGGATTGATTGATGGTTCTCTTTAAGCATATTTGCTTCTTGTTTACGTATCCTGACTTTCATGATGAAGTCACTGAAAATAATTTTGATGTTTATTTTGCCAAGTATTTAAACTTTATCCTTCTGTCATCATCAAAAAATCATCCTCACTTTCATCTCTTATAGTCGAGTTATGGGTGTTTTCACAAGTCGTCTCTCTTTCTCTCTATCCCCCTCCCTCTCATAGCTTTTGTGTACTGGAGTCACAAACATGGAATGTGAGGCCTTCAAAATGTGTAACAAACAAGGCCAGGATCCTAAAAAGCCTTAAAAAATGTTTAAACCTGTCAATGTTGATAGGGACGTGATCCCAATAACAAATTTTTAACCAGTCAAATTGTAATTCAAAGGTCACAACATCTAAGAACATGCCACTGACTACGCGGGACCTGTTCTAATAAAGGGAGGACAAATAGCAGCAATCATAAATAAGCAAGATGGCAGCAAAAACAGCACAAGTAATTTAAACACAATAAAAGTAAGCTTCAAATCAGAAAACAAATATTAAATTTGAACTCTAGGACCGAGAAACCTCCCAAAAGGAATGCTAGAACTCAAGAAAAGACACGAAAAAGCACACAACTATTAAATAAATTAATCCAGTATCAGCAATTGGGATCTGACTTTAAACGTTCAATATACAAGAAATGTTCCAGAAATATACTAAAATACCTTACAAGGGAAATGGTGACCATAAACTACTGGGCAAAGGGCAAAGCTGAATCTTTTTAAATGAAGAAATTTATTAACAAAATAAAAAATTTAACATAATGTTCTAAAAGTGAAATGGAATTTGCCAAGAAAGGCAACCGAAGGTGAACTAGTTACAACACACGACTCTAAGGCCAAATCTGGAAAAAAAGAAATCACAAAAACAAAGAATATAAAGAGGCAGCAACACTCACTAGACATCGTTAAAATTCAATAGTACATTGCTGGGTTTCTCTTTCTGACAGCAATATAAAGCCAAAGGATGAATCATCAGCCGTGATGTCAAGGAGGCCCACCTCCTGTGGCTCCACCATGGAATGGCAACATATTTAAAAT
Source organism: Polypterus bichir lapradei (assembly GCA_026402145.1). Classification (NCBI taxonomy): domain Eukaryota; kingdom Metazoa; phylum Chordata; class Cladistia; order Polypteriformes; family Polypteridae; genus Polypterus; species Polypterus bichir. The sequence goes on along the minus strand of JANRMT010062796.1, from coordinate 10,932,618 downwards.
GCCAGAGCAGAAATAACAAATCCATCCATCCATCCATTATTCAACCCGCTATATCCTAACTACAGGGTCACGGGGGTCTGCTGGAGCCAATCCCAGCCAAAACAGGGCGCAAGGCAGGAAACAAACCCTGGGCAGGGTGCCAGCCCACCGCAGAGAAATAACAAATAATTATTAAAAATAACAGAAATAACATAGAAAAATGTTTGAAATATTGAAAACATATTTTTGATTAATTCATTATGCGCTAAATTAAAAAATATTTTTTCAAAAAAATACATTTTTAGTTGTCACTTAGAGTATTTTTTTAAATTGTTTTCTCACTATAATTAAATAGCAGTGTTTTATTTTATTGATTATTTTCTCTAATTTAGTATTTTGTAATATAAAAGTCTATGTTTTAGCCAAACAGATGTATTTTTCTATGATAAGGTCAGAATATAGCAGAATTGAACATGGTGATATCAGGTATGTCTAATAGAGAAGAAAAGTTTGCAGTCTATTTCAAGAAAGATGGATCCTTGGTTTACTGCACTGACATAAGTGGCCTAGTGCCGATATTTAGCAGAGATCACAATACAGAAGAATAGAGACTGTTTGTTAGACTCATCTAAAACAGAACAAATTAATTATTTCTTCATACTGTAGCTATAATAAATAAACTTCAATTCCTGCTGCTCATTCTGTGCATTTGAAAGAAACCTATGAAAATTCTGAAGATCTTCAAGAAAATGAACTACAATTAACACTGTTGGCTGTGGGGACCTGAAAGTTCTGTGTATCTTACTGGTCAGCAGTCAAGGCACTGAAAATTCCCACATTTTTCTGCAAGTGGTGAGGTATATGGCCGGCAGGTTATCCAGGCCAATACCCCCAGGCCGCCAGATGATGGAGCCCTCCCTGCAACATGGAAGTGCCCCGAATTCCAACAGGGCCTCATGGAGCTTGGAGTTTTAATGCACAGCCCTGCTGGATACCATGGGGGGCGCCAGGGGACACTGCAGGGAGGCCCAGGGACTTCTATTTGCCTTATAGCCCGGAAGTACTTCCCAGTCAAGGGGACAGAGGAAATGACATACTTCCGGGCTGAAGAAAAGGAGTTTTCCCGACCCGGAAGTGTTATAAAGTCACATGGACTGAGGGACAGAAACTTCAGGTCAAGAAGTATAAAAGGACTGTGGGAGATCCCAGCAGTGAGCCGAGTTGGGAAGAAGGGTGACTGAGCTGCTGGGAGGTGTGGAGGATTGTATTGTGTATTTGATTATTGATTTATTATTGTTAATTATTGAGAATAGTGAAAGTGGAGGTGCTTTGTGCACATTATTATTGTAATAAAAGTCCAAATAATGGTTTTATTTGGTGTCTGGCATCTGGTCTGAGGGTTCAAGGGGACGACAGTGCCCCCTATTTGTTACAGTGGACAGCAAAGCAAAGAATTGACATTTGGATTTGAAGGAATGGGCAGCTAGGAAAAAGATACATCTTGGTGCCAAAAACATCATCAAACCTAGCTTGGTGGATCCAGGTAATATGCTGCCACCATTGCTTTATATTAAGTTTGTTTTAGTGAAGCAGATTGTCAAAACATGGCGGAGTGGTGGCTCTGAGGCTAGGGATCTGCACTGGCAATCGGAGAGCTGCCAGTTCGAATCCCGTAAATGCCAAAAGGGACTCTGCTCTGTTGGGCCCATGAGCAAGGCCCTTAACCTGCAATTGCAAAGCACTTTGAGTAGTGAGAAAAGCGCTATATAAATACAAAGAATTATTATTAAAACTCCATCAAAAGATGGAGTCTGTCTTATGTATCTGTGCCCAAAGTCTTCAGGCTTGTCTGAGGCTAAATTGAAAGATCACATTTTTGTTGGACCTGATATTAGAAAATTGATTTCTGATACAGAATTTGATGTGTGCGTGATGTGAGGTGTGATTGATGACCTAGAACAAGAGGCTTGGATATCATTTAAAGAACAAAGTTGTTAGGTAACAATAAAGATCCAAGTTATAAAGAAATTGCGAAAAATGTAATAGCTAAGTTTAAGGTTTTGGGTTGCGGCATTAATCTCAAAGTTCTCTTTTTGGATTTGCATTTGAAATTTTTCTCAGAAGACCTTGGAGAATTGAATGAAGAGTAAGGTGAAGTATTCCATCAGGATATCAAGGACGTACAAAGAAGTTGCCAGGAATGTTGGGATGTCCGTATAATGACTGACTACTTTTGGATGATTCATCTAGATGCCCCAGAAAACGTTTCAGCGTTTCTCAACCTTTAAGTATTTGTGACCCGAGTTTTCATAACAGTTTTAATCGCGTCCCCCTAACGTTTCTTTGAAACCCTAATAAAATGTATTCCTATATTTTTTGCTGCCGATACACCGCTACAAGTTTTATTATACCTACTTAACTCTTATCGACATTTATCTAACTCTATATTTATTTTTCTAGTATCAGAATGTAGTTTAAGTTAATTTGTTTTGGTTTCAATAGATGTATTTTTCATATTTTCGATTCTTGTTTTCTTTTTTTCACATCTTCATGCCCCCTTTTTTGTTACAGGTTGAGAACTGCCGGTTTACATATAATGGGCCACCAAATTAAGTTTTGGACCAAACAAAATAAGAAGTGACAAAAGCTAGACAAGTTATATGTTAGTCAAAGAATGTGTATGTTAAACAATATTAGACTGACTAAATATTTTCATTTAAAATTGATTCAGAACAATATTGTATAAATAAATAAAGTATGTCATTTGTTAAATTGTAATAAAATTTCTTTAAAATTTTGTACTTAAATGTGATATGATGAAAACATTCTAAATATATTTTTATTGTGTTTGTAAATGCAAAGAAAAATAACTATTCACAATTAAGACAATTTTTAATGAGCTTAATTTTTCAGACATCTGTAATAATTCAAAATGACCAAAAACAACAGTAAAAAAAATTTATACACGCCACGGAAAATTCCCTAGAAGTAGAAGCCCATCAACACTGAGCACATCTCAGTAAGACATAATGACCAGCCTCAATGTGCATGACACAACCTGCAAATCCAAGCTAGGAAGTCTGTTCACTCTGCCAGTTTTTTCCAAGATGAGAAAAAAATATTGATCCTTCTCAGGTTGTAGGCCTTCTTGGTGAAGAACTTCAATTTAAACATACACATATGTGTCTTGAATGTATAATTTGGGTTCAAAAGGGGTTAGATATGACTAGAACCCACTTAAGTTGCAGAAAGAGATATTTATGGTCAGGAAAAGGCAAACAGAGCAATCATCGCCTTGACTGCAGAGCTTTGATCAATTAGTGGCTTTTTCAGGAGGACCTCTGCTCTCAGTTGTCACAGTTTAATACAGATTAGTGAAGTAATTCTCCTAATTAGCCTTAGGAAGGGCAGGGTTATTTTTTCTATAAAGTCATTGTACTAGGGTACTTTAATTATAAATTCAATGAAAAAGTAATTAGATAAACAGTTTGGTATATTTATTGTTAGGGCAGCCATTTATTTCCATGGATGCTATGTTGACATGCCAGACTTTCTGCTGTGGCTTACTCTGCTTAGAGTACAGATTAGACAATGTTTCTTTCTCTCTCACTTTGTATATATACAGGTCAAATTCCATTACAACAAAGTGACAGGGACCTAAATAACATTTTTTTGTAATGAAAATTTCATAGTAATGAGATTCTGTATTTGTTGCTATAGTGCTTTCTTTAACTTGTGTCAAGGCGTTTGCAATCATTTCAATAGCTTCTTTCACATTAATTTTCATCTCCTCCTGTCTACAAGTTATACTGACAAGAATTTTTCTCAGCATTTCCTTGCAATAATACACTTTCAGGGTGCGAATGATGCCCAGATCCAATGGCTGAAGCACTACTGTGCAATTGGATGGGAGGAACTTAATGTAAACATTATCTAAATGTGGAAGCATGATGTGGGCAGCACAGTTATCAATCAGAAGCAGAACCTTCATTTTCTTCTTTTTCATATTGTGAGGTTTCTGAACTCTTTTGGGGACCCCCCCTTCTTCTTCTTTATATTGTGAGGTTTCTGAACTCTTTTGGGGACCCCCCCCCAATGGAATAACATGCCAAGGTGTGTCCCAAAGTGTGATTGCCACATCTGTGGAAGTTTGCTTGTCCATTGCCGGGGTAACCACAGGCTCACAGTGCTGCAGCGTAGCAGTGCAGAAGCAAATCTGAGCCGATTGCAGTCGCACTATAAGCGTCTGTCGTCCATGGGTGATGCAAGGAACATTATAAATGCAGAGAACAGTATTACTTGGCCACTGACCTGGCCATGATCCTGCCTGATTGCTGTGACTGTGTATAAGAGAGTGGTAGATCCCGCTACAATAAACAACCATGCTGTTCCTGTTTCAAGCTGAATAAATCTTGTTTTGCTAAAGTACTGAGACTCAACCTCGTGTTTTGGGGTGCAAGACAGTGACTCCCGCATCACAATATCCTTGTGAAGTTGTTGCAGCCAGTTTCCCAAAATTTCTTGATTCATCCAAGCTTGCTGATTTGCTTTATACTCTCAGGGACGGAATGTAACATGCTTAAAACACTGAGGATTGGTTGACTTTCCAATGATGAGAGGAATAACTTTGTGGCTGCCAGTTGAATTGCCACAAGGTAGGGCTGTCAACCTTTGTTTAGACTTTTTTCCTCTTTGGCATGGATCGCTTTTCAGTGCTAAAGTGTGATGCAGTAGATTTCAGTCTCATCAGCATTGTATATGTCTTCAGGCTCATATGCTGAAATGATTTTCCTGATTTCACCTACACACCATTCGTATGCTTTTTCAATTGGAACTGCAGATTCTTCTCCACAGATTGATTTGGCTGCAATTCCAAAACGATCCCGAAAGTGAATTAGCCAACCCCAGCTGACAGTAAAATCTTCGTAGCCCAAGTAGATAGACATTGACTTTGCTTTTTCTTGAATGAGTGGCCCACTAATAGGAATGTTTCTTGAACAAACATCACTGAACCACATAAAAACTGCTTGTTTCACGTCTTCAAAAGCATCAGTTCGCATACATTTGCGCTGAGGCCCAAGGTTTGCAACCTGAGATTTTTCTTCTTTTTTTGCTTGGTCATTTATGAAAGTTGACAGTGTTGATGGCGCAATTCCGAATTCACTGGCAACATTTTTTTTCTTTTTGCCGGAATTAAGAGCCGCAAAAATTTTAAGTTGTTTTTCTAATATGAACTGTTGTCATTTTTTTATGTCTGCCATTTCTATAGGAAGGTGACAATGAGTTAAATTCCAATGGATGTTTTTCAAATGTTGATGAGCAATAAGCAAAAGGTATCACTGAAAACCACAAGAAACAAACACAGCAAAAAAACAGTACGAGGAAAGTTCGAAAAAAGAGAAAAATTTACACTGTTTCTGTTTAGGGATTGTTGTGCACAACTGAGCTGCAACCACAGAACTAACTGCTCTGTGGATGATTCATTTTCTTGACTGCTTGGTGGATGATTCATTCAGGCATTTCAAGGTCTTTTGGGAACTTTGTTGTAAAGAAAGTATCTGCTGAATGTATTTCATAGTAATGAGATTTTTACAGACTCTGTCTTATGGAGGAACTGTCGGGACCATAAAAATACTTAGGTGTAATGAAAATTTTATTGTAACGGAATTTGACCTGCATATTGCAGCCTCCTGGCTGGGGTGAAGCCTGGAGGGAAAGTGATTGTTGGGTCGATTGAGGAGGGCAGAGATTGGGGCAGAGGACTGACACCGGGGATATGATTCACAGTTAAGGAAAGAAAAGGGGTGGCACCCTGAACAGAGGGATGATTTGAGAAACAGCTAAGAAGGTGTAGAGGAATGGGGAGTGGGAGTTGAGCTGGGTACTGTATGTGAGGGGGGTTACTGATGTGGAACTGGAGGTTTTTTTTTTTTTGGTCCATTGATGGTGTCACTCAGGGCCATAGCAATGAGAGATTCATAGATAATTGTAAATAGTTTAAGTTCAAAGTCGTTCATTTTGGTTTTACATTTGTGTATTTATTTTTACTGTACAAGTAAACTGTTCTGCAATTCCTGCTTTGTCCTGCTGTGTTTCTTCCTTTTCAAACCTGTCATGGTGATGTCGCTACACTATATATACTGTATAATATGTACAATATATTATAGATACTATTTATATATAAATATATCTAGCGTGACACTTGAATCACTATCATGCACCCGAAGGAAGACGCTGAGTCCAAAGGCTTCAAGAAAACCATCTTTACTCAAATTAAAACTGGAACAGTCAGGGCTTTTATACAAATGGGACCTACAACTTTAATACACATAGACACAGCAAACAAGCAGTGATGGGGCCAAGTCAGTGGCAGGGTTAGACTATTGCCTGCATCAACAATCATTAACAGAATTTTGGCACACAGCACAGCTGGGGGTTGTTGGGGTCTCAAAAATCTCAATATATATAATTGTTATAAATAAGCTTTTAATGCAGGACTACTTAACGCTAGTATGTAGGTTGCAATTGGAGTTCATTGTTAGTCAGACTTCTTGGCTCCCTGTTTCTACACTTAATCTGTGGATTTGAAATTATCCAGAGGTATGGAATTCAGTAAAGTGTATTTAATAACTTTCAGACTAGTTGGCCCTCAGGTTGTTTTTAATCTCTAGGGATTCATTTTTATTTTGATATTATTGTTTCCGTAAATAGGAGGTATGATGGCACAGCACTGAGGTCCCACATTTTCTGGACTTAGTCACTGTCTGAATTATACTTTCGTTCACATGTCTTTGTGGACTTTTTGACTGGTTTCTATGTAGGATAGAGGGGGACTCTAAATTGGCTTAGGGTATCAAAGACAGACTAATTTATTGCAAAATAAATTTCATGTACAAATATTTTCTGTACTTAAATATTAGACAAAACAAAACAAAGCCAGACTGTGAGTCAGCTACTCTTTCTGAAGTCAGATATCAGAAAAACATGAAATCTGATTGAATAAGTTCAAAGCTCTTCTATATTAAACTCTGGTTTAAAAAGAAACCTATAAAGAAAGCCAGGCCACACATGCAGTTGTGCTGCAAACAATACACTGAACAGCTGGGCCATAACAAAATATGCCATTATACCATGTAGTACACAGTGCAGTTCACTGCCATCTTAGGTCATCAGAGGCTTCTGAACCTGCAGCTTTCTGCAGTCAAGACCCTCTCTTTAGCTTATGGAAGGAATGCCTGCCAATTCAGAGCAGTGTGCCATTGACAGCAATCATGTCTGGTGCCAGGGAGAACATGATTTGTTGCAGCATTTTTGGCAATTAATTCAATGAGCTTGGCGACATGCTCATCAATCCGACCACATTGGGCTGCTTGCCAGCTTGTACACTGAGCGCTTCAGCCATCAGCAGGCATCCACAAAGTGCTGATGCTTCCTGCTGGTTCAGGGCATAACTGATTAGAAAACTGTGCCACGTATGGGAATGTTTCTTTCCATGAAATTTTTTAAAATTAACTTTTTATTATATATAGATATAGATATTTAACAATTAAAAGGAATGATAAAATAATAAAAGTTGTAAAAAAATAAGATCAACAAAGTAATGAAAAAATCTGAGTGAAACATATATACTGTATGTGTGTGTATATATATATATATATATATATATATATATATATATATACACAGGTAGTCCCCAGGTTACAGACATCCGACCTACGACTTACGAACGGGGCCGCAGCTGTGACGAATGTGCCTCAGTAACTGCTGTTCCGTCATCTTCAGCCTGGGGACACTGCAAGCGGTGGCTGGAGGGGCGGGTGATTTTGCTGCTCGCGCAATGTGGTGTCCCTTGGGTGGCTTCCGGCGGCAAGCGTGACCCGTCGTCCATAGTCACCGGGGCCACAGCTATTGCTCGTGTGTAGGATGGAGGCTTGATGGGGCGGATCACTGCCCGCCTACTATGCCGCCGCAGCTACTGCTCCTGACTGAATGCAGTCTGGATGGAGCAGAGGGGGGCGTTTCACTGCCCGCCCATCACACACAGCTGCCACATTTGTTCTCGGTGGGCAGCTGGTAATGCTGCAAGCGGTGACCCGGTTGTGGCTGAACGGAGGCCATTGAGGGTGAACGGGGTGGCAGGGGTAGCATTGTAGTGTGCCTCCGATGGCTGCCTATTGAATGGGGCGGTGGTGGGCGATTCACTGCCCGCCTTTGGCCACACCCTGTTCGTTCTCGGTGGGTGGATGCTGCAGGCAGCATACTGTAGTAAAGGTGACTCTGTGGTGGGCGAGTGATGAACCCCCCCCTCGCTGCCCCCATTCGTTCTCAATAGCAAGCCTGCTTGTACTGCACATAGCAGGAAGTTGTCTCTGGTTCAGTACACCAGACGAGTTGACGACAACACATAGCATTTATTAAAATAATGTACCTGTTCCAACTTACATACAAATTCAGCTTAAGTACGAACCTACAGTGCCTATCTCGTACGTAACCCGGGGACTGTCTGTATTGCCATGCACGAGCGAATGGGGAACAGTTTAAGGACCCGACACTCACCGGTATATGTAACCATAGCTAAGAATGGCAAAAATAATATAAACAACAGAAACAGGGTATATAAAACAGGTATGGTTTACATGCTTTAAACTATTAAACTATTTAAACTATTTTTATTATTGTTACTATATGTTATTTTTCTGCCTTTTACCTATATGTATTAATTTCATTTTTAATACTATTTTGTTCAATTCATATTTATGCATTTTTGTTATACATATTATTTCTGCTTGCATTAGTTATTTTTGCTGGTTTTGATTCTCATTTTGATATACAGTATATGTATTATTTTTGCTTACAATATTAATTCAAGCCTGTTTCATATTGATATATTGTTATTATAAGTGGGCAATAGCTGTATTAGCAGTTGTTTTTCTACATATAATAATTATTACTAATTATTTCTGTTACTCAGCAACATGTACGAGTTATGCATGTGGATCACATGTAAGCACAACACATAACACTTGTAGTTTGGTTCTTTTCTCAGCTAGTGTGCTTTCATTGGATGTTATCCCTGTTTTCAGGTGGCTTTCTGTGAAGACCCCATTTTCCTACCACAGCCCAAAGATGTGCCTCCAGATTTATTGATGACTCAGTCTGGGTGTGTGTCCTCTTTCTCTATACTTCATGCACATGACAACTTGATAGACTGGGTGCCCATGTGTTCACTCGTTGTTGCTGGATCAGACCCCCTGCAACGTCAGATCCTTGAATTAGATACGTCTTGGCAAACACAACAGAGGGCTGCTTTGCTCAACTAGTGGAAAAAGTAATTTTTGAGAGAGATAGGATAATTTCTTAGTTATTTCCCTGACTTTTACCTAACCAACCCATACCAAAAAAAGGAGATCTATCTTTTCATTCAATCTTTGTGTTTTTATATGTTAACAAGAAGCCTAGAGACTATGTAGACTTCATGACATTTTTATAGTAGCTAGTGCTGCTTCTTCACTGCCATGGAGTTCTCAGTTCACATTCCAGTTTAGTTACAGTCTCTGTGAAGTCTGCATATCTCCCCAGTCCATGTACTTGTTCTCCTAGTATGCCAGGTTTCTTACACATTTCAAGAGGTGTGTGTGTGTTAGATTGATTTGTGTGGTATCATTATTAGCATTACTTATTGTTTGGCTGACACCTTTATACAAGATAACTTACAACGTTTAAAAGATACACTTCTTTTGTTTTTCCATAAAGAGAACAGGCAGGTGAAGTGATTTGCTCATGGTCAAACAGCATCAATAGTAGAATTTTAGCCTACAACCTCAGGGTCTGAAGTCCAAGGCCTAAACAACTACACCGCACTACCTGCCTGGTATGAGTGAGTATGGGTGTTTGAGGGAGTGTGCTGTCTTAACAGCTTCAGAGGCAAAGTAGTGCACTGGAGCCCCTGTTTTAATAGCAAAACAGAAAGATACATAGGCATCAGAAACATCGTGGGCCCCTATGCACCTGGGTCCTTTGGCCAGTGCCTGTTGTTGCTTATACGTTAAGATGGCCCTGTCTTGTGGTAGACTGGTGCCATGTCCAGGGTGGTACAGATGGTACTGAATCTAAGTTCATGGAATCCTGAATTAAATTAAGAAATGGACAAACAAATAAATGAGTTTTCACATCATTATAACAGTACTAGATGCATTTTACACCAACATTTTTTGTTGAAGATGCTCATGTTTCACATTTATAGTATACTGGCTGAGTTCAAGGAAGTTTAATTACTTTGTCAAAGTCCCAGTAACAAGTTAGAGGTGGAATTTGTTATTATAACCTTGAGATTTACAGTCTAAGGATTAAAAATACCTGACTTTTACCACTTTCCCTCCGAGGACCGTGGTGTCTTATTTTTAGTAGGTTCACCATTTGCCTTACTAGCATAACTGACTTGCTTAAGCTACCACAGGTTAAACTGTACAGAGTGTCCAAAGTCCGCACTATAGCCCATGTATGTTTACACTTGAAAGCCTGTCACAAAGATGCAGCTGCAATATGCACCTCCACTTATGGACACTATCAAGTTTGACTGCTACTGTGGCTAAATACTTCTTGCTTTCTTTTATATTGTAGTGTTTGCACCGAGCACTGCAATGGATGGATTCTCTGCTGTTTACATGGCTCTTGAGGTGGCTCACTTTTCTTGCAAGGACTTCTCACCTTTTGCCACACTAGTTGGAAATGCATGCAACTTTGCAGGCTTGCCATTTATATAGGTGCCCCTGCCACTGGTTGTATAATGTCAGCTCATACTTGGGTTACACATTGCTGGCTGATGTAATTTGTAAGCACCATTACAGTATGACCCCAGGCGAGAACATAAAACACCAAAACTAGCAGGAGAGAAGTTTTACAAATGTATTCATGTGTTATAATTTTTTTCTCTAACTAAAGGTGTGTTGATATGCCTAAAACAGAAGCAAGGTAAAGTGAATATGACACATTATACCAAAAACAACCTGGATGGATAGCAGCCAAATGGCTTTTTGTAGTAAGATGACTGGTCTGCTATACCATGCATGGTCTCTGTATGGAATTCGTGGAACAAGAGATACTGAGCTTTTTCTGTAGCTTTAAATTTATGTGCTTCCCTGCCCATTGATGGGCCAATGCAACATCATTGTTTAGGGGCTGGCTCCCTGTCATATTCAGGCCATGTGCCCTTTGAGCAGTCCTGGCTAGGGCTTAATGTCCTTGAGCCTTCCACCAATTCAATGTTTTATTCACAACCCTGGGCTAAATCAAACTTGTTTTTGTCCTTCCAGGATTGAAAGAAGAAGCCTAGTTCATAGATTATACTGGTTCTGACCTGGTATTCTCTGGGTTGAACCACGCACACCAAGATCTTATGGCCATGGCCGAAATTATCGGCACCCCTTGAATTTTCCCAGAAAATGCCCCATTTCTCCCAGAAAATTATTGCAATTGCAAATGTTTTGGTAACACATGTGTATTTCCTTTATCTGCTTTGGAACAACACAAAAAATCAGAAAAAAAAGCCAAATCTGACATAATTTCACACAAAACACAAAAACCGGGCTGGACAAAATTATTGGCACCCTCAACTTAATACTTGGCTGGACGCCCTTTGGAAAAAATAACTGAAATCAAGCGCTTCCTATAACCATCAACAAGCTTGTTACACCTCTCAACTGGAATTTCCGACCACTCTTCTTTTGCAAACTGCTCAAGGTCTCTCAGATTTGAAGGGCGCCTTCTCCCAACAGCAATTTTGAGATCTCTCCATAAGTGTTCAATCGGATTTAGATTTGGACTCATTGCTGGCCACTTCAGAACTCTCCAGCGCTTTGTCTTCAACCATTTCTGGGTGCTTTTAGAGATATGTTTGGGGTCATTGTCCTGCTGGGACACCCATGACCTCTGACGCAGACCCAGCTTTCTGACACTGGGCCCTACTTTGCGCCCCAATATCTTTTGGTAGTCTGCAGATTCCATGATGCCTTGCACACAGTCAAGGCACCCAGTGCCAGAGGCAGCAAAACATCCCCAAAACATCTTAGAACCTCCACCATGTTTGACTGTAGGTACTGTGTTCTTGTCTTCGTAGGCCTCATTCCGTTTTCTGTAAACAGTAGAATGATGAGCTTTACCAAAAAGCTCTACCTTGGTTCCATCTGTCCACAACACGTTCGCTCAGAAGGATTTTGGCTTCCTCAAGTACATTTTGGCAAACTCCAGTCTGACATTTTTTCTGTTTCTGTGTCAGCAGTGGGGTCCTCCTGGTTCTCCTGCCACAGCATTTCATTTTGTTCAGATGTCGACGGATAGTTCGAGCTGACACTTGTTGTTGACTCTTGCACCCTGAGTCTGCAGAACAGCTTGAATATGTTTTGAAGTTGATTGCGGCTGTTTATCCACCATTTCGACTATCCTTTGTTGCAGTCTTTTATCAATTTTTCTCTTCCGTTCATGTCCAAGGAGATTAGCTACAGTGCCATGTGTTGTGAACTTCTTGATTATGTTGCACACAGTGGACAAAGGAACATGAAGATCTCTGGAGATGGACTTGTAGCCTTGAGATTGTTGATATTTTTCCACAATTTTTGTTCTCAAGTCCTCAGACAATTCTCTGCTCTTCTTTCTGTTCTCCATGCTTAGTGTGGCACAATCAGACACACAACAGAAAGGTTGAGTCAACTTTTCTCCATTTTAACTGGCTTCAGGTGTGATTGCTATATTGCCAGCACCTGTTTCTTGCCACAGGTGTGTTCAAATGAGCATCATATGCTTGAAATAAAACGATTTACTCACAATTTTGAAAAGGTGCCAATAATTTTGTCCGGACCATTTTTGGAGTTTTGTGTGAAATTATGTCAGATTAGGCTTTTTTTCTCTGTTTTTTTGTGTTGTTCCAATGCACATAAAGGAAATAAACATGTGTATACCAAAACATTTGTAATTGCAACAGTTTTCTGGGAGAAATGGTGCATTTTCTGGGAAAATTCCAGGGGTGCCAATAATTTCGGCTATGACTGTATTCTCTGAGTAAATCAGTTTACAAGCAAAGTTTTCTTTCTGACTAGACTAGCGAGGTCTTCTAAATACATACTTTATCATATCAAAAGACAGATGTCTTAAAATGAAAGAAAACGTATCATATAAATACCCTATAAAAATGTGCTTGTTCTTCCCATGTGGTTTCTCATTTGATATTTCATTTTTGGAGAGGATGCTGATGACATATTGTGTCTATGTGGGTTTTTCTGTAGGGAATCTGTTTTTTCTCCTATGTCCCAATCGCATGTTGGATCGGTTAATTGTCAACTAAATTGCTATTGCAATAAGTGTGTTTGTGTCTGTGTATATGTGAATGTGTCCTGCAATGGACTGGCACCCCCTCCACGGTAGGCTGTAGGAGACTAGGTTTGATTCCTAGCCAGGTGTCTGTGTGGATTTTGCATGTTCTTCAATTGTCTGTCATAGCATGTCACTGTGCTGTTATTGCTTCGGTTCCTGCCATCCAACACCTTCGGTCTCCACCAACACTTAGCAGACTAGCCCCCAACATGCCGGTTGACACCATGTTGTTTTCATGGCAGCATATTCTTGGTCTTCCATGCCCTCTGACCACATCCATAAGACTTCTCATCACACTGCCTTCAATGGTATTATCTAGTTGTCTTATCACATGCTCAAAATACTTTAGCTTGCGGGTTTTAATGTGACTCGGTAGTTTGCTTTCTGTTCTAACCAGCTTGTAGACTCGTTCAGTTGTCATCAGCTTTGTCCATGAGATTCTCAGCAACTTTCTGATGCATTTATTGTCAAAAGCCTGAATGCACCTCATATCCATATGTCACTACCGGTCAGACCAAGGCTTTCATCAAGTGCAGATTTGCGTTGGTGCTGACCAACTAGTTTTTCCATATCCTTTTCAACGTATCCATCACTGCAATGCCCTTGGCCAGCCACGATTTCACCTCACTTGCACAGTCAGCATGATTTCCTACTTTACTCCCCAAATACAGTGCCATCCATAACGTCTGGGACAAAGGTACATTTTTCCTTGATTTACTCTTCTGATCCACGGTTTAAAATTCCATATCAAAGAATTGTTACTTGTCCTACTCCACTTACTGAACAAACAGCTTCTAGCCTAATATTACTTGATTATTTTTACCTCTTTTGTAAGTCACTTTGGATGAAAGCATCTGTCAAGAAAATAATGTTAACCTAAATTCAGACGTGATTAAAATGCACAACTCAGACTTTAATTTAAGGGTGTTTGCATACACTTCTTCCACAATACATTTTCCACATGGTCCCCCTATTTTAGTGCACCATAATATTTGGAACATAGCAGTGGTTGGTATATTAAAGCAGCCACATTTAGTATTTTGTTGCATATCCCTTACATGCATGGTTCACAGACATCACCAAGTGCTAAATATCTTTTCTGGTGATGCTCTGCCAAGCCTCTAATGCAGCCATCTTCAGCTCGTGCTTGTCAGCAATCATCTTATTGTGAGTGCTTTGGTCCTTCTTAGTATCCTAAGGATGTGCTGTATGGTTTATTGACAATTCTTGTCCCAGTATGAGTAACTATGTGGGTGTGTGTGTGTCATTGTGCTTTGTACTGGACTAGTACCCTTTCCATCATTATTTCCTACCTTTTGTCAGGTTCTGCTGGGATATGATGTCGTCCCCTTGACCGTGATATGCAATAAGCAGGCTTGAAACTATATTGATGGATGGATGATGATGACAGCCTGTCAGTGATATGTCTCATCCTTGTTGCTCTTGCTTATTTGTCTTTGTGACACTTATAAACCTGCTACCTGTGAGGACAGACCCAAGTGTTTATTTTTTGGCATTATGTAATCAGACACACTTTGAAGTACAATTACACAAGCAAAAAACCCAAGCCATCACTTCTAGTTCTGCCGATGTTTTCGTAGAAGGCTAAAATGCAAACGGTAATGAAAACATATTTACCTTTTAAAGCTTAATCTGTGTTTTTTAATTGCACACCTGTGCCTCATGGCAAGGCTATGCGGCAGCAAGCTTCATTATTCAGAATTTATTGCACCTGATGTGAAATTCTTGTAAGGGATGTTGGGTTGCTATGGTGACGACCCTTGCACATTTCAGCTCTGACATCAGAAAAAAGAAATCGCATGTCTGACATTAATCTCCCCTTGCCAGTAAAGAGAACAAAGCAATATTGCGCGGCCTTCCTGGTCCTTATAATTATATTAGAGACCTCATAATTTGACAGAGAATGAGTTGTGTGTGGGCTTCCAGCTGCAGCAGTTCTGCTCTCCTGTCTCTGCACTTTTTCTTTCTCTCTCTGTCTTGATTTTTTTTACCCCCACCTCCCCAAATCTTCCATTTCCTCCCTGTCCCTTTGATTGCTTTTTTCTTTTCTCAAAGCTAAATTCTTTACATGCACATGAGACAGATTGGCAGATAAAACATTAATACTTTCAATTACTTCAAAACAGTGGCATTTTGAAGAAATGCAATACTCTTTAAATTATAAACTCTCCAAATGCTCACATAATGACTAATATGAGGGTGCTCAAGTGATACCTCCAAACCTAGAGAGAGTTAAGCAGGCCCCGGTAAATAAAATAATGGTCAATTAGGAAATAATTAAGACACTTGGGTGGTAATACAAATGGAGTGGCTTGTACAATAAAATATCAAATTCTAATGCCATTTTAAGTCTGTTTTTGTTGTTATTTTGGAATTTTTGTTGATGTAGTTCTCATTATTGATTTTAATATTATGGCAACAATGTCACTTTGATGATATTTTTGTTATTTTTTGGTTGGCACAACCATTTTGTGACCATTTTTCATGGCAATATTTCTTATTGTATGACCATCAGAGGGCGCTTCAGTGCCCCAGTGTTAGACGCAACTCAACCACACACAGTTTCAAGTTCAATTTAATTGTAATTTATTAACAGTAGTGCCTTTAAAGGCTTTAATCCACCAACAATAATGAAATGGCACACAGTTTCCTTCTCCTTCCTGTCTTCCTCCTCAAGCGTTGTCTAACTCCTTCCCAGCTCTGGCTCCCTGATGCAGTGAGATAGCTCCTTTGTATCTTGAACCTGGGAGTGCTTCTGGGGTCAGGAGATTAACCTGAGGAAGCACTTCTGTGTCACATGGAAGCCGCAAGCTCATTTAGCATAGCTCCCTCTGGTGGCAGCCCTGCAGGTGTCTGACTTTAAAGTCAGTCAGAGTAACACTTCAGCCTCTTGTTCTGGGCGATATTTATAAAAAGCCTGACCTTCCATAACTCATCCATGTTACCAAATTGGGACACTGCTTGGCCAAGCTATGTCTCCACTCCAGTGGTCCTTTCATTATATCAACATGGGTAGGTAAGGAATCTTCCTCAGGCCCCATCTGGATGCCAGACCATCTTCCCTGGTACTTACAACTCTTACCATGCAAGTGAGTCACCTTGTCCCTCCTATAAAAGATGGCAACACATAATGTAGCTTCTGGTATCCTAGTGTTGGATCTTTCTCAGAAACAAACCTCTGTCAAGATGCTTTTCCTGACTTGTGTTTTTTCTCCTTGTGTTTAAATTTTATTCATTTGCTTATTTATGTTATTTATTTTTAAATAATTCATTCCTATTTGTGTTTACTTTCGGTCATTGCTGTTTTCTTCATGCTGGTCATTTTGTGTCAATGGTTACCATGTCCTGGAGGTTGTGTGAATTATGTCATTGATGCCACAATATGACTGGTGCAAAGGAACCATAATTATCCAAATTTCACAGATTCTAATTAAAAGCTTTATGTGTTTTCTTTCATTGTTTTCTTCAGAAGACTTCTTGGTTACTAACTTCTGCCTTTCCCTTTTTGATTGTGGTATTTGAGTTATGTTTTATGTTTGACAATCTCTCCACTAGTCTTCTAGTTAGTATCCCTTGCTTGTTAAATGGCTGTTCTCCTATTAACTTTGATTGCATTTTGGTGTCAACCTTAACAAACATTAAGTTGTAGTGTTAGTGAAGGAATCATCACTGAGTTAGTGCTATGACTTGCACAATATTTCATTGAGTTCATCATTGTTTGTGATTTGGTTTTGGTGAATGATACAAACAAATCATTTTAACTGATTCGACTCAAGGTTCTCTTTTGACTACAATTCTGTTTGCTCCCTTTTAGTCTGTTCATTTGTTGATTATTTTGTCAGGATTCTAACATTACACAGAACACCTACCTTTTCCAAGGTGGTCTTTCCACTACTTATATTTGATAAAGGTACCTTACTATCTGTGGGGTGCCTCCTGTTCTTTTTTACCACATGATCTGCACAGTAATCATGCCTTTCTACCTCCATCTTCTTATATATACACTAACCTTCTCCACCTCCTCTCATTAGGCGAGCCTTTGCCAATACTTTGCTGCCAACTCAATACTCTCCATGCTGGTGGACAGAGGGGTGTTTAAGCCTTGGCACACATACACTTCTTGGGGCTAGTCTGGCAACTACCTTGGATCTTAGAGCGCATCATACAACTCTGGGGAGTATGGCTAATGCTCTACCTACTGGCATCAAGTGTTCCCACAGTTTCCCTGTGTCAAAGAAGCATTCTGGAGAAGGATGGATCAGTTATTCTCCCTGGTATGATGACACATCACAAGAACTTGTGAAAGAGCCATATAACACAGTTTGGTGGCTTCTGGGAGTTCCAGGGTTTTGTATAACCCCTTTTGGCATCTGTAGCACTGTCTTCTGATTACAAATGGTGATGCTGCCTGGCATTCTTACACACAGCCTATAGTAACTGATAGTATTCTTGCCATTTTTGTGAAACTGCTGCCATCTACATATTGGGACAAGAATTTAAAAAATGGTTGTAACCATAAGGGGGCACAAGAGAGCCCCCAAACCACAAACATAGTAAAGCACCACACGTTGATAAGGTAAAAATAAAGGATTTTTATTCCTTTTTCGGGTACATGTTCACAATCCTCCCAATAACAAGTCACAATTATACAATAAATGAACACAAATCTGTCAATTCTTTCACCTTCTCTCCTCCGCTGAATGTTGCCAACTGCATCCCGACTCTGACTCCTCCAGGTGTGGAGGTGGGCTTCCTTTTATGCTGGACCCTGGAATGCTTCCGGTACCATGCCACGTCTTCCGGGAAGCACCTCTGGGCCATAATGAAAGTATAGAGGTCCTCCCGTGCCCTCTATCGATCCCAAGGGACCTCTACAGGGCTGCACTTCCGGACTCCGTTTCCCTAGTATTTCCTGCAGTGTCACAACTGGATTCTCACATGAGAACCACTGTCACCTAGCACATGGGGGGTGGAACCATTCCCAAGTTCTGGCTTCCATTTATCCATCCATTGTTTTATACCAGCTGAGCACAGAGTTACCTTTCCACCCAGCTGGCCAGTCCGTCCATTGTTCGTCTCGGGCCATCGCTCCTCCTTGGCCAGGATGCCTGTTCTTATCTCACATGAGATAAGAACATGGTATATGCACATTGTGCACGTCCTGTTTATCTCAGTATTCTTAATGTATTTTGTGTCAGGACAACATTCTTTTCCTCTTCCGTTTCCATACTTTGCCTTTAGCAAAATGTATCTTTAGCTGACAAGAATCCTAATCAGGATCTAGCACACTATATGAGCTAAAGGGAGATATTTGGGTTTCCCAATGGTCATTCAGCTCTCACCTTAGTTTATAGGCTTTGAGTCCCAGTGGTACTCCTTACTGCCTGGAGCTGTGACTCGCATGAACCAAATTTCAGTGCCACTGCTGTTTAATTACTGTGCAGCCATTAATTTTGTTGAATTTTGTCTGGCTCATGTGGCTTTGGTAGAGAGCTGTGGTGAAAGCTGCTACTGTTAGTCATGACTACTGAACTGTGAGCAGATTCTGTGTCCCTGTTCACTTCTGCTAATACCTATAAAGGAGTTTATACCAGAATGGAAGGTGAGCACCATGTGTTCACCAAGAAAACTGCATGCTTTAGTGTCTGATAATCTGAAAGCATGTCCTAGGATATGAAGGGAATTTAAAGCACAAATAGTGTTGGATATAAAAAACATAGAATTGAACAAAGGATTTCTTCACTTTACTCCGTACTAGATTTCATCTGATGTATACTACTGAAATATTCATTTATCTGTTGAATTCATCTGTTCAACCTCTAATTTATATTTCAAGCTGGCAGAACTGACAGTAGTCAAGGAAGAGTCCTTAATACAGTGCCAATCTATCACATCACACCCATACATCTATTCATTTTCTATCCCACTTATCCATTTCAGGGTCACATGGAGTCATTGCCCATCCGAGCAGCATTAGCGATAAGGTAGGAATCAGTGCATGGTCCACCAGTCCATTACAGAACACACTCACTTGCCCACATACCATAACTCCTGCTAAGTCAATTAAAAGTGAGCAATACACTTGATATGGAAAACTATTTGAACACAGGGAGAACATGCAAATGCCACATCTCAGACTGGAGCTCACCACATTATCTATACTAATAAAAGGCAAAGCCTTCACTGACTGACTGACTGACTGACTGACTGACTGACTGACTGACTGACTGACTGACTCACTCACTCACTCACTCACTGACTCATCACTAATTCTCCAACTTCCCGTGTAGGTAGAAGGCTGAAATTTAGCAGGCTTATTCCTTACAGCTCACTTACAAAAGTTAAGCAGGTTTCATTTCGAAATTCTACACGTAATGGTCATAACTGGAAGCTGTTTTTCTCCATTTACTGTAATGGACATGAGCTCGAAAGCCGTGGGGGCGGAGTTTCGTGTGACATCATCACGCCTCCCACGTAATCACGCAGTACGTAGAAAACCAGGAAGAGCTCCAAAAAGCGCTGAGGAAAACATGCATTATATAATTGAGAAGTCAGCGAAACAATAAGAAGCGAGCGAGTGACATATACAACCATATTCATAAGTGATGCTACTACGGAAACAAAGCACGGTGTAAACCTAAACTTTAAATTAAGTTCATAGACACGCTGCCGCTGGCGTTTGTAATTTAGTGCCTGCCCATATAAGGCCGTCCGTCAGCGGCAATCCAATAGAAACACTGCCACTAAATATTCTCGGGTGAAGGAATTGCTTATGCAGAGGAAGATGAGATGGTCAGGGTGGTGTTTGGCACAAACTCAGCGAAACTGCGAGAGAAAGTTTTAAGTGCCGGGACTTGGGTAACATTAAATACAGCCGTGCACATAGCATGACATGGCACCAGCACAGCTGGGAAACTTCGATGCATGTACACCGAGCGGCTCACGTGAACTGACGCAGTGCA
>JANRMT010062796.1:10880207-10907291 GCA_026402145.1 Polypterus bichir lapradei | reverse complement strand
GAGACGTCCCATATAATAATATTCAAAGTTAATTGTAATACATGTGAATATCAATAGTGATCATGACTGGTGATTGATAACACAATCTGTGCCTGGTCTGTGTCTTTGAAGCCTCCAAACAGATGCAGAGTTTAAATAACGCCATGACTTATTGACCTAGACGAATCTCAGAATAGCTTGTAACACGGTCAAAGAGTTTAAGCATTTTAAAATCTGAATTTTAAGAAAAGTATTATAAGCATAAAAGTTTAAATCTATAGATGTTCTTTTTCTCCAGATTCAGCAAATCCAATGACCAACGGATGAAAAACACAAACTATGTTTCTATACAAGTTGCAAAAAATAGCTTAATAGCAAGTTTGGGCAGAGCAATTAGAAATAATCTAATCGAAGGATAGTGAATATTTATCAATCATAAATTAATGAACAGCAGCTATTGGAATAATGTTCTTGCATGCTGATTTAGTGCAAGTGTTAAATGTTTAAATGAAAAAAATGCAAACAAATGAACACTAGACTGATTTCTTTCTCTTAATCTTCATGAAAAACAGTATAGAGGGTTTACATATTTTGATGTATAACAAATGATTATTATCACTTCAGTAATTATAAAATGTATTAGAATTGAAATACATGTATTGATTTGTCTCTGTAAGTGATTAATTTTAGGAAGAGTTGTTATTGCATCAGTGTATTAAGTTAATGCTCAGTGATACTGCACATAGCTAAATGGATTATTCAGTTATACATTAGAACCATTAGTCTATATGAACTGTTGTAAAATCTTACAAACATTTAAATTCAAATATGTAACATCCTGTTATAAGTTAAGGCACTTGGATAACTGAGGTAATGTGTTAATTTTGTGTAATGTATGATCCTACTGAAGAAACATTGTCACTAGCCTAGTTTAAATGTATTAATCTATTTCTTACTGTTATTTTATGAGACTGAACTGCGGGTCTAGAATTGTCATTCATAATGCTGCATTTATATGATACATATGATTGGGAAATAATTGCTTTATGTTATGTATTTGCTCTACCTTGCACCCTTCTTTAGTTAGCCTAGCAAGTAGTTTAGTTTGGCCACTCAATTTAGTGGTTAAAGCCTCTCCATTCAGTGATAAAGTTTTATCAATGAAGAAAACGGTGGTATACACACAATTGAAGAATTAAAGAGACTGTATTGCACTAATGACTTTTGATCTGTTACACATACCTGAGAATAGCTGGTGAAGAAACACTTGCTTTTCCAGAGGGAACAGAGTGAAGAGCTAAAGAAAGATTGTAAGTCCAGCTACTCAGATTTGATGCCATGATGTGGGCAGACATTTATGGACTCTGGCAGGGACAGGCTGTAGCCAATGAGGTGATGTGACAGCTGTTGAAGGCTCCTATGAATGACGACTGAATACAGTGTAAGCCTAGAGGGAAGTGCACCTCTGCTAACAAGGGACAGTCACCATGTGTTCATCTCATGAGCTCCCTAATGGCAAAATGACTGTTTGATTTTCTGGTCCAGTAACAAAAAACGTTAGTGTCTTGAAGCAGTCACACTTTGTTCAGAAGGATTTGCAAAGTTACCAATCTGCAAAGCCACCAAGAAAGAGACTTTGTTAACAAACCACTGGGTTGGACAAGGCATATATATAGCAAGTCTAGGAATATACTTGAAACTATTATAAGAAGGGCTCAAAGGTATGAGGATATGCATGATTTATCAATGATGTGAACTTGTAAATTGTTAACTTGGAATAGAACATCTGATAGTGAAGTTGGGGAGGATAAAAGATAGTGAATGAACAATTATGCAATAATACTAGTTAAGAACAATTAATAATCATAGCAATGAAGCTAGAATAGCATCTGAGTTATGTTACAACTATTGTAACTCATAAAGGGATTAGACACCAAAGGGTGGGGCACATATAGCAATATACTGAAGCAAGAAATGATGGGAGTGCCAAAGAATAGTAATCCATCAAGATGCTATATAGGATTGTAATATAATCTGATGCTATGACACCCACTGCATGAATTCAGTAATATGTAGACACAACACAGACTATGTAAGAAATAACAGGGCAAAAATCTCCACTAACACCATTGATGAGATACATTGATCACTACTTGATAACAGCATGTTAAATGTAACTGTTTGTCCATGTTTACGCTGGTTTTAGATGAATGGTACAGAAGCTATAGTGATACCACATCTTACATGTCCACAAATGATTTTGAAATGTCTACACTGTGACGGGGGATCAAGTACCTTTTGCTTTGTGGATATAACTTTCAAGTATTGTTTTTGTCACAGATCCAGTGACAAAGGGTGGCTTGTTATACTACATTTTTCTTTAATATTAATGTCAATGTCTCTATGGATTTATTCACATGAGCATGTTAAATTTGGCACACAGGGGCTCAGCAGTTAGAATTGCTAGCCAAGCATTGGATTAGATAGCCAAAGACAACTGGAGGATTGTATAGTCAGCTTAAACACAGGATAGTGTATTTCTGTCCTCTGTCAGCACAATCTTCTTTCCTTATAGGGAGAATGAGAACCGGCATGTAAGCACTATGATATTTCTGTATTTTGTGGAGGAGGAGTTCAGCCCTTGTTTGGAGACAGAGGGGACCAGCAAGTTGAAGAAGAACAGTATAAAAGGCTTGGACAACAGCCAGGCCCTTTGAGGCTGTGTCGACAAAATTTCAAAAAACCTCCCAGCGATGGGGACAACCCCCTCAGTGGCTTCGGCACTTGCTCCAATTAGTGATGATGGGGCTTAAGGTTAGGTTTGCACACTGGTTGGGTTTCATACCGAGATTGCTCAGTTCTCCCAGAGTGTCAAGCTGCCAGATTCTTTTCAATGGCCTCTATGAGGTCGATCATGTTTTTAAATGATCGTCCCCAGGCCAGCTGGACGAGATATTCAGGTAGTTTGTTAAGTAAGAAAAAACAGGCCAGTTGTTCAACCACCTGATGGGCGTTGTTTTTATCTGGCCTTAGCCAGCACCCGAGTTTCCCCCATAGGCTGAACGCCTGAGGGTTGGTTGGCCTCTCTGGGTCAAACTTCCACTGTAATAGTTTCCTCGCCTGCTGGCCTGGGATTCCCCCTCCTTCTCCAAAGGTCTTTGCCTTTGTGGGGCTTGGAGGGGAAAACTCCTCCTCCGAGATCCTGTAACAAACCTCCTGTACTTCCCCAATCCAGCATGGCTCTATTTTGTTGGCCCCCTTCACACTTTCCCTGTGAACTGTATTATATACTGACCCCTGGGATGGAGCTTGCACCTGGTCCTCCTGACCCACTAACCACACACCATACCTGGCCACTTGGTTACTCCAACCACAAAGGTCTGAAGTTCAGTTGTTAGGTCCTGCTCCTGATTCTTTCTGGAGTCAATCATCCTGTCGAGTACGCCACTGTGAAAAAACTAAAAAGGACACAGAAAAAGTTTTGGGGGCGGCCACCTGTATACTAGAAATAGGCTGCCATAAATGAAGGATTGTGGTTCAATATAGACTTTAGCCCAAAACAAGAACAAACAGACTGCAAAAATGGCGGTTTTAAAGTCAGGCAGGGGAAGTGATGTCATCAGACCCAGAACTGAAAGTGAAGTCATCAGACTCAGAACTGGAAGTGACACCATTGAATTCAGGCAAAATTTCCCGTGGTCGGTCTGCCAATGAAAAAGAAAAAGGACCAGTGCACCATGCCATCCCTGGTCTGGTGCGGAATTATCTTCATTTCAGCTCTTTAGGTGCCTCCCATGCACACATGTGTAACAACAGACAAACAGATACACTGACACAGAAGCTTGTCCTTTTATTAATGCAGATAAATGAAAGATAGAGTAACTGCCGGACAGACAGATATCAGCTTAAGTTAATTAGTTTGTTCTTTGATTTTGATGTGATTTAACAATCTATATCCTCATATGTGAGAGTTCTGTATTTAGTGAGTGATATAATCTGTTCATCTCTTATACCTTGGTGTTCTTTGCCTGCACTTAGTGAGGAGAGCTCAAGAAGAACAAAGTATTTTGTACGATTGTATTGTGTTTCTGAGGTGGCAATTATAGATTGGCCATCTAGCTCTGTGAAGATGATTACTTGTGTTCTGCTGTGTATATTGTATTTATAATTTATTGACATAGAAAAATTAATTCACTCCTTTGTTTTCAGTTGACTAGATTACTGTAATGCACTCTTAACAGGACTACCTAAGAAAGACATCAATCAATTGCAATTAGTGCAGAATGCAGCAGCCAGAATCTTAAATAGAAAAAGTAAATCTGAGCACATCTTTCCTGTTTTAGCGTCGTTACAGTGGTTACCTATGTCATAATGTGAATTTCCCCTTGGGATTAATAAAGTATCTATCTATCTATCTATCTTTCTATCTATCTATCTATCTATCTATCTATCTATCTATCTATCTATTCAGAATTGACTTTAAAGGACTATTAATGGTTTAAAAAGCTTTAAATAATTTTGCTCAATTCTATATTCTGGAATGCCTGTCCTCCTATACCCAAAGTTGTAACCTTAAATCTTTGACTTGAGGTTTGGTTTTAATTCTAAGAGCCACGCTTAAAAGAAGTGATGAGGTAACTTTTTGCTCTTATGCAGCTAAAATCTGGAATACTTTACCAATAGAAATTTTCCAGGCTAATACTGTGGAACATTTTAAAAAAGTGCTAAAACCCATTATTTTAATTTAGCTTTTTTTGTAGCTAAATTTGGGCATTTAATTATCATTTTCCTCTGTGTTCTGCAACTCTCTACTAATCTGTACTATTCTCTGCTGTCTGGTTCTTCTGTGGTGGTGATCTTTTTTTCATTCCAACAGAAGGTGTATCACAAACTGTTCTGCCCAGAGGGCAAGAGAAAATGGACTGGAAGAGAAAAAAAAACTAAGCAAGGGTCTGAAGCAGGGGAACAAAAACACCAATTACTATAACTAAAAACTGCAAGACAAGAACAATAGCAAAAAGAGCTACAAAGTTCAAAAATCAATAAAGATTGAACACAAATTCACAAAATAAAGCACAAAGAAGGGTTTTTGAACCTAAGTCGTTGGATAAGGAAGTAAACCTAGAATGGCCTTTTTATCCTGTTGTGGAGTGACTGGTAGGCTGACACCCACTGAGGCCAAGACCCTTGCTGGGCAAATCCTGGCAAATTAGCAGAGCAGGATGAAAAACAAAATAGCAATAGAAAATGTCCCAAATTGAAAATGAACTTTGGAACAAAGCATTTGTGACCAGGGGCCTCATGTATAAATGATGCGTACGCACAAAAATGTTGTGCACTCTTGTTTCCACACTCAAATCGCAATGTATAAAACCTAAACTTGGTGTAAAGCCACACACATTTTCACACTAACTCAAATCCTGATGTACGCAAGTTCTCAACTTGGTTTTGCAAACTGGTGTCACGCAGCGTCAAAGCAGTGCTTTTGTTCCAGTGTGGTTTCCCTTTCTTTTTTAGATCCACATCCCTGATGCGGCTTTATCATATACACTGAAATTAACCACATATTGTTTATTAGTTTAAGGCATCTGATTGTAATTAACCCGTAAAAATATAATGGTCCACAGAATGGCCAAACTATTCCAAATACCATAGCTGCTTTAGCATTGTTACTCTCACTGCACCTTCTTCTTCTTCTTCTTTCAGCTACTCCCCTTAGTGGTTGCCACAGCGGATCATCTTTTTTCAAATTACAGTCGCTGCACCACTCGGAGTATTTATATCACTGTATCTGAATGTGGAATCACAGCTCTACAGCAGCTGATCAGAAAGAGAATTATCGGTATACAGCATCAAGCACATGCTGCCTCAGCCATGCTGCCTATTTAAACTGCTCCCATATGGTAAACGCTTCAGAGCCTTTTCTGTACTGACCTCGTGGTTCAGAAACAGTTTGATCCCAAGAACTATAAAAGCAATCAATCAGTCCATCAAGTGCTCCTTCTAGAACGCTTTGTACTTATAAGTACAATTACCTCACTGTAAACTTGTGATACAGTTATAATATTGCACAACCTGAGCCACTTTATAAAGCATGTATTTACATATGATGACGATATTATTTTAAGATGAAATGCAGCAAAATATGTTTATTAAATTATACAGATAAAATGTTAACATCATTTAAATAGTCTATATTGTTAATAATTAAACATGTGAGGACACGGTGTTGCAGCGCTAGTGACAAGCTGGCGCCCATTCAGGGATGGTTCCTGCCTTGCGCTGTACTCTTGCTGGGGCTGGCGTGACACTGGAAGGATAGATGGATAGAATAATTAAACATGTACTACGAAGATATTTCAATGTTCCTTAAAAGTTTTGAAGAATCACTGTTCTAAGCTTACAGATGGCTTAACATCTGTAACAGAGCTGATTATGTGGCGATTGGTTACTTGGAGAATGAAAAAGAAGGACAGGAATTGGAGGTTAGTACGTTTGAAAGAGTCAGTATTGCTGCAATAAATTATTTCATCGAAGGTCGTGCACGGCGCAGCAAGCATCTTGCGGGAGGCAGGAAAAATCTCTGGATGGGGCACCAGTTCGTCACTATCACTGTGCCACCGTGTTCCCATGTTTAATAACATGCTTTAACTCCTATCATCATGAAAATGATATCACGTATACATCTCAGTATTTTAATTTTTCAGAGAGCCGTAATATCACGAAAGTAATGGATTCTGTGTCCTGTCGGAGGAAGTTGGCTAACAAGTACCTTGTCCAAGACTGTGAGGAGATCCTCTGATGTGCATGTGTGACATATTGAATCAAAAACCAAATGATTCCGTTAGACTCCTTGGTGACAAAAACCCTTCTAACAATATGCAGTTCAATACCATAACCAAAAAATAACTTTTAAATCATTTACAAAATGTCCCAGGATCCTGATACAAACATTAGTACTGCGGCTACAAGTCCCATACCAAACAGCATATAACAGAGACATAGCAACCACATGTACACACAGATACACAGACACACACAGAACTTTTATTAAGGTGGATGTGTATACAGTGAGTATATGCACACATATGGCAGCATCCCAGGACCTCAGTAACCATGTGAACACCTGCAGGACATGAGTTGTAGTGCTGTGAGTCAGCCCTGCCAAGTCCCATGGGAGCCTCCCCCCAGTTTCCCTTTGTTTTGTCCTCCTGTCCAGGTAAGGGCCCCATATGCATCCCAAATGGATCCATCGCCATCCTTCCATTCCAGCTTCCCTTCTCGGCAAGGATCCCTTTTTTCCTGGGGTCCTGTATATATAGACAGGGGCAGATCTATCATCAGCGTGATCTGAATGTGTTCCCAGGTGCCTGTGATGGCAAGGAGTTTTTTCACTAATCCATTCCCCTTCTCTGCTCCATGAAACAATTGAGTCTCTGTGTGAAATACCACAATGCATTAAACAACTGGGTGTCCATGTGCTGCACTGTTAAAAATATGATGTCTGTTAAGGAGCCACCCCAGGGTCTGTGGGGGTCTTAATCCAGGCTTATATATAGACACTTTAACTATGAGAGCAGAGTAGTGTTAATAGGAAGATTTAATCAAGGAAAGTGTTTAAATTTGAATGCATCAATAGCGAGTATTCATATCATATTTTAGTATAGTAGATGAGCACAAACTTAGGGCTATAGGGTCCCAGAAGGAGTCCACTGACACTGTAAGTAGTTCTAAAACAATACCTCTGGATTGTCCAGTTATCCCTTTTGATTTATTTGGAAATATAACGGCAAAAGCCTGGTTTGTTTCCTGCCTGGTTCAGATTTAAACAACATTTTGAGGTAAATTGTTCTCTGTATTTCTTGTCTAAAATGTCCAATGAAGCAGCCAAAGTGCAAAGTGAGTTGAGTTGCACTAATAAAGTGTTTGTAATGTACAGCACATAAATACAGTATAACGAAATGGTGCAACACTGTATGATAATAAAGGGAAATTGTAACCACTGGCTAACACCTTTTTCTTTGATTAGCTAGTGGGCTCTGGCTGTCAAGGAAACCTTTCCAGGGCAATTTTAAATTAGACTAGAAAGAGCAGTTGCAGCTCTGCATGCATCCATTACATAAGAATGAATAACTGCCGGGTTTTTTAATGTATTATGCAATAAGATTGGATTTCAAACAGCTGTGGTGAGATTTGATTCCCCTAGCCACTTGTGAGGGCCCTAAATTAGTCATTGACAAGAGCAAGTAACCTATTGCTTTGGTGCACCCAGTGGTGAAGCAGGGTCTTTTTCTGTTTCCTGGTATAACACTTTAATGGTACAGTATAAATTAGGTAAGCCATAAGTCTCTGGATTCTGTTTCAACTGCTGCTAGTCATAAGCAGAAACACTTTTTCTGCAACAAATTATTTCAGTTTATTAGAACTCCTACCTGCGGTGGGCTGGCGCCCTGCCCGGTGTTTGTTTCCTGCCCTGTGTTGGCTGGGATTGGCTCCAGCAGACCCCTGTGACCCTGTAGTTTGGATAATGGATGGATGGATAGAACCCCTACATATGACAGTAATAATAATAAAAATATCAACAATATAACAGTTGTAATATAAAGGCGTACATCCTCAATTGTCAAGCTCATTTTGCCATTTTGGAATAGTGTATTCCATCTCATTTTAAATTATTATCCATGTGTCCATCCACTGGGGCCAGAACCAAGATGGGCAAGACAGAGTATAGTAGAGAAACTTGGCACCAGTGAGTCACAGGCCCGTCCAGGTAACTTCACAGTTATCAATGTATTGTGTGAAAAATACAATATAAGTAGATGATGTAACCAACTCTTGTGGGGAGCCTTCAAGTTACACTTCCTTCCATCTTACTCTGAACTTTTTGCACAATATCATCTCCCTTGGCCATCATAGGCCACACGTTAAATTTAGACATGTGAAGTGCATGACAAGGAGTTTTGCGTGAGATCCTGATGTACACCTGATTTTTTGTGCTAGGTAGCATTTTGGTAAGTAGGGGAATCTTCTTTCATTATATCCCACTGCTTTGCAGTATGACAGCTGCAAATGTAATGGATTGTTGCCTCCATTTGCTCTTCTTTTACAACCTTTAACCTTTCAAGAAAAATAAGCACGTTCAGTAGATTTCCTAGCCAAGCCAGCAGTTGAAAGACCCTTGCCTGCCTAATGGATGGCAGGAGCCCACTCTCTAGTCTTGTCTTCCCTTTTGTAGGCTGATTAAAAATGGCTTCAATCCAAATTATTATATGGGTATTCAAGTTATTTTATTATCAGTGTCTTAAAGCTCTGTCATCTTAGTGAAATACTAAAATTGCAGGGGTGCAGTCCTATTCTTTGACAGTAATGAAAGTCACTTTGAAGGTAACTATGTGTTTGGCAGTTTTTGGATTTAGGAAAAGAAAGGGGATTAATTATTGTCTGTAGAAAAAAAAATGATGAATTCTTTTATTATGTTCCATTAGGAGAGAGCATTTTGTTCAAAGATATTTCTTTTTTGCTTTCTCGATAAGAACAGCAAGTCCTGACACATGTGGTGTGGAGCACCCTGTTACACCACAGCCACAGAACATAACCATGTGCGCTTTGTGTCTGTGTGTGGGCTTTATCTATGAGGGACAGACAGATTCGCCCACACACGCACACATTTCTGAAAAAGATTTATAAGATTTCACCAAATTGTAAGGTAGTGGGAGAGGTGCAGAATAACAGCCTCAGTGTGTTGTTGCTTTATAAACCTGCTGCTCAGCTTAGGAGAGCAATCTGACTTCTGTTCCTCTAGCGGTGTCGCCATTAGTGTTGATGTATTTTAAGACTTTGATGATCCTCATACTTAGTAATGGATTACTCACAGCTTGAAGAAAACATCCATCCATCCATCCATTATCCAACCCACTATATCCTAACTACAGGGTCACAGGGGTCTGCTGGAGCCAATCCCAGCCATCACAGGACGCAAGGCAGGAAACAAACCCCAGGCAGGGAGCCAGCCCACCGCAGTTGAAGAAAACAGTACATTTGGAAATTGGGTGGAAAGCAAAGTGCATTAGTAAAATAGCTATAAAAACAATAAGACTGTCAATAAGACTGTAGCTGCCATCATACAGTGGTGTGAAAAACTATTTGCCCCCTTCCTGATTTCTTATTCTTTTGCATGTTTGTCACACAAAATGTTTCTGATCACATGTAACCATTAGTCAAATATAACACAAGTAAACACAAAATGCAGTTTTTAAATGATGGTTTTTATTATTTAGGGAGAAAAAAAAATCCAAACCTACATGGCCCTGTGTGAAAAAGTAATTGCCCCCTGAACCTAATAACTGGTTGGGCCACCCTTAGCAGCAATAACTGCAATCAAGCGTTTGCGATAACTTGCAATGAGTCTTTTACAGCGCTCTGGAGGAATTTTGGCCCACTCATCTTTGCAGAATTGTTGTAATTCAGCTTTATTTGAGGGTTTTCTAGCATGAACCGCCTTTTTAAGGTCATGCCATAGCATCTCAATTGGATTCAGGTCAGGACTTTGACTAGGCCACTCCAAAGTCTTCATTTTGTTTTTCTTCAGCCATTCAGAGGTGGATTTGCTGGTGTGTTTTGGGTCATTGTCCTGTTGCAGCACCCAAGATCGCTTCAGCTTGAGTTGACGAACAGATGGCCGGACATTCTCCTTCAGGATTTTTTGGTAGACAGTAGAATTCATGGTTCCATCTATCACAGCAAGCCTTCCAGGTCCTGAAGCAGCAAAACAACCCCAGACCATCACACTACCACCACCATATTTTACTGTTGGTATGATGTTCTTTTTCTGAAATGCTGTGTTCCTTTTACGCCAGATGTAACGGGACATTTGCCTTCCAAAAAGTTCAACTTTTGTCTCATCAGTCCACAAGGTATTTTCCCAAAAGTCTTGGCAATCATTGAGATGTTTCTTAGCAAAATTGAGACAAGCCCTAATGTTCTTTTTGCTTAACAGTGGTTTGCGTCTTGGAAATCTGCCATGCAGGCCGTTTTTGCCCAGTCTCTTTCTTATGGTGGAGTCGTGAACACTGACCTTAATTGAGGCAAGTGAGGCCTGCAGTTCTTTAGACGTTGTCCTGGGGTCTTTTGTGACCTCTCGGATGAGTCGTCTCCGCGCTCTTGGGGTAATTTTGGTCGGCCGGCCACTCCTGGGAAGGTTCACCACTGTTCCATGTTTTTGCCATTTGTGGATAATGGCTCTCACTGTGGTTCGCTGGAGTCCCAAAGGTTTAGAAATGGCTTTATAACCTTTACCAGACTGATAATTCTCAATTACTTCTGTTCTCATTTGTTCCTGAATTTCTTTGGATCTTGGCATGATGTCTAGCTTTTGAGGTGCTTTTGGTCTACTTCTCCGTGTCAGGCAGCTCCTATTTAAGTGATTTCTTGATTGAAACAGGTGTGGCAGTAATCAGGCCTGGGGGTGGCTACGGAAATTGAACTCAGGTGTGATACACCACAGTTAGGTTATTTTTTAACAAGGGGGCAATTACTTTTTCACACAGGGCCATGTAGGTTTGGATTTTTTTTCTCCCTAAATAATAAAAACCATCATTTAAAAACTGCATTTTGTGTTTACTTGTGTTATATTTGACTAATGGTTACATGTATTTGATGATCAGAAACATTTTGTGCGACAAACATGCAAAAGAATAAGAAATCAGGAAGGGGCAAATAGTTTTTCACACCACTGTATGTTTTATTCTACTACTAACAAGTGCATTTGAAATTAATATTTCTGTTAGCCATAGGGAAAAACAAATATAAATATGATTTGTCTGGATATAAAATAAAAATTATTTATATAAAATAGTATTATTTATATAAAATAAAAATTATTTTAATTTCCATTTGTGGATTAAACCACAGGATCCCTAAGTGAGATAAATTAAGATATGATTGTAAACTCCCAGCTTTACAGTTCAGCCTTCAGCCTTGAGGTCCGCCTGCCAGCTTATGTTCTGATGCACTAACTAAAGAAGCCCATGTGGTCTTCGTTCCCCACTCTGACACTTCATGGAGTTGCTCAGAGCCACATTTCCTCTCGAGCCCAATGATGCCACCTGGGGCACCTCCAAACCCCCTTTGAACAAGCGGTGGTAATGTCATTTTCTCCTGCTTACTGTCCACATTTTCCCAAGTATTTTTTATTTCTTAAGCCAATGTATTAAAAACTCTGAATGTAGAAAGTATATTGCTTACAATTTCAGAGATGCATGGCACTGAGCCACTTCAATTAACAGATTTGACCCTGAAAACTATCTGTTTTGTGAAACACATTTTTTTTTATAATCCACATCCACTTTCCCTGTTCTTATCTGTTTTAGGCAGATGTGTACACACACACCTACAGTATATATAATCACACATAGTAATGAACGGCCTCTCACTGGCTTCTCCAATTTAGATAAATGATAGCCAGACACAGTGCCAGTGTTTTTTTCAAAATAACAAACCCAGTCAGGATTCCATTTACCAGTTTGTTCTATTCCACAGTTCCATTTATTAAAACCAATAAACTCTACTGGACCAACTGGGCCCACCTATAGTGTGCATTTTGCCCTTATTTTTGGATGGGTTATCTCTCTCATTTACCAACTACTAAAAGAAATACCAAAACAGTCTTTTTTCACATCCACTATCTTTGGTTCTTTTGTGTTTTGCCCCAATTCATCCTCAAACTTTAGACTAAGTAAGCACTGTCAGAAACTCAATTTTAATACACATCCCTAAAGACTACTTTAGAGTCAGTTCTGGAATAAATTCTCTGGTGAGTGAATGTCCTGCAGTAGAAGGGGCATCATTTCACAGTGTAGACATCTGGCTCTTGGTTTTACTGCCTCGTCACAAACCCTCTGTTTTATTTATATTGCCAGGTTATCTAACACTTGGTGTAAACAGCCAGACTCTATCTATTCCATGTTGGATTCATCTGATGCCATTGGTTTGGGAAAAACGCTAACCAGCTTACTTGATTCTCTACTTAGAATGACACCCTGAGGATGAAATTCCAGGTCTGTCTTTTCAGTAAAAGAGCTTAT
The DNA here is from genome assembly GCA_026402145.1 of Polypterus bichir lapradei. Lineage (NCBI taxonomy): Eukaryota > Metazoa > Chordata > Cladistia > Polypteriformes > Polypteridae > Polypterus > Polypterus bichir. The sequence goes on along the minus strand of JANRMT010062796.1, from coordinate 10,894,230 downwards.
GTCACTTTTATGTACTCCTTTTTGGTAAGATGGGCTTCTAAAGGCTTAGTGGCTTAGAAATTCATTAATTAATTTTACAAACCAATCTATTCCAATGGAAATTTGTAGGCAGCCTATCCTATCAAATTATGCATAAGTCAGGAACTAACCAGTCTAACAAGGGGCACACACACTAAAGCAGGCACAATTTTTAATTGTCAGTTAATGTAGTCTACACATGTTTGAATGTGGAAAGGAAAAAGCGTAGTCAAAAACCCAAAGAGAGATAGGGAGAACATACAAATTTTACACAACAGTGAACAGGCTGGGATCTGAATAGATAGATAGATAGATAGATAGATACTTTATTAATCCCAAGGGGAAATTCACATAATCCAATTTGGATTGTTTAAAACAGCAGCACTACGTATACCACCCTGCCACTTAGATTAGATGATAATGGAAATAAATACATATTCAAATACATGGTATGTGCGATACATATTTATGTATTTTGTCATACATACAAACTTGGGGAGTGTCTCATGGGTACTGGTTCAGGTTAACACAGGGGGATCAGAGAAAGTGAAGTGCTGTCCCTAACGTAGCTTCAGTTTCCTCTAGAGTGGAGGAGATGGTTCCAGAAGACAAATTACCTCATTTCCAGTATATCCGTAACCCTAACCTACCTATTCTGTTCACCGGAATTTATTAATTACTTCTCTGTTTGGACCTGTTTTAGAAGAGGATGCTGCAGCTCCAATTCTAAAAGTAGTAATATTTTATCCGTTTGCTCAGAGGAGCAGCATAAACAATGACAATCTTAATTCTCTTTTTTTTCTTTTGGTTTTCAGTTTGGGATATTATATACTGTATATACAGTATATACAGTATATAACTGCTCAAGAAATTAAAGGAACACTTTGAAAACACATCAGATCTCAATGGGAAAAAAATCATGCTGGATATCTATACTGATATGGACTGGGTAATGTGTTAGGAACGAAAGGATGCCACATTGTTTGATGGAAATGAAAATTATCAACCTACAGAGGGCTGAATTCAAAGACACCCCGAAATTCAAAGTGAAAAAATGATGCGGCAGGCTGGTTAATTTTGCCGAAATTTTGCAGCAACTCAAAATCGTAGTCAGTAGTCTGTATGACCCCTACTTGCTTGTATGCATGCCTGACAACGTCAGGGCTGCTCCTAATGAGACAATGGATAGTGTCTTGAGGGAACTCCTCCCAGATATGGACCAGGGCATCACTTTGTTCCTGGACCATCACTGACCTACCACCAAACTGGTCATGCGGAAAGATGTTACAGGCAGCATAATGTTCTCCATGGCTTCTCCAGACCCTTTCACGTCTGCACATGTGCTCAAAGTGAACCTGCTCTCATCTGTGAAAAGCACAGAGTGCCAGTGGTGGACCTGCCAATTCTGATATTCTATGGCAAATGCCAATCGAGCTCCATGGTGCCAGGCAGTGAGCACAGGACCCACTAGAGGATGTCAGGCCCTCGGGCCGCCATTATGAAGCCTGTTTCTGATTGTTTGGTCAGCGACATTTACACCAGTGGCCTGATAGAAGACATTTTGTAGGGCTCTGTCAGTCCTCATCCTGTTCCTCCTTGCCCAAAGGAGCAGATACCAGTCCTGCTGATGGGTTAAGGGCCTTCTATGGCCCTGTCCAGCTCTCCTAGAGTAACTGCCTGTCTCCTGGAATCTCCTTCATGCCCTGAGACTGTGCTGGGAGACACAGCAAACCTTCTGGCAATGGCACGTATTGATGTGCCATCCTGGAGATGTTGGACTACCTGTGTAATCGCTGTAGGGTCAAGGTATCGCCTCATAGTACCAGTAGTGAAACTGACTGTAGCCAAATGCAAAACTAGTGAAGAAACAGTCAGAAAAGACGAGGAGGGAAAAATGGTCATACATGAGGAGGGGTCGTCTCATTGTTGCCCTTCTAGTGGACCTGTTATGAATTTCATAAATCCCATAGCAGCTGAAACTGATTAACAACCCCTCTGCTACTTAACTGACCAGAACAATATCCCAGAAGTTTCCTTGACTTGATGCTACACTTTGAGTAAAAAGTGTTCCTTTAATTTTTTTGAGCGGTATATATAAATATAGCTCAACCCGGCAAGGGTGCCCCTGAGATGAAAGGATGGGTGAAGGAAGCTTTTACAGGACACTGCCTCCCCCAAAACGCTAGATGGCAGCTCCCCTGGAGTGTAGGGAGGTGTGGAGTAGAATAGAGAGAGAGAAGTGTTATTGTTATTACTGATTTACTTGTGTTAATGGTGGCTGTGGTACTTGGAAGCACTGTGTAAGAAGAAAAAGAATTAAAATACTTCTTCATGCTTTTACTCTGTGTCCTGAGTGTCTGTCTGTTGGGTTTAAAGGGGCAACAGTGGCCCATAGTGTCTTACATTGGTGAAGTCGGCAGGATTCTGGCCATCAGTTTTGGCCAGAAACCTTTTGAAATTAATGGGGATGCAAACCCAACGGGCAGCGCTACAACACGAGGAGCTGCAAGCGAACCTTCGCCTTATTTTCTGGACGTCATGGGAAAAAGGAAGATGAAGCAGATCAGTGGCCTCATGCTCGGAAGTATCGGCGTCGATGGAGAGGCAACCATCTTTGGGTAAGAAGCCTGCAGGATAATAACATCCAGAATGAGGAACATGCTGGGGGAAAACTCGTGAAATGGTTTGAGTTATTAAACTATGTCCTGTGCATGTACCTCTCAGATGAAGAAGTTCCAGAGGACTGGTGAGAGGCCGAAAATGATCCCAAAAACAAAGAAAGCCGTCTCGACTGACTTGCGGGTGATGACAAGGGTTCTAACCCATTCGCTGAAATGGGACATGTGACCTGCGCTATGGAATTCTGGGGACAAGAAGGTCAACATCATCCTGCCTGTGAGGTCTTTGATACCCAGACCGACTCGGACTTCCAAAAGGAGAAAGGGGAGGCGAGCGAAGCATTGCCCATGACATATGAAGAAAAAAGAGGTCAGGGGCATGACTGAAGAGTCCACTGTCAAATTAAAACAGATAAGTCTCATTTGGCTGGTGGCCACACCCTGGAACTCAATTTCCCAGAAGCCTATGCGAGACCCGACAGTGCATGTGCCTGAGATAGGCATGTTTGCCGGTTCACGGCTGGGAGGTGGGGCTGATGTTTGCCCGAGCCCATCTCCAGCCGATCAATCTAATGTTATTGATGTGCGGGAGCTGGAGAGGTTGATCCAGCCTGTACATGACTTTATACAGGTGGTATCTTCCATGAAGAAGATAATGGACAAGCTGTAAGTGATGGCCGAGGCACCAATAAGACGGGTGGAGGAGTACCTGTGGCGACTTGGTCGAGAGCTTCCCCAAATAATGAATTTGGCAGTACAGGTGAGTCTAAGGCCAGAGTTATACTTCACGCGACGCGACGCATGCTGCAGCGGATGCTCCTGCTACGCAAGTGTTGTAATGTTTATACTTGCGTGCGTACTTTACGTAAATCTGGAGGAATCCACCAGGTGGCAGTGCAAGATATTATCACAGTGAGAACATGTTCGGCTTCTCTGTGTTGTGAATTACCTGGAACACTCATTAAATTCTGATGACACCTTACCGCAATAAATTATGTTTATTGATTAAATCCATCAATCCAGGGATGTGTCCATTCCAGCAAGCATTGGGCACGAGTGAGAAACAGTCCCTGGAAGAGGCCACAGCTCTTCGCAAGGTGAATACAAGCACTCGCATACACTAGCGTCATTTTAGCGACACCAAATCCCCAAATCTGCATATCTTTGGAAGGAAACTGGAGCACAGTGTGGAATACAAGCAGGAAATACCAGTAACATAACTCCCTGCGAGACAGCAGTGCTATCGCTCCACCTCCTTGACACCCCATGTGTGTAATTATTCTCCCCATGTGTGTAATTATTAACAGTATTCATTATTTAAACGAAATTATATGTAAAATGTAGCATACACACTTTAATGCATTTCATCATGAAAGTGGTATCACGTACAAATCTAAAGATTCCAAATGTGCAGAGAGTTGGAATATCATACATGTCATGTGTTCTGTGTGGTGATCTATTGCTGCTTGCCACTGCTGTCAGGTCCAAGAAGCTCGTAGCGATTAAAAACTGGGATGACGTTTACGATGGTCTGCATTATGATAAAGTAAACTACGAGGTTAAAGTGGACATTTCGAGATTGAAGCCGAAATTTCCACTTTAATCACAAAATACACATTTTCACCGTGTCCTTTATTTTTTTCTCAGTGGCTCAAATACGGAGCTATAAATTATGTTGCTGTTGTTAAGTTGCAAAAAAAATGAAAAAAAAAAAAAAAACGGCACAAAAGATGGTATGTGAGACTTTTAAAATGTATCGTGTCATTACGATCGGGATTATGCAATGCTTAAATATAAAAGCACCACGAATGCATCTGTATGTCGGCATTTTGCTTCATCACATCGAAGCATTCATCCCGTAGTATCTGCATAGAGGCTTTCTGTCACATGTAGATAGTAAACAGAAACACTGACGTCACGTTCTGATTTTTAGCACACTGCGCCCCCTGACCTTTTCCTGGTACTGCAACTCGCGCAAGCATCGCGCTAAGTTCTGAGGACCTGCTCAGAGGAAGCGTGAAATGAACACTGGGAACGCGTGGCAGCCATGATGCGGGCGCGTACGCGTTCTGAGCATGAAGTATAAATGAGCAGAATAAAGGGATACAGAGTGAAGGGGTGGTGAGATTAATTGATATTGCCTGCCAAGTAACCTTGCATCCTACAATTGATACAGGAATGATGACTGATCGTCTGGCGGAAGGAGCGGGGGAGTTGGAAAAGTGATGTAGATCTGATTTCCAAAAGGATCTGGCCCGTAAGACATCGGCATTGATCATTCATAAGTCGAGAGGGGTGCAGACAGTAACGGGTCTTTCTCATACTCATAGAGAGATGCAGACTGTATTTAAACCCCAGATTAAATAGGAGGTCCCAAAAGAAAAATGGGGAACTACTGACATTGCAGAGCACAGAGCTGCGAGCCCACGTGCATCTGAAGAACGTTCTCCGTGTGGGCGGGGAGACGGTCCACCCTCAGCTGATAGAGTGATGCGGATCAGGTGTTCTCAGTCTGCTTTCAGTCTTGCAGGGCAAGAATATATGGAGGTAGGTGGCTGTGTTACGAATGCCGCCGGCCAAGCGATGTGTAGAGGAAATGTCTGTCGAGAACCAGGGATGATGTTAAATGGCAAAATTGGTGCAGTATCTCCCCACAGTTCTCTCACTCTTGTTTTACAGGACAGAGCCACGGTCTGGCCATTGCAAACAGCCCCTCCTGGAGATAAACCACTTGTGGGACTGGATGCTTAGCTCCACAGTGCTCAGTGGAGGGAGGGGCACTTTGGCAGATGGCCGACAGCTCAACCCTGCCGGGACGGCCCTGAGATAGAAGAATGGGGGAAGGCAGCTTTTTCAGGATACTGCTTCCCCCAAAACGCTAGATGGCAGCTCTCCTGGAGTGTAGCGGTGCCAGGGATTCCCGCAGGGCATCCTGGGACTTGGAGTCCGGTTTCTCAGCCCTGTTGGTTGCCGTGAGTGCCGCCAGGGGGAGCTGTGAAAAGGACCTGGGGAGCCCAGAAGAACTAGGAAGTCATGAGGATGGAAGCCCCAAAGTACTTCTCGGCTGACTAAAGAATTGGGATTCTCCATCTGACCCGGAAGTGCTGGTAAGTTATGTGGGAGGAAGAACAGAATCACTCCCGGGTCAGACTATTTAAAGGACCGTGAAACACCCAGCAAGGGAGCCAGAGCCGGGTGGATGGTGGACAAAGCTTGCTGGGATGTGTGGAGGAGAACAGAGGGAGAGAATTGTTATTATTATTACTGTTTTACTTGTGTTTATAGTGGCTGTGGAGCTTGGAAGCACAGTGGAAGAAGAAAAAGAATTAAAATACTTCTTTGTGCTTTTACTCTGTGTCCTGAGTGTCTGTCTGTTGGGTTTGAAGGAGCAACAGTGACCCCTAGCGTCTTACAATATATATATACTAGCTGTCACCCATGGCTCCGCCCACGTAGTAGTAAAACAGGACAAACTTTAAAAATCAATAAAAAATAAAATAAAAATGTTATAATTTGTATTGAGAAGAATTTATATTGATAGCTTTCGTATCTGAGGGCCTCTTGATATACAATATTTTTGGTTTTACTATCAGGGGAGAGAATGTAGCTGTGATCTCTTTGCTAAAAATGTAAAAAGTTGGGAATGTGTCTCTGGCCAAGTGGAACTTATGTATGCTCCAACATCAAACGTTGCCAAACGTAGCTCTGATGGGAGAGTGTCCCCTGCATGGGGAGAAGAACATGTGGCCGTGATATCTCTGCCAATGAGCAGGTACCCTCTAAAACACATGTAGCTGTGATCTCTCTCTCAAAAACGCCAAATGTTAGTTTTTAACAACCTCTAGATGATAATGTCTGCTGAACAAACAGTTATCACTGTATTATATATATACTGTATATACAGTGCATCCGGAAAGTATTCACAGCGCATCACTTTTTCCACATTTTGTTATGTTACAGCCTTATTCCAAAATGGATTAAATTTATTTTTTTCCTCAGAATTCTACACACAACACCCCATAATGACAACGTGAAAAAAGTTTACTTGAGATTTTTGCTAATTTATTAAAAATAAAAAAACTGAGAAATCACATGTACATAAGTATTCACAGCCTTTGCTCAATACTTTGTCGATGCACCTTTGGCAGCAATTAGAGCCTCAAGTCTTTTTGAATATGATGCCACAAGCTTGGCACACCTATCCTTGGCCAGTTTTGCCCATTCCTCTTTGCAGCACCTCTCAATCTCCATCAGGTTGGATGGGAAGCGTCGGTGCACATCCATTTTAAGATCTCTCCAAAGATGTTCAATCAGATTCAAGTCTGGGCTCTGGCTGGGCCACTCAAGGACATTTACAGGACATTCACAGAGTTGTCCTGAAGCCACTCCTTTGATATCTTGGCTGTGTGCTTAGGGTCGTTGTCCTGCTGAAAGTTGAACCGTTGCCCCAGTCTGAGGTCAAGAGCGCTCTGGAGCAGGTTTTCATCCAGGATGTCTCTGTACATTGCTGCAGTCCTCTTTCCCTTTATCCTGACTAGTCTCCCAGTTCCTGCCACTGAAAAACATCCCCACAACATGATGCTGCCACCACCATGCTTCACTGTAGGGATGGTATCGGCCTGGTGATGAGCGGTGCTTGGTTTCCTCCAAACGTGACTCCTGGCATTCACACCAAAGAGTTCAATCTTTGTCTCATCAGACCAGAGAATTTTGTTTCTCATGGTCTGAGAGTCCTTCAGGTGCCTTTTGGCAAACTGCAGGTGGGCTGCCATGTGCCTTTTACTAAGGAGTGGCTTCCATCTGGCTGCTCTACCATACAGGCCTGATTGGTGGATTGCTGCAGAGATGTTTGTCCTTCTGGAAGGCTCTCTTCTTTCCACTTAGGACCTCTGGAGCTCTGACAGAGTGACCATCGGGTTCTTGGTCACCTCCCTGACTAATGCCCTTCTCCCCCGATCGCTCAGTTTAGATGGCTGGCCAGCTCTTGGAAGAGTCCTGGTGGTTTCGAACTTCTTCTACTTACGGATGATGGAGGCCACTGTGCTCATTGGGACCTTCAAAGCAGCAGAAACTTTTTGTAACCTTCCCCAGATTTGTGCCTCGAGACAATCCTGTCTCGGAGGTCTACAGACAATTCCTTTGACTTCATGCTTTGTTTGTGCTCTGACATGAACTGTCAACTGTGGGACCTTATATAGACAGGTGTGTGCCTTTCCAAATCATGTCCAATCAACTGAACTTACCACAGGTGGACTCCAATTAAGCTGCAGAAACATCTCAATGATGATCAAGGGAAACAGGATGCACCTGAGCTCAATTTTGAGCTTCATGACAAAGGCTGTGAATACTTATGTACATGTGATTTCTCAGGTTTTTTTTATTTTTAATAAATTTGCAAAAACCTCAAGTAAAGTTTTTTCAAGTTGTCATTATGGGGTGTTGTGTGTAGAATTCTGAGGAAAAAAATGAATTTAATCCATTTTGGAATAAGGCTGTAACATAGCAAAATGTGGAACAAGTGATGCGCTGTGAATACTTTCCGGATGCACTGTATACTTGTATATTGGGGACAAATGGAAGGATGTCTGTAACAAGTCTTGGGGTGCCAGCCAGGTCGCCGCACTTAAGGGCACAAAACAGAATATAAAGTGCTTTTCTGGATCTTAAAAAGAAGCTCTTGTGAGCAGGCAGGGATCTTAGAGCTCCACCCTAAAGATCATCCAGGTCCAACTGAGATGACAACATTCAGACTTTTATATTTGTCTGGGTGTAAGGGGTAGGGTTAGTTGCCTTCAAGGAGTGCCTTGTTATTGCTGAGGAAGAGAAAAAAGATGACTATTCTCGGTAGCACCCTCTCTTACCCGGGCATGGTATTGCATACCTTGGATATGTTCTGAAGGTGCCCCTTAGACACGCATGTGTGACATAATATACTATATACTGCTCAAAAAAATTAAAGGAACACATAATTATCATAGTCTTACACCAAGTCAATTAACATTCAGTGATATCAGTCTGTCCAGTTAAGAAGTATAAGCTATTATGAATCAACTTCACCTGCTTTGGTGCAAATGAAAGTGACGACAGGCACACTGGAGAGGCAACAGCAAGACAACCTCCAGAAACAGAATGGCTTTGCAGGAGGTGGGCACAGACAATTGCTTTCTATTTATTCTTCCTGACTGATTCTTCCCTAGTTTTGTGTTTTGCTATTGTCCTTGTCACTACTGGTAGCATGAGGCGGTGCCTACAGCTAATTCATGTTGCACAGGTAGTCTAGCTCTTCAAGGATGGCACATCCTTATGTGCCATCACAAGAAGATCTCAGGAGCATGGAGGAAATACCAGGAGACACATAGTATAGTATGCCTTCCACCAAATGCATTTCTAGGTCACAAGATCCATCAACCTATTCGTCCATTTTGAAATCTGTTTAGTGCAACTTAGGATGACCAAGGGTCAGTACCCAATGCAGCAGAAACAAATTCTGGATTAGATGTCAGTTCATAGCAGAGCATAATCACACAAACACACCTATGCTCCGGTATTGAGATAATTTAGTGTTGCCAATCAAAGTAACATATCTATCTTTTGCATGTGTGAGCAAAACCAAAAGAAACTTTCACAGTGGATATTAATCAAGGTAAAAGAACATTCTAACTGTTATATCAATGACCAGGTGGTACAAGTGGTGGAGAATGTTTAATTTCTGAGAAACACCATTGCATCATCAGTAACACTGCAGGTGAGGTCACTAAGTGAGGCTGCCATAAGTTACTCTTCTAGGGACATTTAAAGAGGTCCGCGGTATTACAAGAAGCAATGACCATTTTTCTAGAAGATGTACTTTCATATTGAGGTCTGTCTAGAGAAGCAGCTAGAGAGATTTATATAAACTGTTTTTAAAATCACAAGATGGCATCATTCACATATGGATTCACTCTCCTCTTTTAGCCTTAAACATGATGCCCTAAAGATCTTATCTGTTCACTCTACTTTAATTAAGTAAATGGTATAAGTCCATCAAGTACAAGTTTTTTTATTACCCACTGTGACAGATTGGGGCACTCTCGCTCCCTTGAACTCCTGTCCATGACTCCAGACACCAGGTAAAAGTCCAAATATTGACTTTATTTAATCTCCACAGTGCACAAAGCACCCTCTCCTCCACTATACTCATATAACAAACAATAATACACAATAAACCAATCCTCCAGCTCCCAGACGCGTTGCCACCCTTCCACCCAGCTCAGCTCGCCGTCTGGGAGCTCCCACAGTCCTTTTATATCTCCTGACCCGGAAGTGTTCTCCATCCCCAGTCCATGTGACTCTCAATCACTTCCGGGCCAGGTATAAGTTCTTTTCTTCACCCTGGAAGCACGTCATTCCTCCAGTCCACGTGTGCTTCCGGGGCGTAGGGAAAATACTCATTATTCCTCCCTGCAGCATCCCCTAGTGGCCCCCATGGCATCCAGCAGGGCTGCGTATAAAAACTACATTGTCCATGATGCCCTGCTGGTCTTCTGGGGACCTCCATACTGCAAGGAGGGCTCCACCTGGCGGCTTGGGGGTATTGGCCGGGATAAACAGCCGGCCATACACCACACCACCTATATCTTTACTGATATGAAATGTATTCATATTGTTAAGCTTGTGTCACAGAGTTGCACACTAGACTGGAAAAGGGATCAGATTTCCAAGGTACAAAATCTTTATTGATGAACTGGCAGATACAATACAAGACCTTATCAAGAAGGAGTATGTCAACAGAAGGAAGACTGTAATAAGAATATAAGTTTAATGTCACTGTGTTCTGTACAATAATTATTTTATAAATCCACTCACATGTACAGACCAGGCCAAAGTTAGCACACATGGGCTCTCAGCATTTAGAACTGCTAGGCAAGCATTTGAAGAGAGAAGGTATAACTACGAAAATGGGCATTGTACTATTTCTGTATGTTAGAGACTTGGACAGCAGCCAAACACTTTGAAGCTGAGGGACGGATGGATGATATCGTCATCTGTCCTGAAAAGCTTTCCAGCGCAGAGACGAAGAATGACAGACTGTATAGATCAAGATCCCACCTTAGTATTGTCTTGCTATGGCTTCCCGTCTGTAATGCGGCGTAAATCGTTAGTAAAGAAAGCTGTTATTTTCTCTTATGTGATTTTTACCGCCGTATCACTATGGGAGGGATATCGCCTTTTAATATCATATCTATATAGTTTTCGGTTACTTAAATCGCCACAATTACAAAAGAACTTATTCCAACTAGGGAGCTATCACACCCTAAAAGGAACAAAGACACACAGGTTGCAGTTGTCAAATGTGGTGGTTGCCTGTCCAGGTCAAAACAACATTAAGTTTTCCTCATCAAGCGGGTTCAGTGGCTCGGAAGCAGCGACTAGAGCAGACACAGTCTGAGGGAGAGAAGACAGGAAAGTGAGCCGTTAGGTTGGCCGGGGCTTTGTCTTGTAAATGTTCTAAACCTTGTGCAGGAAGCATGCTGCATGGTAATCCTACAAGCCTGCAGCTGATCCCACAAACAGATCATGTAAGAGTGTGTTTGTTTCTCATTGAAATACTGTTTAAGACTGAGTTTCTGAAGGGCAGCTGTTTTTCTTTGCCATAGGTTTACTGTTTAACAGAGAGACCGCTCACAGTTAAAAGTCTAAGAGAGTGCAGCTGGCAGCGCTATATGGAAGGAAAAACGGAGCAGGGGAACTACTGAACTGCACATGAGCAACAGTTGTCACTGTTATGGGCAGTTAACTGGTGGAGACAACAGTCACAATATCAAATGATATCATCCTGTTGATCAGAATTATCCCCAAATACCTGTGCTTGACTGTCTCCATAGTGTGGACAGCTGGAGATCAAGAGAGATCCATACTTAGTTTTAGGATTATTCATCTGTAGACAGATGCATTTACAGAAATTATAAAAATCAGGATCAATAGGTTATGTCTGTTTCCTTATCATATAGAAGATTAATAGTGATAGAGTAACAAAGAATAGCTGTATATTTGTGTGGAAATCTGATAATTATTTGTACATAAAATAAATAGAAGAGAAGACAGGCAGCAGATTTCAAGTGGCTTATTTGATAAAGAGTGAGAAGCGTAACAGCAGCAATTCACAGTACCCCTTTATGATGGGGCTGGAATCCAACTTTTCAGTCAGGTTCTTGATCTAATTTTGAGTCTGGATCTGATAAAAATCAAATAATAAATAGCAATCTTGGGTTAGTTGTGCAATTTCCTCCCTGCTTATACAGTAAATGCTGTGAAATATGGCTGTGCAGTCTTCAAACTGCCATCTACACTCAGCAAGCACATTGCAAGCAAGCCTGAATTTTATTTACCAGCTCTTTCTAAATTAGCTTCACAAAGGGTTTCATGGTAACAGAATCTAAGGAGACACGACTGAGGTCATTCAAGGCTTCCGAATATGGAGTTTTGGCATCTGGAGTGACAGTGACCTGATTCCTTCTGCTCTAAATCTAACAACAGCGTGAAGAGTCGGCAGAATATGCTGCACAGGAATGAAACAAGCACCCACTGTTTATTACGGTTCTTCTTATGTTGTGTGTCTATATTGATGTCCGCCAAATCAAATTCTATGCAGCTGCCATTGTTGTGGCAATAAAGTTAAATAAGAAAGTATGTCAGTCAGTTGGCCTTTTTCATCTAAGTTGCAGGACAATTTTGAAACAAAATACCACTCTCAGAATTTATAACTTTCATGGTGTTCTCTTTTTAAAATTACATTTAGACCTTAATATCCCAGAATTTAATAATGCATTATTCAACAGTTTAATCTAGACTAGCATATTTATGGCATCAGACTAATCTTTGTGTGGCTTTTAAGATTACTATATGAACTAGCACTTCAAGATCCTTTCAGAATGAATCTCAGGAATCAGTTGTTCAGTATGAGTTCAATAACCTGCAGAAGGCAGACGTGGAGCCAACCATTTGTGAATACAAACAACATAATTCTACAGTGGGACACAATGAGTCAGGTTGTACTGAATTCTGACTTGGATGTTACCTATTCTGATGTTATTTTTAAAATAATCTACATCACAAGATTTGGGCAGTCAAACAGCTGCAGTGTGATGCACTCAGTCAAGCATGCACTTCATTATACTATGTACACCAAATGTTACAATAAACCTAAGATAAACTGATTACACTATATGTAACACTGTTGTCCACTTACTGTAAATGACATCACTAAGTTCTTAATTCCAATCCATAATAAGCGTCAAGCACTTTTTGAAGTTAAAAAAGCAAAGTACAAATAAAAAAAGAAAAGAAAAACAACCACAGGAAATTATCAAATGGAACCAAGCCATCTTTGAACAGAATGAAGCAGAGGCGGCATTAGGGGTGTGAGGGACCTAGGGCTGACCAACCCCACGTTGGGCCAGTTACGTCAAACACTGTTACTGGTATGTGTGGACTATATAAACTTGCGTGCGATTTTTATTAAAAATAATGTTAACTTACACTGGATTTTCTCATTACAGTATTCAACTAAATTTTTGCAAGATAACACGCAGACTTTAACAAAAAATGCCATTCTTGGAATGAAGCACAAGTTTTTTCTGTAGTTAATGGAGAAGCTGTTTTTCAGAATGTGATCAGAAGAGAACAGGACAGTACTTTTGAGTAAACAAAAGTAATTATTAGCTTTTCTTTTTTTGATCGTAGACATTTATTCAAATCCACTGTATACTGAGGCAGTACTCATTTTGGGCTTTGATGCTAATGGAGAGTTGAGATTTTTAGCAGTTTTTAGCCTTGAACGAATCAACTTTAAATCACCTTTGTAACGTTACCAAAAACTGCTTTAATACAGAGTTCTGCTCTTTCACACCAACACCACGAAGGACTGCATGTAGCATGTTCAACAGTAAGCACCTCAAGTGAACTAAAAATTTTAGACCCTTGTAAAAAAAAACCAACAAATATTGTATATGAAAAATACTTAAGTTAGTTACATAGTACTTATGATACATCCAATTTACCAAAGGCACTAAAACTGAGAACTATATAATCTGGAGGACCACTGATATTACTTCTACCGGGGACAATGATTGCCCTGCCACTTCCACTTCCACATCCGTATTTAAACCCACCTGACGCAGAAAGTCCTCTGTACTTCGGGCCCAACCTTTAAGCAGACCACTTCCCTGAAGAGCTACAGTTATGTTAATTTCAACGTATTCTTCTTTCCTTTATAGTTTCAACTCATGTCAACTTGGAAATTAAATGGAGTTACCCTCTGACACCCCAGATCTTTTTCTCTTGTTTCCTCTCCTTATTTTACTATCTATCTATCTATCTATCTATCTATCTATCTATCTATCTATCTA
>JANRMT010062796.1:10857029-10880197 GCA_026402145.1 Polypterus bichir lapradei | reverse complement strand
CTATCTATCTATCTATCTATCTATCTATCTATCTATCTATCTATCTAAAGAACATAACAGACATCCACAAGGCTTTGATATGGTGAGACTGCAGACCCAAATGCTGGAGAGATTGCGTTTTTTGCTACCTTCTACTTTATCACCCGCAGACCAGATGCACATCTGGTTTACCTCCAGAGGTCATGTCTCTTCAGCCCTCAGATTTATTTAAGAGGCAATGGGACCTGAAATCATTTTTCATTCAGGAACCCTCTTCCAAAGAGAACTCAGAGAAAACACAGCTCACAGGAGAAACTCTCCCTTAGAACCTGTTCTACTGGACTACAGAGGATGCAAGACATCTATGACTAAATTTAGAACTTTTTCATTTCTTTATTTTCTTATATTAAATGAGGTGCCCAGGTGGTCCCAACCCTTTATGATTTCTCTCTTTCCATTATTTATTTTACTATATACTAGCGACTGGGAGCCCGATTGAATCAGGCTACAAATTCAACGTTTGTGAAATCCATACTTTCTCTGCAAAGAATTATTTGTTTTGTTAAGTCCTTGAAATGATTTTGTTATCATGGCACTGATTTGTGGTTAAAATAGACCTTTTCGGCCAACACAAGGCACGGGCTGCTTGTTTTCTTTCAGCCCATGCTACATTTGTGACTGCTCGAGCTTCTTCAGTCGCTTGTGCATGGCTGGCACGATGTCTGTCAGCATTAGTAGCATTCTGTAGTGCATGTTCTTCATCTGTCATTTGTGTCCGATTTGCACGATTTCTTTTTAGCGTTAGTAGCATTTGTAGCCATACGCTGCACATCCGCTCGTTGTGTATGTGTGATCGCATTAGCAAGTCTACGTTCGGTGTCAGTCATGTGACTTTGTTTCCTACGCATCCTTACCGCGGCCGCTGCTCTTGTGGCTGCTCGAGGTATTGCTGTGAACACCATACATACGGATAGTATTAAATTATATATAAGGATATGCAACATATTTCTGCAAATATTTATTTTTTGCAGTATGCAGTATACATGTTCAGCAACCTTATGACTTGTGGGTCATTACTGTCCCTTAATCTACTGGTGTTAGTCCCAGTGGTTTTGCATTTGCTAAAAGGAAGGAATGAGAAAAATGGCTATGGTCTTTATTTACTCTGTTTGATTTTGAAAGACAATGAGTGCTCTAATATTCTATGCCACCTTTACCAGCCTCTGCAGTATTTTATGATGCTGAGGTGAACATGTGCCATACCAGGATGTGAACATTTTCTGATGTTGCAGAATGAAGAAAATGTATAGATAAATGCTTTGTTCTATTAACTCAGTGAAAGGCAACCTTTTTCGAGTTGCGGCGCACTAATTCCAAACATTTCTTTCGCAGCGCACCTGAGGGACTGCCCATAAATAAAGTCATGACGACACAATCTATGGACAATCGCCAATAAAAACAGTTCATTTTACAAGTTTGAAAGACATTTTATTAATAAAGGAATCAAAGGATAAATCTTAAATTTAATTAATGTGAATGTTAAGATTGTTTTACAGCACATATTAGATTGATGTGAGGATCAATTTTCGAAAGACAGACGCGCATTTCCTTGTTGATCATTTGAAGTCTCTCGCGTTTCTTGGACTTCATTTCCGTAAATGTTCCGTTACTGTATCTGTTTTTCCAACATAAAATATATTTTTTTTAAACATTATCTTTTTAATCAACCAAAAGTTCAAAAACACTAGCAATTTTAAATATTTTACAAAAGTTTTCGCGGCCCCCTAGAAAATTCTGCGGCGCACTGCTGGTTGCCCGACAATGTAACTACATGAATGGCTTTTTAATTAAGAAACTGGTTTGGAGTGTCACCCTCCAGGAGCAAGGCTGGCCATTCCTCACCTGTGACTTGACAAGCTCTCAATGCAGGGCCATCTCCTTTGTTTAAAGAAGGTGTGAAATACCAGTAGTTTGGAAATCCCTAATTTAACCCTTTGGACCTCCTGAAAGCCTTAACATCAAAATAGCAGGGATCTTTGAAAATAAATTTTAGGAACTTGTTAGGTGTTATAAATCACTTAATGCCTATTACTACATTTGCAAGAAAGTATTGTAACCACCTCTGTTCTGTCAAATTTGTCTGCCCACCATATAATCCAGTGCTTAGGTGGGACAGCAGCTATCTGCAACCGCTTCATCTGCTGTTTGGGGTGAGGCACTTGACTGGCAACAGGGAAGAGAAGTGCATCCTTTGACAAGCCTTGAGAGGATTCAAGGAAGAGGACAGGGACATCAGAGAAAACATATACTGTAAATAAGAGCCCTGTGCAGATGTTAGCACTTGCCTTTGTCTCAGTAATACTGAGGAGTGTGACGGAAGTAGTTGAAAGCAATGATATTGTTGATATTGTGAAATCGACACTGTTCATGTTGCTGGGGATCACAGTCTTACCATTGAAATGTTCATGCTTATGCCATCCCTGAGCTTAACTAACTAGAGCTGGGTGCTGGTCAGGAGCAGGGTGGCAAACTGGTTGACCTCATTTTGCACAATGAAATAGCCATTTTGCAGTGCACACACAGCATCTAAGTGCATTTGCCTCATGGAAAAGGCCAGTTCTGGATGATGCCACTCAAAATACTTGGTGTAACTATAGTATGCAGATTGTGTATTAATAAATGATTTAATTTTGTCTACTTAAGATATTCTTATCTTAAGATATAACATTCTATATACTGTAGCTAATTGTGTATTCCATATTACTAGGGCAAAATGTCAATGTTTATTCAAAAATTGAGCTCTAATGGAGTATTTCACATACTTTTTATATTGGTATTAAGTGGAACAGTCTCACATTAAGGTCATATTATAGTTTTCTCTACATTCGGATCTCTTCCCTTCCTCTTAATCAAAACCCGTGCTGCATCTTTTTGCAATCTCTCATGAGTGTGATCATAAAATGGAATGCAGTGTCAATGCCAAACAGTTTATTTCAATAAACCACTGTTGTCAACTCACATGGATTTACATTTCACACTGATACGGTTAACACTATAAATGTTGAATGTGACAGCAGTGTACAGCATCTTATTAATTTAAGTCGTTTGGCTCAAAGACTGTTGTTGCATATTCTTTTTTATTTTCGATGAACAATTAGTTTCTTAACCACAAAAACTTAATAAACAAAATTATATTAAACAAACATACTACACAAATTTAAAAATTAGGTACTCAAATCATTGCTTTCTCTCATTCATTTTTTTCTTAATATTAATTGTGAAATACATGCTGAGAATGACCCATGTTCTGGTCACAAGGGAGTGTTATCAGATGAACATAGGATCACCCAAGTCTCTGAAGTAGCGGAGAGCCACCACTTGTAAACTGTAGGTCTCCAAGTACCATTAGAGTGCAATGAGGAACTCCATTGCTGTGTGTTTTGGCTGCTCTGAGCTATGGGGTGGACAGCCAGTTTAGTCTTCATCTGTCCCTGTATTTGTTGGCTGTGGCACTTGACTCACTTTGCTTTGGCACAGTCTTTTGCTTAAGAGGCAACTAACAGACCCTCTTTTCTGATGCTTAACTTCAGGTAAAAAGTCAGTTCTCCTCACAGGGTACCTCTTTAGAAGGTGGTTTCTGGGTCTTATCTGTTAAGACTAACCAATCACAGGCCAGTCTCACCCAGAGATGTCTTATTCTTGCACTGATTACCACTTGACTAGTATACAAATGGCCAGAGCACAACAATTGATCTCCCTGTTGAACAAAACCTTGCATCACTGTTTATCCAAAAGTTTGGGATTATGTGCACCCAAGACACCAACAGCAAAAGTCCACTCCTTCCTTTAGCTTCCATTAGCTCTGTGCTCTCTGTGCTCTCTGCCTGAGTCTTGTTGCTTATGCTGTGGCCATAAGAAATGCTGGATACATTTCTTTACTCAGAAGGGTAAGCTAGTGCTAGACCTTAAGAGTGGAAGGCGTTGGAAGCTGATACTTCAATTAGTCCATCCTCACTAAAGGTCAGCATGGTGCACAAGCAAGAGAGAACCTATGTATGGCAACATGTTCATTAAACCGAAGAAAGAAGTCAACTGATCACTGAATGCTCAGAACGTAAGTTCTATGTTAGCCAAAGAGGACTACAGTGATCCCCTGCTATATCGCGGTTCAGCTATCATGCCCCCGCTATATCTCGGATTTTTCTGTGGAACATATCTAACATTTAAGCAATACAATAAATCATTAAATAAACGTACATTGTACACTATGGTAGACAAAGAGTTTCACGTTACAGTACCCAGATGATTTCTTACAAGACCCATTATTGGCTGAAAGAGGAGACTCAATAAATCAGAATGGATTTTCATTCTCTTGGGCTCTGATTGGCTGCTGCTAACGTGGTGTAATCTCACAAGAACAGCAAGCGTGGGTCCCCGACACATCTCAGTTCTCTGAATATCACGTACCTTGCTTCTGGTCCGATTGTTGTGAGCAAACGTTTTGTGAACTTTTCGTTTTGTATTCAAGTATTTGAATAAAGATAGAAAAAGTGTAGTGAACATCCAACCACATGTGCCGGAGAAAGGAAAATGTGTAGGAATTGGGACAAAGCATTGCCTACATCCAGAATCAAGAAGAACCCAAAATTGAGTACCCCTAGTTTGATTCTGAGGATTATGGATTGTACCTTTTTATTTAGGACTAGCAGCAGCCCCCAGTATTGCCCAGTTAAGTAATTTTAAGGCAGAACTGTCTAACTTCTATTTGGCAGCAGAAGACACTTTGCCAATTGCAGTACTTTTGGCATAGTTTTGACAAAAACAGGAATAAACGCTAATAAAGTTCAAAAAGAAATGTTTATTTCTCTGACAATAATTATGTGTCAAATGACTCTGGCCAAATACAGGACAGTGCCTTTTTTGCCTGAAATTTCAAGCCTCAAAATCTGGGAAAAGATTCTTAAAAATTACTGTAGTTAAAAGGAATCCTCCCAGGTACCCCCACAAAGTCAACATTTTGTGTTCCAAAGTAGTCTATCATCTCTTTCTGACAAAATGGGAAATGTGTGCAAAATTATGTTGTAATTGGCTCAAGAGTGTGGAATTGTATAAGGAACAAACACACACACATAAACATACAGACACAGACATGCATACATTTACTCTGAGCTTTATATATAAGATTAAGTCAACTAATGCACCCTGGTTATTAGTATTACTGTACTGGAAAGGGATAACCTGTTTTTAGCTGTGTTGAGTTTCTTGTTCTAAATTCAGCAGGAAAATTCAGAGCAGCATCTTACACACACACACACACACACAGACACACACGCACACACACGTACAAACACACACACACAGAAGTTGTGTACAAACAATCTGTGAACAAATCAGCACTGCCAATAAAGTGCAGGCGCCAGAAACTTTATAACTAGACAAGAACTTATTCATTCAACCATCTTGAAAGGGCAGAGCTGTGAGAAGAACATTTTTAGAAGATGTCCTGAATTAACAAATCCTTGGTTAATCCTTTATATAAGTATTAAGGAAATAATAATCACAAGGGATATGGCCATTTTCAGTAGGAGAGAAAAAGATCAAACTGAGTTAGCACAGATTTATGTTTTGTGTTGTTCGTTATTGTCCTTTGTGTGTATACTGCCTACTTGCATATATCCATATTTATTGTCCTTGTATTATGAATAAATTGTATTATTTGATTTATTGTTGCAAGAGTGTTAGGTTATTTGTTGAAAAATAGTCTATCACTATGTCCGAGCCATAAGCAGAGAAAGTGAAAGCTGATTTATATGGACTTTCACCGATTTGATTAATAAATTATGGAGATGTCTTCATAGTTCTGGCGTCCCAGCTAGAAGATCTAGAAGCAGAGATCTCATACCTCTTATTACAGTGGATTTGGTGCTCCTTTTTTTTTGTGCTGCAGACCAATAGTAAAAGAGCTTTTACATAGCTTGAAAGACCCTGAAAGTAATGTTAAGTAGTTGTGAGCAACTGTGTTAGTCAGGGAGGTCCACCAGTTTAACTGTTCCTTCATAAAAAATACATCTCTTTTGCTAGTCTTTTGGGTGTAGTTACTCATAATCTGGGTTCATGGGCAGCTTGAGAGTGCCACCTACCAGTTTGCGCTGTTCATTCATCCATTTTCTAACCTCCTTAACCCATTTAGGGTTGTAGCTAAATGGGTGCCTGTTTTCCTATAGGGGGCGCTCGCTCCCTGGAAATACGTTAGTTTTGTAATTGCGGCGTCTTAAGTAACCCGAAACTATATAGATATAATATTAAAAGGCAATACCTCTCCCTTAGTGATACGGCGGTAAGAAATCACATAAGAGAAAATAACTTAGCTTTCTTTAATGACAATTTATGTGGCATTACAGAAGAAGGAAGCCATAGCAAGACTTTTCACCGAAGAGGGATCTCGATGTATACAGTCTACCATTTTTGTCACTGCGCTTGAAGGATTTTCAGGATTGGATGATGTTATCTCCCATCCATCCATCGGCTTCAAAGGTGTGCCGGGCAATGCTCCAAGACTTTATACTCTTTCTCCATGTGCAGACCCCTACTTAGGTAAATCATGCCATTCCAAACAAGGAAAAGAAGATCCAATGTCATGCTGACTCTGTCACACAGAACTAGTACAATGCCCTTTTTCGTAGTTGTCCCTTTCTTGTCTTCTAATGCTTGCCTAGCAGTTCTAAATGAGACCCTGTGTGCTAAATCTGGCCTTGTGTTAGCTGTACATGTGAGAAGAAGCAGCTTTACTAAATATTTTTTGTACAGAGCACAGTGACATATTAAACATATAAACTTATTACAGTGCCTAACCCCAGTAGCGTTTGGTTTAAGGCAGCAACCCCATTTAGACCATGTAGCAGGACATTGCAAGGTCAGTTTATCAAGCTGTCAGTTAATATAGCATGTATGTCTTTGGGGATGTGGGTGGAAAACTCAGAGCACCAAGAGCAAAATGTACAGAGACACAGAAAAAATGTGTAAAGTTCACACAAGCAATGTCTAATCTGACATTTATACTCCTGACTCTGGAGGTATGAGCCAGCAGCACTGTGTCACTGGACCACTCCCTTTTATACAATAATGGATTTTTACTTCTTATGAACATAGTACGTTGACAAAAGAGAGGAGGCTGTTAAGTCCACCAAGCTAATTTGTTTAGCCAACAGGTAAGTTGTCAGTATCTATTGTCCCAGTATCTCAGTAGTCACTTATATGACTCAGTATTTTGTTCTAGTTTTCCAAGACTTGTTGTCAAAAGCCTATTTTGAAATAAAAATCTGCTCTGTTTCTTTTGGCTTATTCCTCAGCACTGGCCAGGGTAATTTTTTCCCGAATTAATTATCTTCACATACTGTTATTTTTTATTTTTATTTTTTTTTATATTTTTATTACTTTTTTTGCATTCCATACAAATCAATCAAGTTTTACATAAAGAAAATTTAAGTTAAGACCAAATCGATCCCCACCCCTAAGAGAGAGAGCAAGCCAAACAGCATGAAATTTAAGACCTGTAAACATACCTAAATTAATAGATTCTCTGTGCTTTATGAGATTATTTTAAAATATTACTAATTAGATTTTGCCATGTTTTGAAAAAAGTCTGTACGGATCCTCTAACTGAGTATTTGATTTTTTCCAATTTCAAATAGTATAACACATCAGTTTCCCACTGACTTAAAAGAGGAGAGTTTGAGTTCTTCCAGTTTATCAGGATAAGTCTGCGTGCCAAAAGTGTAGTGCCTGCAATCACAGTTTGTTTGTCCTTCTCCACTTTAAGCCCATCTGGAAGAGCACCAAACACAGCTGTTAGTGGATTAGGAGCGAATGTGACACCAAGGCTGTCTGAAAGGTAATTAAAAATTTTCCTCCAGAATGATGTTAATATGGTGCAGGTCCAGAACATGTGACCCAGTGAGACTGGCACTAGTTTGCAGCGTTCGCAGGTTGGATCATGCCCTGGAAACATTTTGGAGAGTTTTAGTCGAGATAGATATGCTCGATATATAATTTTGAGTTGAATAATTGTATGCTTTGCGCATATGGAGCTCGAGTGAATTCTCTGCATTGCTACTTTCCACTCCTTTTCTAATATATTAATTGTAAAATGATTTTATATATTGTAGAGATGGTGTCTAAGTCCTTGAGATTGAGCAATATTTTTTTCAGCATGGATGTGGGTGCAAGATGAAGAAAATCTGGGAGGTTCTGTTTGACAAAGTTCCTGATTTGAAGATAGTGAAAGAAATGTGTACTTGGAATGTTAAATTTGGAATGTAATTGTTCATAGGATGCAAAGACGTTGTCTATATAAAGATCTCTAAGCAAGTTAATTCCAAATTTTTTCCAGATATTAAAAACTGCATATGTTTGCGAAGGTTGAAAGAGGTGGTTCTCTTGCAGAGGTGCTACAGATAGAAGCTTCTCCGTCTTAAAATGCTTTCTACATTGGTTCCATATTCTAAGTGAGTGGAGCACAATTGGGTTATTAGTGTATTGCCGATAACGTGTGTTTATTGGAGCACAGAGCAAGGAATACAAAGAAGTACTGGAGGATTTTACTTCTATTGCGGACCAAGCCTGTGTATGTTCTTCTATTTGTGTCCAGGTTCTTATCGCCTGTATATTTGCTGCCCAGTAATAAAACTGGAAGTTAGGTAGAGCCATGCCGCCTTCTGCCTTTTGTCTTTGTAGGGTCGCTCTTTGGATGCGTGGATGTTTTGAATTCCAAATAAATGAGGTTATTGCTGAATCTAATTGCTTAAAGAATGATTTATTAATGTATATTGGAATGTTTTGAAATAAAAAAGGAGTTTAGGAAGAATATTCATCTTAACAGTGTTAATTCTTCCAGCTAGTGTGAGATGAAGGGTTGACCATCTGTGCAAGTCTTGTTTGATTTTTCCCATGTAGACGGTGAAATTTTGCTGATAAAGAGCTTTATGTTTACTTGTGATGTTTACCCCAAGGTATTTAAACTGTTCTGCAATGATAAAAGGTAGAGTATCTAATCTAATATTATATGCTTGAGAATTCACTGGAAAGAGTATACTTTTATTCAGATTAATTCTGAGGCCAGAGATCTTTTGAAATTCTATGAGTGCTGTTAGGACTGCAGGCACAGAATTTTCTGGGTCCGATATATACAGTACCATATCATCAGCATATAATGAAATTTTCTGTTCCAGTCCTTCTCTGCTAATCCCCTTTATCTGATCAGTATTTCGACAATGTATTGCAAGTGGTTCAATGGCAATTGCAAACAACAGCGGTGACAAGGGGCATCCTTGTCTAGTACCACGTTCTAGTTTAAAGTAGTCTGAGCAAATGTTGTTGATGCAAACTGAAGCTTCCAGGTTAGTATACAGTAATTTGATCCATGCACAAATGTTCGGGCCAAACCCAAACTTCTCCAGTGTAGTAAAAAGGTATTTCCATTCAATCATGTTGAATGCTTTTTCTGCATCCAATGATAATAATATTTCTGGGGTGTTTGATTTAGTTGGTGAGTATATTACATTAAACAGGCGTTGAAGATTTGAAGATAAGTGTCGGCCCCTAATAAATCCAGTTTGGTCTTGTGATATTTCCGAGGGGAGCACTTTCTCCATCCTTCTAGCTATGATTTTAGAGTGTATTTTAACGTTGTTATTCAGAAGTGAAATTGGTCTGTATGATGCACATTGTAATAAGTCCTTATTTTGTTTTGGAAAAACGGTGATTAGTGCTTGGCGAAGGGTCTGAGGAAGAGATTGGTTATCTCTGGCTTCTGTAAATGTTGCTAATAGGAGAGGAGCTAGCTGAGCGGAGAATTTCTTGTAAAATTCTGCAGGGTAGCCATCAGGGCCTGCTGCTTTCCCGCCCTGGAGTGACTTTATAGCATCTAATAATTCTGATAACGCCAGAGGTTTCTCAAGTTCCTCCGCACTAAAAGTGTCTATTTTTGGTATTTGTAATGTATCCAGAAATACATTAGATTATGTATTGTCTTCTTTAAACTCAGTAGTATATAAGGATTTATAGTAGTCTCCGAAAGTGTGCATTATATTTTTGTGGTCGACGATTTTTAACTCCATTCGCGTTGATGATTACTGAGATTGCGTTGCGCACTTCTTGCTTGTGAATTTGTTGAGCTAAGAGCTTATTAGCTTTCTCTCCATGTTTATAATAATGGTGTCTAGATTTATAAATTAGTTGTTCAGTTTCTTTAGTTGTCAAGAGGTTTAGTTCTGAATGTAGAGCCTGCCTCCTCTTATGTAGAGTCTCGCTTGGTAGTCTGGCGTGTTCTTCATCTATTTTAGTAATTTCGCTTTTTATCTCTGCTACTTTCTTGGCTTCGAATTTATTTCTGTGGGAAAGATATGAGATAATCTGTCCTCTTAAGAAGAGTTTCCCAGAGTGTTCCTGCAGAGATCTCGGAGGATGTATTTGTCTCTAGAACGAATTGGATTTGTACAATTCCGTACAATTCTCGTCTGCTAATAGAAGCGGGTTGAGGCGCCATCTGCGGGGTGAGTGTATGGGGCTTAGTAATTTTAGCTCCAAGATAATAGGTGCATGGTCAGAAATAACAATAGCATCATATTCGCAAGATTTAATCATAGGCAATAGGTTATTATCTATAAAGAAGTAATCAATCCTTGAGTAGCAATGATGTACTGGTGAGTAGAAAGAATATGTTCTTGAGTTTGGGTTTAAAAACCTCCAGGGGTTTGATAAGTTGTGTTCAGTTATAAACTTTGTAATTATCTTTGCGGTGTTAGATGCTGTTCCCCCTGTGGAAGAAGTCCTATCTAAAAGTGGATTTAGAACACAATTAAAGTCCCCAGCCATTATAACTTTATAAGTGTTCAGATTGGGAATGGATGCAAATAAATTTTGTATAAATTCCTTATCATCAACATTAGGTGCATAAACATTAATCAAGATCATTTTACAGTTAGATAAGTCTCCCATGACCATTACATATCTCCCTTCAGGATCCAATACTACATCTGATGCTACAAATGGGACTGTTCTATGTATGAATTTCCACACCTCTAGTTTTCTTTGTAAAACTAGAATGGAACATTTGGCCAGTCCAGTCTTTTTGCAGCCGGAACTGATCCTTGCCTAGTAAGTGGGTCTCCTGTAAAAATACTATTTTAGCGTTTAGACCTGTTAGGTGAGAGAGTACTTTCTTTCTCTTTAATTCGTGATTCAAGCCTTTAACATTCCAGCTCACGAAATTAACTGTCCCATCATGGAGACATTGACTCTGAGTTTTTGATGTCATTTTATAGTCTTAACTGGAAGTGAAACAGCTTTGGCCTTAATTTCCTATTTCCCCTAGAGTTGTTGCCATGTAGCTTATTATTACATTGGTAGTTATAATTATAAAGATTAAGAGGATAGATTAGGTATAGATCCAGCCTGCTCTCTTTCTCTCCCCCCCTTAACCTCCCACCCTCCCTTTTTGCCTCCCCAAGTGAGGCTAAAACCCACTTCACACAGTCCCAGTCCTCTGACATACCCAGAGACAGAGCACGTCCAAAGCCCCCACGCATACTGTTATTTAGAGCACAAAGGTAGGTGTCAATTTCACTTGAAGTTAGTACTGCCAAATGGACCCAGACACCTACTCACAATAAAGCAGGCTTCTGTTTAATTGATTTTAATTAGCAATACAGTAGCAGAGTTTCTCAAGGAATTGCCATAAAGTTGTGAAGTGAAGGAAACTGGAGTGTGTGAGATAAGGAAATTACATTCGCATCACTAATGAACTGTTGTTACACACGGGGAGGGAGAACTGCTTTCATCTGACAAGAACAGGCCCGCCAATGTCTGTCCCAGACAAGTCGACAGCCAACCAGCCTTAAGTTATTGAAAATCATTGCAATTGATTTAAGAATTTCCATGGCATATTTGGTCTACAACTAATGCTAACATTAAAGTAAATCTTTTGGGTTATCTTCATTATTAATGTGAATATTTTGATTAATGAATTTAGAAGGACTTCAGACTTTGTCACATTCTGTACACTTTATTGTGTTGCAAATTTAATTTTAAATAGATATATTTCCTATTTTGCCCATCAATATACACTCAACAACCTATAATGACAAATTGATAGCATATTTTCAGAAAGGTTTTCAAATTTATTAAAAATGAAAAGCAGAAATCTCTCATTCATATACAGTAAGCATTCAGACCCTTAATTAACTACTTTTGTTCAGCAATTAGAGGTTTGAGTCTTCTTGGGTAAGTCTCTATAAGCTTTGCACCTTGGATTTGGGTATTTTATCCCATTCTCACCTGGCAGATCCTCTCAAGCTCTATTAGACTGGATGAGAAGCATCTGCAAAGTCTAGGACAGCCAGAGAATTGTCCTGAAGCCACTTGGTCATTGACATGCTGATAGCTAAACTATCACCCCAGTCTAAAGTCACGTGCACTCAGGAGCAGGTTTTCTTTAAGGACCTCTCTGTGTTTGGCTGCATTCAACCTTCCCTCAATTCTGACCAAATTCTGTATCCCTGCCACCGAAAAAAAACATATGACAGGATGCTTCCACCACCATGCTTCACTGTTGAGATGATATTAGGCAGGTGACGAGTAGTGCCTGGTCTTTATCAGAAATAGTGCTTGGAGTTCTGTCCAAAGAGTTCAGTTATTGTCTCATCACTCCAGAGAATCTTTTTCTTCATGCTCTCACAGTCCTTTAAGAGTTTTTAAGCCAGTTTTAGCATTGTTACATTGGTTACCCATGTCATTTAGAATTGACTACTAATGGTTAACAAAGCCTTAAATAATCTCGTCCCGTCCTATATTTTGGAATGCTGTCCCCTTACACTCCAAGTTGTAATCTCAGATCTTCAAATGAAGGTCTGCTTATAATTCCAAAGGCCAACCTGAAAAGAAGTGGAGAGATGGCCTTTTGCTGTTATGCAGCTACAAATTGCAATAATTTACCAATTGAAATTCAAAGACTAATACTGTAGAACAATTTGAAGAACTGCTAAAAACAAATTATTTTAAAATGGCTTTTTCGTAGCTACATTTTTGTTTTACCCCTATTACACTATATGGGCATTGAATTATCATTTTCCTGTGAGTTCTACAATTCCCTACTAATCTTGTGAGATTTTTTAACTCTTTTGAGACCCTCGCCAATGGGGCGACACACCAAAATGTGATTGATGTGTCTGTTGAGGGCTGCTTGTCCATTGTCAAGGCAACTGCAGATTCCCAACACCCCGCAAATTCGTAGCGCCACAGAGGCAACTAAAAGCTCACCACCTCCTCGTGCAATGTGTCTGCTGCCCAATGGGTGATGCAGGGAACATTATAACTTGCCCACTGACCTGGTCCTGGCCCTGCCCGTTTGCTGTGTCTGTGTGTAGTAGAGTGGTAGCTCCTATTGCAATAAATAACCTTGCTATTCCCGTTTCATGTTGAATAAAGCTGGGTTTCCTGAAGTCCTTAGACTCAACCTCGTCTTTTGGGTGCAAGGCATCGACTTATGCGTCACAATCTCCACTATTTTCTGTTTGTCTTTTCCAGTTCTTCTGTGGTGGCAATCTGTGCCACTACCACCTGATCAAGGTACCATGCTGCCCCCTGCTTTTATGGATTGAATGGCAGGTGTTCTAGATGTCTATATGACCATCATCATCAAATTCTAGAATACCTATGTTAAGTAAAATGCCCAGTGGTGTCTGGCTGGTCTTTTGGCCTTGGAACTCCTGCAGATTTTGTTTTTTCTCCAGCCTAACTGGAGTTATGTTTTGCATTTTCTGTCTTCCTGGCCACCTGACCTTATCTTTTTCTTTGTTGCATACTGTATAATATTATTGCCTAATCTTGTTTGTTTATGTTTTACATTAATTTCCTTTTTATATCATCTTGTAAAGCACTTTGAGCTATGTTGTTTGTATGAAAATGTGCTTATTAAATAAATAACTCCAAGTGGGCTATCATATGAATTTTATTCAACAATGGTTTCCATCTAGTCATGCAGTGCAGCTGAGATAGTCATTTTTCAGACAGAGGACTTCTAAAGCTCTCTTAGAGTGACCATTGGGTTATTGGCTACCTTTCTGACTAAGGCACTTCTTGCCTAGTTATTCAGTTTGGCTGGAAGGACAACTCTAGGAAGAGTCCTGGGGCCTTATGTATAAACGGTGTGTATGCACAAAAATGTTTTGTACTCCCGTTTCCACGCTCAAATCGCAATGTATAAAAACTAAACTTGGTGTAAAGCCAGGCACATTTTCACAGTAGCTCAAACCCTGGCATACGCAAGTTCTCTGCTCAGTTTTGCAAACTGACGGCACCTAGTGTCAAAGCAGTGCTTTTGTGCCAGTGTGGTTTCCCTTTCTTTTTTAGATCCACATCCCTGACGCAGCTTTATCATATACACTGAAATTAACCGCATATTGTTTATTAGTTTAAGGCATCTGATTGTAATTAACCTGTAACAATATAATGGTCCACGGAATGGCCAAATATTCCAAATACCATAGCTGCTTTAGCAGTGTTACTCTCACTGCACCTTCTTCTTCTTTCAGCTGCTCCTATTAGGGGTTGCCACAGTAGATCATCTTTTTCCATGTTACTCTCACTGCACCACTCTGAGGATTTATATCACCTTATTTGAGTATGAAATCACAGCTCTACAGCAGCTGTGGAAAGAGAAATTATTGGTATACAGCATCAAGCACACGCTGCCTCAGCCATGCTGTCTATTGAACTGCTCACATGCTTCAGAGCCTTTCCTGTACTGACATCGTGGTTCAGAAACAGTTTTATCCCAAGAACTATAAATGTACTCAATCAGTCCATCAAGTGCTCCTTGTAGAATGCTTTCTACTTATAAGTACAATTATCACACTTTAAACTTGCGATACAGTTATATTGCACAACTTGAGCCACTTTATAAAGCGCGTATTTACATATGATGACGATATCATTTTTAAGATGAAATGCAGCAAAATATGTTTTTTACATTATACAGATACAATGTTAACATAATTTAAATAATCTATATTGTTAATAAGTAAACATGTGAGGACACGGTGGCACAGTGCTACCTAGTTCAGGGATTGTTCTTGGCTCGTGCTGTATTCTTGCTGGGGCTAGCGCGACACTGGAAGGACAGATGGATAAAATAATTAAACATGTAATATGAAGATATTTCAATATTCCTTAAAAATTTTGAAGAATCAGTGTTCTAATCTTACAGATGGCTTAACATCTATTACAGAGCTGATTGTGTGGTGATTGGTTACTTGGAGAAAGAAAAGGAAGGACAAGAATTGGACATTGGTACGTTTGAAAGACAGTACTGATGCAATAAATTATTTCATCAAAGGTCGCGCACGGCGCAGCAAGCATTGTATGGAAAGCATGAACAATCTCTGGACATGCATGAGGCCCCTGGTGATTCCAAACATCTTCCATTTAACAATTATTGAGGTCACTGTATGCCTGGGAACACTCAAAGCTTTAGAAACAGTTTTATACTCTTGCCCTGATTTATACCTCAATACAATTTGATTGTGGAAATCTACAGTGAGTTCCTTGGACTTCATGGCTTGGTTTTTGTCCCAACATGCAGTGTGAATTGTGGGATGTTACATACACAGATGTGTTTGCCTTTCTAAACTATGAGCAATCAATTCTGTTTACCACAGATGGACTCAATCAAGTTCTGGATACATCTGAAGAATGCATAAAGCAAGCAGGATGCACCTTACCACAATTTTGAGTGCCACAGGAAAATGTGCGAATGCTTATATAAACTAGAGATTTCACTTTTTGATATTGAAAAAATTTGCAAACCTTTCTGGAAACATGTTTTCACTTTGTCATTATGGGTTATTAAATGTAGATTGATAGGCAAAGATGGCAAACTCATCCATTTAAAATTAAATCTATAACACAGTAATGGGTCCAGAAAGTAAAGTGGTCTGAATCCCCTGTATTAATGAAGCAGAACCCAAGTGTGTTTTCTCGGAGTTAAGGCTGCAGTTTACATAACAAAGATTATGGGTTTCATGACACCAAATCAAGAGATATGATGTCTATAATTTATAAAGGCCACACATTGTCCCATTGGATGAGCTGTCATCTCTGATTTTAAGTATTGTGTTTTAGGTTCTCATGGTGGTTAAAAAGGGTTTGAATTTATATAGGGAAGATCTGTAGCCCTGTCTTCTGGAATGTATGTTTGTGGGTTTCTAATCTTTTAACACCACTATTTACATAACTTTATTCTTTGTTACTGTATATAAATACTAGGGGGCTCTGTCTCCTGCTCGCTTCACTCGCCAAGCCCCGGGCGAGTGCTATGCGCTAGACACTTTGCAGCACTGCTGCTCGTGTATGGAGAAGCTGATGTACAATTTAAACAGATTCTTATTTTCATGGGAATTGTTACATATGGATAATAGAACTATTTTATATTACAATTAACCATATTTTTACCATAGTAAAATGTAATAAATTGAAAGAAAATTGATTCATGTTGCGTTAGAGGTATTCGTTGCATTATACATTTTCGTTCTTTTTGGCTTTGAAATTAACACACAAATACTTTTTAAACTTACACTTTTACTGTAAAACTTCAGTAAAAACAATATTTGGAATTAAATTTTAGTCAATATCACATTGAATTTTGATTCCGTATTTGGACTTGCATCATTACAACGCAACGTATAACTGCCCGTGAGTGACTATCGTTTCTTTCTCTCTAATAAATAAACGACTTTTTTGAATGTTTGTTCCTGTGATTTTTTAATTGTTATAGCAAAAGCTACTCTAACAGGAAACTGTAAACGTTTTAATACGAATGGCATATGAAGATCTCCTTTGGTGTCTAATGTTATCCACTACATTACCTTTCTGGTCGACTGTTAAAATTTAATAGGCTTGAATTGACCAATTTTGAATACAACTAATTTTGTCCTATTGCATAGCCCATCACTCATACATAAATTACGCAATAACATTACGATACATCCTTCTTTCAACAGTAATTTGCCGGTGGAAGACCGGACAGTGTTAATGGTTGTAGATATTCTTCGGGACATTTTAAGTTGATGTTTTCATCTTCCACACCATCATCACCAACTGTTTCAGCATAGTCTATTGATACGCATTTAACCAATTTGCTGTGTAACCGATCGACAATTTTTACATTAATTCGTTTGACTTCATCGTTTCTCGGTGCTAGGATTGCCCGAGTACTTATTTTTTCTGTTGTTAACCCTTCAGGATGAAATTCTTCAAAAAGATTTGGACATAAGTCTTTTTTTATTGGGTACTTAAAGTGAGGAAAACGTAAAAATGTATAAATGCTGAGAGCGCAGGAACTGTGACTGACAAAAGCATTTTCATGATTGAGAGATAAGAGGACCATTGGCATGGGCCGTTAACCGGAAATGGTTGAGAGGAGGGCGGGATCCCCTCTATCAACTTGAAAAAATCTCTTAGCAATAGTCTTGTTTCATCTCAAGATTTTCTTTTATAATAGAGAGGTAAGTTTGGCTTGATCAAGCTGGTGATTATTGCAGGTTTTGCCTGCTATTTTTATAATTAATGCTAGCAATGTATATCCCTCAGTTTTTAACAGTTTTAAACATGCACACGCCGGAACTCAGCTTTTGACGTTTCAGATGTGAATATTCATGTTTGGTGAGTTTTTCTTTTTTAAATAATTAGATTTTAGATTATAGGCAGCACAATAAGATAGCTACCTAGTCTCTATTTTTAAAAACAAAGATGGAAATTGCCCTTAGCCTTTCAAGTTGCATATGTGATATTATTTATGAAACACTCACTAAGCTAGGTGCTGTAAGCTTTTATTATAAAGCCTCTGCTAGTTAAAAAAAGCTTATCCTCTGAGGTTACATAAGAAAAATTGACTACTGGCAATAGTGGGGTTGTTTTCTATGGATCCGTAACATTAAGCATTGTCAAAGATAGTTTGTCACACTAGATCAGATATTACAGTAGCTTGTAACTAATTCATCCTATAAAGGCTAATTTAGTTTTCTAGAATAAAAGCAATTATT
This sequence comes from Polypterus bichir lapradei, assembly GCA_026402145.1. NCBI lineage: Eukaryota > Metazoa > Chordata > Cladistia > Polypteriformes > Polypteridae > Polypterus > Polypterus bichir. Next base: position 10,862,123 of record JANRMT010062796.1, on the reverse strand, counting down.
TGCGATCAGATTGATGGTTGGCGGTCCCGTTCAGTCTTTGGTTAGGAAAAATGAAGCTGCAGTGTAGCCACTTGAGTTGAGTTTCAGCTTACGGGTGAATCACATACTCAAGGACATCAGTGGAAATTAAGGGGAACTGCATTTCAAACTGAAACCACGAATCCCTTCTTTACTTAAAGAGTTGTGAGACTCTGGGACAAACTACTGAGGTATGTAGCTGAAGCAGAAACCTTGACAACCTTTAAGAAAAATCTGGATGAGCTACTTGGACAGCTTAGCTATTTGCTAAACAAATGGGCTTGATGGACTGAATGGTTTACTCTCCTTTGTCAAATTGTGTATATTCTTATGGGGAAATTGAGATCTATTTAAACCCACAACCAGCAAAGGGTCATATCAAAGAATTAAACACATGAATTCAAGCCAGATTCAGATGTCTGTAGCTTCTGCCAAAACTGAGTAGTCAGAATATCAGCCTGTTATCCCTGGAGGTTTGTGTGCTTACATTTGCAGAACAGGTGACATTGCATAAACGTTCAAAAGCATATCTGGAGCCAGTTCCATATGTGAATGTTAGCCTAAGCTTTGTAAGATAGTCAGAGGAAAATAAAAAAGAAACAACAACTGCAGAATATCAGTTTACATGGATTAGGTGTGAAAATATCAGTAGAACTAAGCTGCACAGTTTACAGTGGCTTGATTTTAGATAGAATTGACTTATTTTACTTTCTAAATATAATGCTGGCCTGTACCATCGTCACCTGTTCTTGTGCTGTTATTGCTATTATACAAATTTTTATTTGTCTGCACCAAGTGTCTCATTAAAATCAATATATGTTAGAGCACTTCTCAAAAAATACAAAGTTAACAGACAATGAAGGAGATGAGGGAAATCTGGCAAGTCAAAAGACAGCTGGTCTGCTGGTAAGAGCTCCTGGGAGGTGTTCTGACAAATGACTGCTACTACTAACTTTACAAATCACCCATTGAGGGTTAATGAAATTCATCAGAAACAAGGCAGCTAGGGATAGGAAGACAGCAGCTAAAAGTCTGCTGTGCTCAGTTGGCTCTGTAGGCACTCATTGAACCGATCTGGGTTAATTTGTCTGCTTTTAAAAATGATGAGAGTTAAGCTGAAAACCAGTGAACTCTAGGAAGACATTTTCTGTATCCAGGGAGAAAAAGGACACAGTGGTGATGATGAGAGCATGCATCCAACTTTTCTGGGTTCATATATTTGGCTGTTTTACTTGGGTCTTGAATGGAGAAGCAGTCAAGTGAAAGGAGATCATTTTTTATTTTAGTGACTATCTATCCATCCATCCATATTTCAGTCCAGAGAAGGACAATCCTAGCAAGCAATATGTGTAAGGCAGGAACAGTCCCTACACAGGGTGTCAGCCCTTAACAGGGTGAACAATCGTACTCAAAATACAAATGGGTCGCGTTAGCAATGTCTATTTGCCTAACTGGCAGAAACACACGTAGACTGGGGCTAGAACAGATCCAACTACATCTTACTCCCACCTCCAAGCCTGCTTTTATATGGCAGCAGCTCTCTTATTATCCAAGCCAGAAGTTCTATCTATCCGACATGTACTCTCCATGCAGGGAGCACCCAGGACTTGAACCCTGGTCTGCTCAATGAAAAGCAGTGCTACTGTGCCCCACATTTTAGTGAGTAATAATAAAATAATAAGCTTTTATTTTTTTATTTTAACAGGCTCACTTCACTTGAGCCCTACTACTATACACAAGTAACAGTAGTAGTAATATTGTAATATATACCGTATAGAAAGCAGTATAATTCTTACTTGCATACCCAGCCAACATGCAACACATTGTCATTCTCTGGGGCCATGATAAACAAAAATGCACTAAAATACATAATTTTGTTTAATTTAATAGAAAACACAAATCTGCTTAGCCTCACTACTTACAGAAGCAGCCCATTTCGGCATTATGAAGTCAACATTAATGAGGAGATAAATCCATTAATTGTATGTACCATTTATGATTGTTGCCATATAATTCTGCTCATTTTAATACATTTAAAAGCATTTGAAGTTTTATTTTAAGGTGAATGGCTACACAAGAGGATGCAAAATCCATACATGAAATTTAAAAAAAATGTTATTATGCTTTAGGAGCTGTCTTCCCTTTCCCTCTTCCACACCATCTACCCATGTCATACTTGCAGAGGAGAGCTGATGGCACCCATTGTGGTTCCAACAACATTCGCCTAAGATTATTGGCTGTGCTGTTTAAACAGCTTTTCAGTTCTTCTTTATCTCCTTTGATTTTTCTATTTGCTCAGTTAGGTCATCTTAAATTTTGACTGCAATGTTAACCTGACCTTCTCTATATGGCTGCCTTCATTTGTCCTTTTATGACTACTACTTCTTACTCATTTTGTTATTGCTTACGGTCTCCTGGTTTGTTAAACCTTTTCTTTATGTTTTTACATTCTCTTATTGTCCAAAATTTGTTTCACCTCCGCTCCTCAAATTCTTCTTATTTGTATGGTTCAGGCAACTTGAACTCAGGACATAAATGTGGCCATATAGATGGAGCAACAGTTCAGGTTTCCTCTTGGCTGAAAGTTTCAGTCTTCTTCCCACCCCAACACTTCACTCTGGTGTTCTTGACAAATGGTCACTTATCCTTTTTTGTTCTCTTGCATTTCCTGGGGCTTTATAGCATCATATTCACATGTTTACATTTATTTTTCATTTAGTGTTTGAAATAAATCTAAAATTTTGTTTTGGCTCTTTGATAATTGCAGGCATATGCCATCACATACCATCTTTTCTTTCTTTTGTAATGACTTCTGACTTCACCCTGGCCATTTTCTAAAGCACACACTATATATAAAAATAGAGGAATAAGTACAATGGAAGGAAAGTATTTTATTAAGCTTATTTTATATTTGTAATAATTTTAGGTTACTATTATGCCACAAATGAAACTAACAGACCACAAAGGTAAAAAATGTGGGTGTGTGAACTCTTAATCAAAGGACTAGCAGGGATTGCAGCTAGGGATCAAAAGCCTCTGAAACAAAGCAGAATATAGTATACAAGTCAAAATCAAAGTCTTTGAGAACCTTGTAGCAGTCACTAGGATGCTAAGATTCACACCGTCCGAAGACAGTGATTTGTTTATTTTACTACGGGGACCCCAGAAATACACCCTGCCACGAGCTGGCACAAACACACTCACTCACAGAGCCACTAATAAAAAGGCTTAATGATTTGATAAATAATAAAGATATAATAAAGATAACAAAGTATATAGTTAACAAATAATGAAGGAAAAAATGATAATAAACAAGGAATACAAAACCCTTCCTCAGTTCCCCTGACAGTGATGATAATTTAGATGATAAGCAATCAACACTTATGACACAGTTCAGTACAACAGCACAGATGATGGTGAGAATAAATTGGGATGCCAAGTGAAAAGTTTCTTGGATGTTATGAAAGTTTTGTTCTACAATGTTCCAGTTGTTGTCCGAAGATCTGTAGAAGTTGGGAGTGCTCCCCAGATGAAGACATTTACCAACACAGATGAAATTACATGAACAAGCAGGCACAGGACAAGCAGAGGTGGGGTGAGAAGTGTAGAAATGAATATACACAGATGCTTATGATTTTTTTTGTGCCGTTTTGGCTTCTTTTTAAAGAGACCGATTAATAATACTTCTTCCCAGCAACCCCTGCAACCTCAGAATCTGCCCAATGGTATAATACTATGAGAGTTGTAGGCAATTTAAGTAATGCTCGTTCAACCTAGCCAAATTTTCATCAAACCAGAAAAACTGTAAAGAAGCTCTCGCGAAACATTTCAGATGGTATCCACAAACTTGGACAAAGACAGAGACAAATTGGCAGTTTAAATATCATTTCATTAATGGCAACATGTTATGACTTCTAGAGGTGCGCTGTAATCACTGCAAAATGGTGGAGCCCACTAACAGATAAGATTGTTTTGTCGTATTTCAGAAACATGGTGTTAAAATAAAATAAATAATCCCAAATCAAAAAAAAACTAGAAAATGAAGATCAAACTGAGTTCTAAAATTCAAAACTTAAGTAAATAACAAGTCCCAGAGAAAATATATAAAGCCATAGAAAGATCTGCAAACTGGGAATGTTATGACAATTACTAACTTTGGAAATACTACCAGTATTGAGTATTGTTTTATCCGTTGAACTCCAGCTAGCTATCTTCCCAGCTTGCTGGTATTATTTAAAAAAATTGCTGTAAATTTTACTTTACACTCTGAATAAGTGAAACACACTTACATGTGAGAGAAACAGTTTAACCAGAGACTTCAGAATGTAAAACACAGACTTACAGAAGACTACAGCTATTTGAAATAGAAAGAGTAATATGATGGGATTAGTGGAATCAATGGTATAACACTAGAATTACGAAAGCCTATGAATAAACTTGTAAATCCGTCCCACCTTAAATCCCTTTGCACCGCTCCATCAGTGTCTTTTGTCTTGTAAATATGTCGATAAGCAGCAAGCAGCCTGCTATCACATCCCCTCACCGCCGTACAAAGTTTTCTGAGCTCAAGTCTGTTTACCTGCGTGTCAGTTGGTTAGAGTTGTATAGAGTAAATACTAAATCGTTATTTGGAACACATGCATTTCATATGTGTTCCGTGTCTACAACAATCTATGTAAACACATCATTAAAACAGAAACGTTTTTCATGTTTTAGTAATAATTGACAAAATGTAGACATGAAGCATATCATATGAGAAGCCTGAAGTCCAAATATCAATTAAACACTTTCATAAAAGGTACACATATAACAAAAAAGTACACTTTTATTCAAAAATATAACTGCAGAAAAAGAACCTGCAATAGGGTGCAACATTGACACATCTTTAATACGACTGCTTTGGTGGCGTAATTGTAAGAACTGCTGACTGGTAATCAAAAGGGCAACTCCATTTTGAGAATTGAGCTGCTCTTATTCTTACTATTTTAGAATAAAAACATAAATTTGATTTAAGTCTGTAACTGCAGGTTGTGAACCCCACCCGGACACAGACAGGCGGACATGTTGTTTGAACAC
>JANRMT010062796.1:10843212-10857019 GCA_026402145.1 Polypterus bichir lapradei | reverse complement strand
CCTCTGGCCACGCCCCAGCGTGGCGGAAGTGCCGGCTGTCCTCCCGGCTGCTCTCCGGGCGCCGTCATAAATCTTCCCCCCAGCACTTCCTGGTGTGGCGGAAGTGCTGGGGTAACAAGTCCCCAAGGCATTGGGGCGCCTCCTGGCGGTGACCACGGGCCCCTACAGGGTGGAGCTTCCATGCCCTGTACCCGTGGCCCCCAAAGCAACCCGGAAGGCAACCCCCACGTGATCCAGGGTGGGCCCAGACCCACATCCGGTCCCTCAAGGCGTCCCGGCCGGGTCATGGCCCCTGGCATCCCTGACATTGTGTAAATTTATGGTACTTGTAAAAATTAGCTTTGTTTTTTTTTTATTTTATTCTCCTAGTCACGTTTATGTTCCCCCCGATGTGACACTGCTGTTTTCACATAAAGATGAACTACAGTATAACAGAGATCAACTCAGATGATGGCAAGGTTTCTACATCAAAGAAAGAAAGTATGTCACACTTTTATCGTCGCTGTACATTTTATACGTACACGGGGAAACCTCTGCAGTCTACTTGTGACTTTATGCTGTAGGAAGATAAGCAAATGAAACAAGGTAAATAGGTAAATAGCATTCGAAGCTCTGCAGTCTACTTGTGACTTTACGCTGTAGGAAGATAAGTAAATAGATCAAGGTAAATAGGTAAATAACATTTGATCTGGCTTTTATATACAAAATACAGCGATGGCAGCTTCCACCTGCAGCTATAGACTCTTTAGTACTTAAGCGACTCTCCACGTTAGTATTTACATCTGGATGGTGTATTTGCCCAAAAGAGAACTCTGACTGCATTCTCGTACAATTGCTTGCGAAATGAAGTGTCAGCATGCACTTTTCGTAGCATTACACATATATTTTTTGAGCATGCCCAAGTTGATCAAACATAGGAAGTTCTGCAGTCCACTTATGACTTTATGCTGTATGAAGTAAGTAAATAAATCAAGGTAAATAGGTAAATAACATTCAATCTGGCTTTTATATACAAAGTACAGTAAAGGCAAAAGTGTAACGTGCATTCTTTCTCCGATGTAGAACCCTCATCATCTGAGTTCAACTCTGCTATATCTCTCAAGTCTCTCTATACCTATGTCTCTGTTTTTTGCAAGTGCGGCTTTGACATAGTAGACCATAAGGTGCATACTAATTCAGTGTAAGCAGAAACACTCAATTAAACTAAATAAAAAAAAAATCGAGTGACAATGAAATACCAATACGGCAGATTCACCAGCGTTTGTGTGTCAGCTTTTATCCATCCAGATTAGAGAATTCCCAGTTCCATTGTCTCAAAACACCACTCACATCTACAGTTATTCCCAGTTTCAAATAAAAACTAACAGCGTCAGATTTCGGGGGGGGGATTTGTGATTAGTATGTATCATCATTGTGACTGAGAGAATAAAAGTGAAAAAAACAAATACTACAAATTTACACCCACTATTACAGACGAAAATCAAATGTATGTTTTTATTGTATAATATTAACAATAAGAGCAGCTCACTTCTCAAAACGGCAAATATAGGAGGCAGTCAGGATCAAACCAGGGGACTCTTGATTACAAGTCAGCAGTTCTTACCGCTGTGCCAAGGAAGCTGCTGTATCATCCTTGTACCTTTTGTGAAAGTGTTTATTTGATCTTTGTACTTGAGGCTTCACACTTTATATAGTTTATGTCTACATTTTGTCATTTATTACTAAAATATGAAAAACGTTTGTTTTAACTATGTGTTTACATAGATTGTTGCACACACGGAATACACATGAAATGAATGTGTTCCAAATAACAATATACAATTTTCCTTATACATTTCTAGGTACCTGACTCCCAGATAATCAAGGTATCAGCTGGGAGAACTTTGTGCCCATTCTGTGGCGGTGGGGGGAAGGAATAGTAGGCTGCTTGTCTTGATCTGCACATTTACAAGACAAAACATGCTGATGGAGAGGTGTGAAGGGATTTAAGGTGGGCCGAGTTTATGAGTTTTATCATAGGCTATGGTAATACTAGTGTTAAATATGGATTCTTCTTGTTTTCATCCGGTTAGTATTCTGATGCCAGAATAAACATACAGAAACTCATACATACATACAAACAGCTGCCAGCTCTGCTTTATTTGTATATAAATATGTTGCTTGTATATTGTTTCAAACCTTCACTGGTGATTTTACTTTACAGTAGTCTGAGCAAGTGAACTAAAGTTGTCCCCAAGAGAAGCAGTCTGGCCTGACATGTCTGGCTGCAAAACATTGACTCACAGGAAATTGCAGCCATTTGAAATGGAAGATAAAATTTGATGGGATAAATGATTCAGAGGTATAGCTATGGATTCTTCTTTATCATATCTCATGAAGACTGTGGCCACTTTTTTTGACCCCAAGCCTCTCTGCTCATAACCATCAGTCATAACCTCACTGCTGAGTAAAGAACAGCTTCAAATTTGACATAGAATGAGTGCCCACACAAGTTGTGATAGCAGTGTAATGGTGTGCAATTACACTTGCAACTCCAAATTCCAATAAATAACTTTGGACGCAATAGGGCAGCTTGGGGCCATGATAAAAGCAGTGAGGGAGATGCTGGATTAAAAGGAAACTTTGTAATGTCATAGACAGGAAATGAAACCCTGCAGTTCTGTGCATGCTGACCATCATACCACCATGACAACCTGCATTGGTACTGTTTCTCTGTCACCATATCACATTGTAGTATTTTTACAACTCCCTCTGATCCCGAGCCACCTAAACACCAAGCAGGTCTGAAATTATAAGTCAAAGACTTGCCTTAGGCTAAGACGTACCTGTGTGACAAATTTCAAGTCTGTGGCTTGGAAAGTAGAGCTGTGCAAAAAGAACAAATAAACAAAATGTGTGCTATATAATATAAAGATGAATGATTTGATATTCTCATCTCAGATTCCCCAACTACAGTATCTCCTCTGCTATGAAAATAAAACTAGTACTAAATTAGAATATTCTATCTTATGGATAGCCCTGTTCTGTGGCAACAGCTCCCACTCTTTAGGAACTAACCTCTGTCAAATCAGCTCTTATCTACTGCAGGCTTGTATGTGTGATTAGTATACTCAGTCTGCCAATATCCCATTACTGTGAGCATAATTCATCCCATAATGGGCCAGCACTTATTTGTGATTATCTGCTCCTTCTTTTTTAGTTGGACCTCTGAGATTTAAATTGTCGCAGCAGATATGTACCAGGGTGGCGATACAACAATACAATAATTGCTAGCTGTATTGCTGAAACAGGGATTTGTGAAAGTGAGATGAAAGGTTTAAGGTCAAAGCAACAAAAGGCCATTAAATGATTAAGCAAATACAGGAACTAAGAATTAGGATAAGATGTTTTCAGGTGCAGACAGAAATTCAGCAGCACAGCAATTTTTAAGTTTGGCCTAATTAATTAATCCCCACCTGATCCACTTCCCCTCCCCTCTTAATTTGCTATACAGTATATTGACTTGGATTCCTGTATGTCTAATCATTTTCCTCTGATGATGACTACAGATAGGAGTTCAAAGCGTAGGAATCAAAAGCTATTCTAAAATATGTGATTAATTTTCTCCTTTTGTGGATTTCCAGAAGCAAATATGCAAACTGTATCACAGACCTTCACTTCTACTTATGAAATGTATGTACTTTATCAACTGCTTCACCTTTTTTCTACCATTTTGGAGCTGTTTTTCAAGATTATACAGGTAATCGGTGATAAATGTAGAAATTGCACAAGTACATTGTAGCAAACCAAATGAAGGACTAGCGGGACAGGGCTTACAGTTTGTGAATGCTATGGCCTGCGAGGCATACAGGAACTGCTGAAACTGTGAGAGAAAGCATACCAGAAAGACAGAGCTGCTGCTCAGGCAGGCCTCACCTCACAAGCAGCTACAGAGACGTCTGGGAGAGCATGTGCCTTAAAGCCAAAAAATGATGCATATACCAAAGTTACAATATAAAAGTTACAATATAAAAATGCAATGTGTTGTGAGCCAACATTGTGAAAAATCAGATGAAGAAAAGTATAAAAAAGAGAAATGACAGGTCAGGCATATACTACTGTAAACTATGTAGTACATAAAAGGACAATGAATATTATGGATCATAGCATCATATGACTTTATACAAAGTACACTTATAATAAGATTGAGTGTCCTCAGTTACTGCGTCAAGTGGAGGAGTTTAAGTACCTTGGGGTCTTGTTTACAAGTGAGTGTTGTATATGATTGTTCAATAATGCTTTTGTCGATTATTTTATGTTCAGGTATTGATTACTATGATCTGCATCTTTTAGGACATATGACATCTTGAGGGAAGGGTGTGGTTTTTGAATGCTGTATGGAGAGTTAGTTGAACAGGGTTAGAAATAAACAGCTTTAGAAACTTTATTGTGTCTCTGCTTTAGCCTAAAGAACACTACAGTGAGGGGAAAAGGGATGGTGAGAGCGAAAGATGGGTCAGGGTGGCAAACACAGTTATGTGTTCACTAAACTGATCTGTAGCGGAGAAAAAAGGCTAAGCCAGAAGGCAAAGCTCTCAATTTACCAGTTGATCTACTTTCCATACCTTCGCCTATAGTCATGAACTTTAGACAATAATGAAAGAACGAGATTATGGGTGCAAGTGGCCAAAATGATCTTTCTCCGCAGGGTGGCAGGGATCTCTGTTAAACACAAGGTGAGAAGCACAGACATCCGGGAGGGGCTCGGAGTAGAGCCTCTGGTCTTCCACGTTAAGAAGAGCCAATTGAGGTGGTTCGGGCATCTGATACGGATGCCTCCTGGACACCTCCTTGCAGAGATTCTACGAACATCACCAGCTGGGAGGAAACCCAGGGGATTAGACCCAGGAATTATGTCTTTCAGATGGCATTGGAATGCCTTGGGATCCAACAGTGTGAGTTAACAAGTGTGGCTGGAGGAAGGATGTATGGGCTTCAACGCTGAGGTTGTTGACCCCATGACCTGGTCTCAGATAAGCAGTGTACATGAAATGATATAAAATGTTATAAATTATCATGACTTTGACACTGATATAATTTATAATACCACTGCAAAAAGGAGAGGTTATTATAAAAGAAGCAAACAAAGATGGGAAGAACAGAGGGAGCAACAAATAAACAAAAGGAAAACAAAACATTGATGCTTCTTATTATGCACTAAGACAAGTTGCCTGTCTAAGTAGTGAGGTGGCTGGACCACTCCTCACCCTTGTAGTAAGCACTCCTTCCTCTCATATTGGTCATTTTAGTTACTGGCCACTCATCTTCTCACCAGGAATTCTGGTCCTGATCACCTTCTAAACACAAGACTACTAGAAGTGGCTTTTAAGCTTCAGGCAGCAACTCCTGAGGTAACTCCCCTAATTACATCAGGAGTCAGAAATGGCCTCTTAAATTCCTGGGGCAATCCTTCTGTGTTTCTCCTACTAGCCTCAAGAGTCAGCCCCCAAGTTGTCTGTCCTCCACAGTATATGGCAGGGGTCCAACTCATACTGCAGATGATCCACTTCTTGTCTGCTAATGGGGACTACTATTGAGTTACTTGCCATCTTCTATTCCTATTTGACCTGTAACACCCCCTTCAGCCTGCTATCCTGGTCCTGGCCCAGCACCCTCCTACATTTAAATTCCATAAAAACAAAATGATTGATTGACTCGCCTTCTTTGGATGCACTGCCAGTCATTTGCAATCACAGCCAATAATTATTTCAATTAAGGCTGTTTATTCAGTGGCTTGAAGCTACAAAATAAGCAGAAAGCACTCTGACCCTCCAGGACGTCTGCTCCAGATGGTTTTGCATTTTCATTTTGCTGTCAGCATTGCAGCAACCCAGGGCATAAACTTTACCTCATGTGGTTTTCTTCGATTCAGTCTGGCATGTCTGTTCCATAACAGAAGAGCTCGATGGCAACTTATCACTAAAAAGGGGAAGATAATTCAAAATATCTTATCTCCAGGCAAATCTGTCATTGTTTTCCTTCTAGTCTGTTGTGGAGAATGAGCTGTTTGTATGTCTGTTCAAACTCTTTTCATGTGAGTCACTCACTCTTTTGTGTACTTTAACATGCATTCCATTTATGTATTACTATATTTGACTTCAGATACATTAGAAAAAAATGAATAAAAATCTTTACAGTTTCGCATACAGTATTTAGCTTAAATGTGTAGACCACAAAAGATTTTTAAAGAAATTATCTGTCTCCCTTTAGAAATAATACTTTCTATTGGATACTATAACAGAAAATAGTCCAGCAATTCTGGTTTATTAGTTACAAATGAGATTTATCAGTACAAAAGAAAATTTGGATTTTTTTAATAAAATAATTTAAGACCAATGTGCAAAAAAGCTCTTAGCAATAACACTTGATAAAACACTAATAAACAAGAATTCAACAACAGAGGAGTCTAATCAATCACCACATAGGTGACCACCAGATAACTGACAATTAAGGGTGGAATTTAACCATTGCAATCTGATTCAATACTGACAATAATGGGACCACATGGAAGAGAAATGTCACAAGACTTGAGAGAGAAAGTCAGTTCTTTACACAAAAAAGGTCAAGGCTACAAGAAAATTATTAAAGCATTTCTAATCGGTCAGAATACAGTAGCAAAAGCGATTCAAGAATTGAAAAAGGATGGACTGGTGGCAAACTCTCTGAGACATCCAGGCCATCCATGGAAGCCAACACCTTGATGTGAGTATTTTGTTAGTGAGTTGAGGAAAATTACCATACAAGTTCATCACAGTTAGCTAAAACAGTAGAAAGTAGAAAGCCAAACTGAGGTGACTGCTTCCCATGACACAAAACAACATATGCTGCAGAGGAGTGTTATGCAAGGGTGTCAGACACAAAGGAAGCCACCGCTGAAACCCGTGCATGAAAAAGCAAGTTTAGCATTTGCCAGGGCTCATGCTGACAAAATGGCTCCTATACTTTGGAGTTATGAGACAAAGGAAAATTTTTATGGAACTGATGGCATCCAAACTGTATGGAGTTGCAAGTGCAATAAAAAAATGCATGGCATCCACAATAAAGAATGCTGGTGGCAGTGCTCTTCTCTGGGGTTGTATGAGTGCTACCAGCATCAGGGAATTGCACTTTTTTGGTGGCATCATGAATTCACAGATGTGCTGTGAAATACTAAAGGAGAAGATGATTCCATCTCTCTTGCCCTGGTTCAAAATGGTAATGTCCAAAAACATACATCCAAGGCCATATTGCATTTTTGAGGAAGAACAGGGTGAAACTGATCCAGTGGCCAAACATGTCCCCCAACCTCAACCCAAAAGAACACATTTTGTGGTGATATCTGAAAAGACAAGATGCATATAATTATCCTTCCAGCATCCAGGCTCTGAAAGACTCCACTCTCCAAGAATGGAAAAATATAGACGTGGCGGTATGATACCCTGTTCTCTTAAAATGATAGAGGCCATTACAAGATATTAGATTCAATGGAATTTTTTGTAGGTTGTATTCATTTTTGCAGCACCTCATTTGAATAAAGTGTATTATTTTCATATCCATATGATGTCTTGGACAACACCTTTATGTTGTTAATAAAACAAATGTTTAATGAAACTCAGTTTTGTCAAATTTCTGCTAATTGTTCTGGTGTTAACTGAGAAATGAATACAAATCTTAATTTTCAAAGGGAGTGTACTTATTTATGCTGGGCACTGTATATAAAATACCATAACATTCTCATAACACAGTATTTATGAAAACCAACTTACTGCAATTCATGTTTGCGATTGTAACCAAAGCTTATCCTGGCAGGACTGCCTGCAAGGGAGCAAAAAGCCCTGGAAAGGGCAGTAGCTCATTATATAATCACAAACTCCTAAAATGTTTTGATATCCCATACTGTTTTTTTCCAAGGTCTCACCACATCCACTGCCACCTGCAGAAACAGAACAGAAATTACTGGTAAGAGCACAGAGGATTCTGCTAGACCTGTAAACTGTCCAAATTATCTGACAGACACAAAGGCAGGTACACTGGTTTCGAGCACCTGTGTCAATAATAAGCTGACTAGAGGATAAGGGCCATTTAGGAACTATCAGTTAACCTACACAGAATGTGCAAACGTTCCATGGATACCCACGGTTGGGGATTTAAACCTTGTGTACATCCATGAGGCAGCAGTGCTTCCCCCTGTGCCACCCCGTACATCAGGCAGTAAGTAGCAATTTACAGGCAAGAGAAAGAAGTGACAGAGACCAGCAGGGAATGTCTACCAACCAGAGTGTCTTTATCAATCAGTCACCATTGAGTTTGAACACTAGCAAATTGCAGAACTTGCCTGGGTCATATGAACCTGTCTCGAACCCGAAGAATTTTAGTCCAGCACATTAGATGAAGTCATCAGCCAGGTCTATTGATGTCAGGCTAGTGACCTGAAAAGGTCCTTTATTTGCAGTTAGATGTTTTACAGCTAAACCCCTTTGAACCAGATTATAAATATGAAAAGAAGATCTCTCCAAAAAAAAAAAAAAAACCTCTGTTTAGGACAGTTCCATCCGTCAGCAGTGAAAAGAAGCCAGCGCATATACGAATGAATCTTTCATGCAGAGAATGAGATGTGAGCTGGAAAAAGGGATGTAATTGGCCGTTAAATGTGTGGACTGTCATTCACAAATGATTTTCTCCCTGGGTAATAAAAACATAGGGCTTCTCTCAGCTCACTCATCTGGGAAAAGGATTACCATCTTTTTAACCCTTAGCTGGTGTATTTCTATTGGCAATTGAAAAAGAAAAATCGTACATCTACATGTATGAGGTAGATTGCAGTCTGGCTGCACTAATGGTACAATCAACACCTAATTTTTATTGTGTTTAACACTTTTTGTGATAAACATCTTGCTGTGTGAAACAATTTTCATGAATATGCATAACAAATCAGAGCACAGTGAAAAGCCGCCCTGTAAACCACAAGCAACCTAAAAAATAAACACATGCAACAGCAAAGGATACAAATAAGACTTACTGTAAAAATAAAAGAAAATGTAAAAGACTCATGGTTTGACCTTGGCACTAAGTACATGTTTTGTACAGGGGTCTCCAGGGTTTTCCCTCTAGGTAGTTCAGTTTTAGATCCACACCCTAAAAACATGGATGTTAAGTTAATGGGTAACTCTAAATGCTGGAGTGAGTGAGGGTGTGAGCTTGAGAGTGCATTGAAATAGATTTACACATAGTCCAGAGTTGGATCTTGTCCTATGCTGGCCAATAAAAGCTCTGCCCCCACATGATCATGAACTGGATTAAGTTGGTTTAGTCAATGGACAGATGAATACATTTAAAGCTACCTAGACATAAACTGAATCTACAGCAATAATTGTTAACTACAAAGCAAACCTACCCAAATGAGTTTGATGTACTGTGTAGAATCGTCCTGTTTGTAAAACATCTTACACTCCAATAATGACATCAAAATATGCTTCAGAAAAGGGAACTGCAAATAGGATTATATAATAGGATTCAGCCCAGCAAAGCTTGCCAATCCTAAGTTCCAAATTTTTCCAAATAGCAAAGTTCCCAAGTACACCAATTCCCGTAAATACTTAAAATGCTCACTAGAGGGTGAAACCTTCATACCCTGTCTAGTCACTAAAAAGGACAATGAGCAATCTTTATAAATAAAAAAAGAAAAGAGCACAAAAGGCAAAGCAAACCATTTCCAAAAACACAAATCCAAAGAATAGTCAAAAACAGAGTGCAGAGATGAAAAATCCAGTAAACCGCAAAAAGCACAATAACAAAAATTATTATAGAATCTCACCACCAAATTGCACACAATCAGAATAGACTGTGAGGGATTGGGAGTTATCATGTGGTAGAGCAGGTCTGCTGCTTAACAAACAGGAGCACATTTTAAAAAATAAATAATTAATTGGCCGGCTCAATCTCCATTGATGTGTGTGCTTGCACAGCTGCAAGAGATTTATGAGGTAATTAGGGTGAGACGCACCTGAACTTGAGGGTACAGTCTTTCTCAATTGCTTCATCGGGTTCTTGAGGTACGTGATTGAGACACTGTGCCAAAGGAGACATAAAAGGAAGAGTTGGCATGGGAAAAAGGAAGAACATACAGTAGACTGGCCAGAGAGTGAATGAAAGGAGAAAGGAAGGATGGAGGTTAAAAGAAGAGTAAGAAAATTGGGAAGAGAGACAGGAGAGAGAGAGAGAGAGAGAGAGCCTCAGGGTGAAGAGCCTGACGCCGAAGAGAGGGCGCTCCTACTGAGCGACTGCCAGAGAGTAGATCTTGCAGTGTTTCCTGCAGACGCCAAGGAACAGACGGTGGGAGATATATACAGCTTGGCAAGGCACCCCACGGTTGCCGAAGGCCTAGCAATGGGGACCCAAGCCTGGATAGAAAATGGTTGACTGCACCTGTCAGCAGGCATCTCCTCTTCCTGCAAGGTCTGGACAGGATAAATAGAGGAGATGCCAGATTTTAGAAGTATGGGTCTCATGAATTTTTTACAGGAACTATCTCTTAGGGTTTATCGTTGTTTTTAAGGGTTTATTTATGGATTGATTTTAACCTCCACTGCCTATGTTTGGTTTTATCAGGTTATTTATTTATTGAATTTTTCCACTGCACTTTTTTTTGAACACCATTTATTTTTATTATTTTAATAAAAGCACTGGAGCACTTTGCACCAACCACTTGCTTTGTGTGTTGTGTCCTCATCTACTGGCTCATCCCTCTGGTATGTTATTGGCGGTAGTGGGTTCAAGAGGCTCCCTGGATCATCTAGGAGAGTGGAGTCAGCCCAGACTGTCACATGTCCTCAGCCTTAATAGGGCAGCCCCTTGACGGTGATGGCCAGGTGGCCCTACCTCTTGTGGGACCACCCAGAAAACAGACAGAACTTGCACAGAAATCAATACTAGACCTCACCTGTCTCTAGTGATCATTGCAAAGTCAAAATTCCACTCCATTATAAAAAGTTATTCACCTTTACAAATGCTCTGTCCACAGCTAGGAACCCACAAGAATGCACATTTCTTTGGCTCGTTCACAGGTGACAATTGCGCATGCAATGCTTAATTCTTTTCATATCATAGAACAGGAGCACTTACTAGTAAATGACCTGCAAATGACGGCACAGTGCAAGACACCGCTTTCATCACGATAAAGTTGGACAACTCAATTTTGCCAAATCGTGATGCAGCCTTCCTCTTTGTTGCATCTGCTGAAAAACCATCGTGCACCCACCCCCATTCACCCCAGGTTGGAAACCCCTGCTCTACAATATCCAAATTACTAAGTAAGTTCTCTGTTACTGTTATGGGGCTGTTGACTTGTGTGAACTTCAGAAAAGTGCAGTTTAAGCAAAACTGTTGACACATACCATTTGAACAAGCTGGTTTTGCATTTTAGACCCACCTGCATGCGCACACACTCTGAAAAGCTGGTGAAAGACAAAACATTCAAATATTACCAAAAAAGCAAAATAGTACTTAGCATGGCTTTTATTGCTAGTTTAACTCTGCACAAACCAATAGCTATATCATCATCATCATTAATTGGATATAATGTAGAAAATGAGTGAGTTCTTGCCTGGCTCCTCATCTGTGCCCAGTTGTCTTGCATTTAGAGGAGATTTCCAAAATGCTGGATGGAATTTTTTTGAAGAGCAGCCTGATCTTAAATCAGAGAGATGGAGAGACAGTGAACAGTAGGTATAGTAGATAACATTTTATCAACTTATTCAAATATTTTATAATTAGTAAAAAATCAATTGATCCTGGATACCTGTCCTGTCTGTCTTTCTCTGTATAAACATAATATATTAGCATGTTTCTGGCTGTAGATTTTGTGTTTCACATTCACCTCTGTCTTATTTGCAGTTTGTATATGTTTGCTTTTGAGATGCGTTTTGTCTTATACCTTGCATAATGTCTAATATTTCTACTATAATCTAAAAAAAATGTATGTGTGTTTGTGCATATTCCTTCCTTCCGCTAGTTCAGCTCTCGCCAACTGCTTTCACCTAATTCCAAGATCACATGTCTAGTGTTTAGAAAGATCTTTTAAGCTTCCTCTAAGAATGACTGCTTGAGCAGGTCTGTGAATTATAAAATCTCTGGGGCCATCCTTCTAAAACTTCCCCTTGCAGCTTCAGGTGTTTGAGCAGCTCCTTCTGATCTTCAACTCCTTCCTAACGTGTTAGACCATTCCCACATCACCAGTCTGTCATAGAAGGTTTTAAAGCTAAAGTGCCTCTGTACTGACACTGATCTATTTGGGGATCTCTCAATATCTCCCACACTGCATATTGGTGTTTTATCTCAATGGCACCTTCTGTCAGTGGTCCCCAAATCCCAACAGGAAATCTTTTAGCCTGAGTACTGTCCTACATCACTTTATAGTCAGAGTCCCTATCATACACAAAGTTAACTGGTGACTTTTAACTGGACCATTATAAGTGAGCATGAGTATGTCTATACGTATGAACCCTGCGACGAACAATAATCTCATCTAGGGTTGGTCCCTGACTTATGCTTTTAAAATGTTTTCATCTCTGTGTGACTCAGATGTTTCAAAATGAACTAAGAGAAAACTGTATGTAAACCAAGCTCCCAATGCACTATTAACAAAAGACCTCAGAGGGCAGGGACAAATCACTCTAATATCAAGCTGCATGTTCCATAGTAATGACCTTTCCACTCTCAGGTCCCGCAATCCCAATATCCAGCTATGCCTCCTGGAGGAAAATTTAAATGTGCAGAAAAGCATGACATACATGAATATGATTGAAAACTGAAGATGGATTACACTTGGGCTGTAATACTCTGCTCTCCGGGGTACATAACCAATAATGCAAACCACAAGCTTCTCTAGGTTAAAAAGAATTCCACATACAGCAAAAAACCTCAGGAATATTTATGAAAAATCATAAATATTTGTTATTTGTTTTCATTTATTTTGTTTTATATTTTTATTAAAATTTAGCAAAGAAAAAGGGCTCCTGCCGTTGGATTGCATTTTTTTTTTTGTAAAAGTATTTATGATTTTTGTGAAAACCAGTGTAAAATAATGAGACTTAATTATACTATGGACCTTTTGAATAGCATGCATGCATTTATTCATTTGCATTATTGTGGTATTTAGGACAATGTAAGCAGCAGTTCTGAAGAAACCTCTCAGAAAGAGAAAGAGAGCTACACTGGCTGTTGGAGTGCACCATTCCTTGGCTGTATAAAGGGACATTAGGATGTTCATTAGAACATTAGAAGGATGAGCACAGGTCATTCAGCCCAACAAAGCGTCCCATTAAGCGGGTAATTCCATTCTGTTGCCTCAGAGTTGACCCCTCCAGTAGCACCCATGACAGTTAAGGAGTTATGAAGACTTAGTAAGGATTTGGAACAACTGCTCCATGATACTAGGAGGTAGGGATAAACAGTTTATGCTAATCATGTAGGGCCAAATGGACACAAGGATTCTTCCAGATCTATAGGTGGCAGCACATGCTCCCTACCTGAGGCAGATGGGATTGCAGTGCTCCTTAAAGAGTGAACCTGTAAAGAAGTGAGCTGTAAGGTAAGATATCAATGCTTCTGCTTTATTTAGGAAAGTCAGAGTTTCCAGTTTTCATATTTTGTCATCATCATTTTCTTTTTTTTTTTTTTGAAGTTTTATTAATTTTATTGCAATCCATACAAATCAATCAATTTTTTACAAAAAGAAAAATTGAGTTAAGGACAAATCGATCCCCACCCCTGAGAGAGAGAGCAAGGCAAA
>JANRMT010062796.1:10777512-10833212 GCA_026402145.1 Polypterus bichir lapradei | reverse complement strand
TCGTACATTCGCTCCTCATTTCGCTCTCAGCCGGCGACGATGTGGCGGACTGTGGTCCTGAGGAGTCTGGGCTTTCGCCCATTTGATCCAGGTCAGTCTCTGAAAGGCTGTATCTTGAACTAGGGCTTGCTGATCTTAGCTTGGATGCAGCTTTAGTTTTCGGTTCTTTTGGTTTCTTGTTGGCCATGTTTATATATGCTTACATATACTATAGCAGTGCCCCTCGGGTTGAATAAGTACAGGATATCTCAGGATAATAAGCAGATAATATGAAAAATAACACCGCTGCTAGTGGAGCTCCACTTCAGACGTCCATCTCTCGCAACGGACGAGACCAACTATTCTTGTCATCATCATTTTCATTCCATTTTTGGAGGTGTTGGTTGCAGTGGTAACATAATGTGCTGGGCTTCTTGTCCCCAGAAACTCCCTCCAGCTCCTCCTGGTAGAAACCCTGCTGCCAGTTGATACACAGTAATCCCTCTGTGTTGACCTGAGTCTGCCTCTTGGCTGTTTTCTAGTTGTTCTAGAATCCAGCTTTTTTAATCTCTCTAGTCTATAGTTTTTGTTTTTTGGAGCTTGTTGGATTTGTTTTTCCAGTTGCTGAAATATTTTTTTTTTTGCTATTGCCATAAATCTGTGTTTCTTATTATTGTAATTTTGTTTGCAGATTTTAACTTATTATTCTAGTTATTATTAATTTCTATTATTTCGGTGATGACATTTTGTGCTCTGTGTGATACTGTAATTTTGTGACAATTTTCCATTGCAAACATGAGATGGCTGCAGTACAATTCTTACTGTATGATGGAGTGGAAATAAAAAAACAGTCCTCAGGCGAACATGGCTTCCCGGCTGGCTATCCCGAAGAAACTTGAGTCTGACTCACCAAACGGGAGCACCCGGAGAATCTCAACCCCTGGCCTCTTCTCAGGGATTCGCCACACTGTTTCAACTTTGGGGTGGCCACCCATAAATAGCAGACATCCCTGGGTGAAGTCTGATCATGAAGTATTCTTTTAAGCGTAGAAGACCGCTCTGCTTGCCTTCTGCTTTTTTTCCTGCTCCTTGATCCACCATTCCCCTTAAAAAGAAAAGTTTCCCACCGAAACATCCTTTCCCTGCTTAGTTGTCATAGCAACATGACGCCGGCAACTGGCATCTGGAATCCTTACCAGACGGGATTCTCCCAGCACTTGGTCGTCCAAAAAAGTGCCTGAAGAGATATTCCTTAGACACTCTCCTGGCCACATAATACAGTGACGGCTAGTCTAGAAAGCCAACCCGCTTGACGTGTTATGTAGCCTTGCTACATAGTAGCCCACCCCCAGGATTCCTCTAGGGGGGACCAAAATATGGTTTAATGCTAGTTACATTAACAGTATCTATTTTGGACTCAGAGTTAGTCCCCTTCTTTACCCTTCTGTACTGCACTTTCATTTCATTGTTTTAATTGCCACTCAGAGCTTATAACCATAGATGAGAAGAAAAATGTAAACCAGCTAGTAAAGTGAAGTTTTGTCTGAGGACTTAACTTCTCCTTCACCCCTCCAATGTAATACAACATCCATAAAGTTAGTCCTACTGCACCGACTTACGCACAAAAACCCTGTGGTCCTACGTCTACCTCTCTTGGCATAGTGGCTCAACCCTTCAGTGAAATGATGGAGACCTTAGATTTGGAGGTGCTAAATGTCATCCTAACCACATCACATTCAGTGGTGTAACATTTAATGCTATGTTTGATATTAGTCTGTACATTGTTCTTTTTTTTATTGTATACTGTTTTTTGTTTTTTCTTTCTCTGCACCCATATTTTAGGATGCTGAATCCAGTTCTGCTGTTGGTTTTAACAGATACAGGGATTTTAATAGTGTTAATAAAATTCAGCTTCTTCCCCCATTGCCATTTTGAATTTCATGGGCATCATCATTTGTGTGGCTTTGTTTAGCAGTTGATATCTGGTTATTATGAGGTGGTATGTGGGGCTGTGCCACGTGATGTCACGGACCATTACATATTAAGGTCAGTGGTTTTGACTTCTGGATTATCTGAGTTTGAATACAAAATTATTGTTTGTGGGTTTATTGTTTTTTGTGCAATAACATAGTTCTGAATTTTGTCTTTAACTTTAAGTTTTCATTTTGGCTTTGATGCTGCTTTGTGAATTCATTTATCTCCCTGTCTTTTTTCCCTGTGCCCTTGTGGTGTGCTTGCTCTTTTTCCTGTGTAACAATATTTAAATAAAACAAAGACCTACTTTTTGGTTGGAATTGTGCATTTTTGTACATACAGAAGATGAGACAAAACAGAATCTGTTAGCATTATCATCTTCACATAACTTATTCACATTGGAAGTTGTGCACTGATATATTGGGAATTGTAAAGAAGACACCAGTCTGGGGAATGTTACAACTGCTAAAATACATTAGCCTAAATTCAAGAGAGAAGAAAAAAAGGCCAACAAGGTGCTGCAATTGGAGAAGAAAATAATAATAATAATAAAAAGGAATTGATTCATCATTGGATCCTGGATGGGGATGGACTGTACTCCCTTAGCTGGTGTGCAAGCCAAAATAAGGTCAGGAAGGGAGCTGAAGTCATTCCCCCCTGTGCCAGGAAGTAGATATGGAGTGATGCTGTGGAAGAAAGTTCACCAGAGCTGGTGTCCTTGCAGCCATGGATGAACATGTTGGCTGGGGAAGCAACCCAACCAGGGTGGTTGACAGTCCCTTTTCCAGTCAGGAAGCCAGAAATACAGGATAATGAGAAACTGCCTGCTATGGGCAAATTGTTTCCAAATATGCTGGGTGGCATCATTCCTTCTGCCAGGCCCAAAGAATGGACGGCCACATGGCAGCATGGGAGCTGAGGTTCTGGCTTCCCTGTTGGTTTTCTGTGGCGGCAACCAGGGGAAGTTGCCAAGAATACTGCTGAGCAACCGTGATGATCTTGCCTAACCTGGAATTATCTCCCAGAGACAATTGATTAAGCACCAGAAATACTCCTGGGTTGGCTGTTAAATGAGATAGTCCTCCACTTATCCCGTGAGCAGGAATTTTGAGTGGAAAAGGGCAACACTCGTCTGGGGTGACAGGTGAAGTAGAATAGAAGGAGAACAAAGGAAAACAAAGGAAATGATTGGTTTGTGCCGGCAAATTCGAAAAGGAACCTCTTGAAAGGTACTTTGTTAAATAAAAGCATGGATTGTGAACCTGTGACTTGTCTGTGCAATTATGTCTGGATTTTGGGGCTCAGTGGTGCCCCCTAAGGGCCACTCATGACACAGTTATGAACAACTGAATCATCATGTAACCCCAAATATTTTAAACACTCCTCTGTCTTGCAGAAAAATTTTACTGTTCTACCTGTACTATTTTTCCACAAAGAGATTTGGGGGTCATAATATGCATTTGGCTGTCTGTGATTTAGGGAAGATAGATAGATAGATAGATACTTTATTATTCCAAGGGGAAGTTTGACTTTTCACAGAACCTCTTTAAATAAATGCATACATAAATAAGTAGATAAATAAGTAAATAAAAAAAGAAACACACACACCTTGCGTCTGAACACACACCAGAATGACTTAAAAGGAAGAAAATTAAAAAGAACGAAAACATCTCACTTGGCTGTCACAGTCACAGTAAGGCATTATTCAGGCGTATTGTTATTGGTATGAAGGAGCCCCAGTAGAATTTCTTAATAACTTCTGCTGAATAATTTGTTGGTGAAAGTCCACAGTGTTAGTGTATAATGGAGACGATGTGCAGCATAGTTCATATTGGAACTCTGTTGTGTTTTAACTCCCTCCTTTGCTACTACCTCCAAGGGGTCCAGACTATGTCCAATAACCGAACCCGCCCTTCTAATTAGTTTTGTTTTTTCAGTGGGCCTCTCTCAAATCCATTTCATCCAGTTCAATGTGGCTACGGGCCATAGCCTATCCTGGCAGCATTTGTCACAAAACAGGACTCAACCCTGGCACTGGTTCATCACAAAGATGTGGAACTGATAAAAGTTTCATTTATCATTGTCACACCACACGCTAAAATCAGAAATAGGGAGCATGTACTTTGAACTGCTATGACAGAATTTCAGGTATCTCTAATAAAATAAATAAACAGTTGAAATAAAGAAGCAGACATATTCATTGACATGAGTTCAATTCAGTATTCATACACTAAGATTAAATGTTAGAGGCTAAGCAACATTATACACAAGATAAGTATTTAGTGGACAGGTGCTTTAACTTTTTAACATTACAAATTGAAAAAAAAATTGAAATTTAAAAATTCAAGTCATTTTCACAGGATCAGGTTGAACCAGGCTGTGTTGAGTACTTTAGGGTCAAGCAGTTGAAGTCAGCAACTAGGCAGGAATGTTACTGTAGACATCTGGTAGAACATTTTAAATTTACATTAGTCATCAGGTTTCTAGCAACCCCCACAACAATCTAAAAAAGCACAAATTGTATGAGCTCCATTCTGTGGCTTTGGATTCCCCTTAATGGATAAAGATGTGGTTGCTTGAGCCTTGGTTATAGTGGAGTGGTTCTACTGAGTTCCTGTCTTCATATGCTGTGTTTCTCAGTTAGGGGTCACCTCCTATGACCATGAGCAGAACCAGCAGGTTATGAAAATGGATGTTTGGACAAATAATAATGCTAATTTAAATCTGTTGTTTTTGCAAGTGGCAGAATTACAGTTTGTAGTACATTTTTGTAAATAAAATTGCTCCCAATCCTTCCTTTAATGATGTTCTGTACTTGCAATTGCATTTTTTATAATTCAGTGATTATGAGATGAAACTAGGCCAATGTAAGTAATTTGCAAAATTAGAATATATTATTTGGCTTATTCTCTCAGGTTAGATATATAATTTTTCCAAACAAATTTTATTCAGGCAAGTGAAAGCATTTTGCAGAAAAGAATACTTTATGTGGATTTGGATGAAAACTCCATTGTCCAGGATTCCCTGCTGGTCTTTGGGGCACCTTTATGCTGCAGGGAGGGCTCTATCTGGCGGCCTGGGGGTATTGGCTGGGATGACAAGCCGGCTATAGACCACAGTACCCCTCCCCCAGTGAAAAGCCATGGTTTGGAGTGTCCTGTCCCGCGAGTAACATCTTCCTCCAAGATGATCCAAAGGTCGGGCCTCGGCAATGTAGCTGACACTCCCGTGCAAACCTAGGAGGAACAGTATAAGAATAAATATTTTGATCCCCTGCCCTCCTAGGACAACTTCTCCATATGTGGCCCGACCTGTGGCATTCATAGCACAGCTGCAGTCCCCTTGGTAGTCTCTCTCTGCAAGACTTGAAGCACCTCGGTACTTCTGGCTCCACCCTTTTCTCCGCTGATGAGGATTTATTGGCCGCCCTTGATCTTTCCCCTTTTCCATCTTGTCAGGAGACCCCTGTTTTATTTTAGTGATCTCCTGTTTAATCTGGGGCTTGCCCACAGTCTGAGTCTCTCTATGAGATAGAGAGAGACCCTTTACTGTCTGCACTCCTTTAGATTTATTTACAACACGGGTCGGGGTCTTCAGGACCGAATCGCTCCGAGAGGCAGCACTATCCAGCTGCTCCGGTTCGATCGGCCCTTCCCCTGACCACTCGGTCAACGTTGTAGGGCTCACAGAGGATTGGCACCCGCTACTGATCAATCGCGGGCCCGGTTCACTCTGCGTCCTTCTATTATGTATGGTACGGGTCTCGCTTACCTGTACCATCTAATTAATTAATACTTCTCATTAAACTTTGTGGAGCCGACCCGGACACAGACAGGCGGACATGGTGTAATTCACCACCACACGTTTATTTACAATATCTACAATTATTCCAATGGTCACACAGACCCGAATAATGGTCACTAAGACCCAATAGTGCACAAACTACCCCAAAATACTCAGTCCTGGCCACATTGCCTCTCTTCGGGCCGCCTCCAGCCTCCACTCTCCACTCTCCACTCTCCACTCTCCACTCTCCACTCTCCACTCTCGCTTCGTCCTTCCTCCTCCCGACTCCAGCCCTGAATGAATGGAGACGGCCCCTTTTATAGAGTCCCTGGATGAGCACCAGGTGTTCCCGGCATTCCTCCTCTGGCCACGCCCCAGCGTGGCGGAAGTGCCGGCTGTCCTCCCGGCAGCTCTCCGGGTGCCGTCCTAAATCTTCCCTCCAGCACTTCCTGGTGTGGCGGAAGTGCTGGGGTAACAGGTCCCCAAGGCATTGGGGCGCCTCCTGGCGGTGACCACGGGCCCCTACAGGGTGGAGCTTCCATGCCCTGTACCCGCGGCCCCCAGAGCAACCCAGAAGACGGCCCCCACGTGATCCAGGGTGGGCGTAGACCCACATCCGGTCCCTCATGGCGTCCTGGCCGGGTCGTTGCCCCTGGCATCCCTGACAACTTGTATCTCGCGAATAT
Organism: Polypterus bichir lapradei; assembly: GCA_026402145.1. Taxonomy (NCBI): domain Eukaryota; kingdom Metazoa; phylum Chordata; class Cladistia; order Polypteriformes; family Polypteridae; genus Polypterus; species Polypterus bichir. The sequence continues at coordinate 10,826,787 of JANRMT010062796.1, read as the reverse complement.
CATATTCGTCGTAGGCATGACAAACGCCAGCAGCAGCGTGTCTATAAACTTAATTTAAACTTACGGTTTACACCGTGCTATGTTTCCGCAGTATCTGCACTTTTGAATATGCTTGTATGCGTCACTCGCTTCATATTCTTTTGCTGCCTTCTCAATTGTGTAATGCGTTTTTTGTTCAGTGCTCTTTGGAGCTCTTCCTTGTTCTCTACGTACTGTGTTCACAGTCAGTTCACGTGAGTCGCTCTCTTGTGTGATCTTGCAATGTCCACGGCTTTATTTAATGTTAGCTAACCTGGCACTTAAAAGTTTCTCTCGCACTTTCGTTGAGTTTGCGCCAAACACTAGACCATCTCATCTTCGTTTGCATAAGCACAGTCCTTCACCCGCGAATATTTACCTTATATGGGCCGGCACTCAATTACGTAGGAGGCATGATGATTCAGGACGCAACTCCGCCTCACACGGCGAACAAGCTGCACGCTATGGCCGTATATATGTTCGAAAGTAGAATCCAGTTATGACCGTTTCGCATAGAATTTCGAAATGAAACCTGCCTAACTTTTGTAAGTAAGCTTTAAGGAATGAGCCTGCCAAATTTCAGCCTTCTACCTACACGGGAATTTGGAGAATTAGTGATGAGTCAGTGAGTGAGTGAGTGAGTGAGTGAGTGAGTGAGTGAGTCAGTGAGGGCTTTGCATTTTATTAGTATAGATATATATACTATGTGCCCCCTACTCACTTTGCCCCTGAGACCACAACCCACATGCTGCAATGCAGGCTTCCATAATGGAGCTTGCTAGATGGAATGCTGCCACCCATTGCAAGGGGGGATGCTCTGCCGATAGCAGGCAGTCAACCATTGTGCTGACCTTCCAGTTTCCTGAGTCAATGCCGGGTGGTTGTTAGGATGCCACTTCCGATGTAGCTGCAGTAACATCCTTCCACCTCCGCGTCCTGGCATGGAAAGGACATATCACTATCTCCCTGGCCTTCTGCTATCAAGACTTCCTGGCCAGGTAAGGGAGCAGTATTCATATCGGTTTGCCTATCACAATATATTTATCATTATTATAACAGAAAGCATAAGAAAGTCTTCAATAAAAAAAGACAATAAGGTCAACTCCCAATACTAAAACCTGCCTCCCCATAATTTATACAAACAAATACAGAAGCCATAAGATCCATAGATCTCGTAAAGTGTAAACTTTCTCAAAAACCATCCACTACCAACAAACTAAAGTACTGATGTTTTCATAATAGAAGCAAACCATCCAACCTTCTAATCCATTTCTAGGGTCCAGTTGATGTTTGAGCACAACCCTGGATCTAGTGCTGGGCACACACATACTTATAGCTTGTCAGTCAGAGACAGTCACCGGCGTTTAAAGTCAGTGTCCTGTAGCTGAGAGGTAGCGGCACTAATGTGTGACCCACTAAATAATTACATTAAAATATATACAAAGGATGGAGGCACATGTGACAACTTACTACTATATATACAGTTGATGCGCTCACCCTCACACTATCCTAAGTTAGGTTTTTTAGTAAGTCTGCATTTTATTTACCAGCCCCTACTTGCTGCTGTTGCTTCTACAGACTGAGATGTCTTTTTATCCTTTTAAGAGAAAGCAGATTTAGAAAGTGAATCAAATTCAGTTCATGCAGTTTATTTTTATCAAGCATACTTCCACATTTGAATCTCTTGTACTATACAATAATAACAAATATAACATGAAACAATGCAAAATAAAATGAAACATAATGAGTCCTGATGAAAGAATATGTTTCTTTAGTCACCTTGAGTAGCAGAGAAAGAAAAACACAGAAAGAAAACTATGGTGGGATCCCTGTGAATACGGTTCATACAGAGCTGCAGATGTAACAGCTCAGATGAGGAAAGTTGCTGAGCTTTCCATCAAAAAGCCAAAAACATGTGAGCCACCATATAGCTTTTGCAGATCAAAGCAAAGGATCAGTATGTTGATTTGTTCCTCATCTCCTTTAATATATACTGCTCAAAAAATTAAGGGAACACAATCATCACAGTCTAACACCAAGTCAGATAAGCTTCAGGGATATCAATCTGCCCAGATAGGAGGCATAAGCGATTGTGAATCAACTTCACCTGTTTGATGCAAATGAAAGTGACAACTGATGCACTGGGGAAGCAACAGCAAGGCAACTCCCAGAAAGGGCATGTTTTTGCATATAATTGCTCTCTCCTTATCCTTCCTGACTGATTCTTCTCTAGTTTTGTATTTTGCTAGTCTCCTTGTCACTGCTAGGAGCATGAGGCAGTAAATGAAGCCAATTCAGGTTGCACTGGTAGTCCAGCTCCTCCAGGATTGCACATGTATACATGCCTTCACAAGAAGGTTTGCTGTGTCTCACAGAATGTTCTCAAGAGTATGAATGGTATACTGGCCCCTTCTTTTGCAAAATTAAAGAAAAGAGTGTGATGTACAAGTATGGCTGAAATTTCCTTACACCGAATTTCAGACTGATTTTTACATTTTAAATTACAACATACCATAATCTCAAAGCCACTTAGTTCTGGCAAAGGGGTAGGTGAAAGATGGGAACCAGCTTGGGATGGAGCAGCAGTGCACTGCAGGTCATGCACAAACCTCTCTATTCACTTACAGTGGGCCATAGCTGACACTCTTTGGAGCTGCCAGAAGAAAACAGAGTGCTTGGAGAAAAGCCTAAGACACAGAGAGAACAAAAACCTCACTGAGAGATTCGAACATGGGATACTACTGATTTTAAATCAATCCATTAATTTTTATTTTTTTTCCTTTATGTTATTGTAGCACTGTGGTGGTCATCCTAGCAGCACTAGACAAATGTCACACAAATGAAGGACATACTGCCTCACACCTGGGTCGTGGCATTGAATCCCATTGCCCTCACTATGGATTTTCCCCCAACATCCCTAAGACGTGTCAGGTCAGGTCAGGTTGGGGAGCATGCACTGGTACAGCATGTTGCCGCACCTACCACATGATGCAGCTTGGGATCCTGTTTGGCAGCCCCCAGGCAGACACATGGTCCAGTCCCACTCCCCATAAATGACCATCTATGTGCTGCAGCCTAGTGGGTTGTTCTTGCTCATACTCTGTTCAATGCTTGCAATGGAATGGGAGGTTTGCAGGGTTGTGGGATCTAGTGGCTGTTCAGCATCTTATGCTGAGGAGAGATTAACTGATCTTGACTTTGCCAACAAGTCAATGGAGGCTCTGATCAGGCCTCATGAGAGACTGATTGAGGAATCTGAGTGTCTGGGTCTCCGAGTGTTAATGACCTCTTGGGCACAGAAATCAGCAGTGTGTCTGTCTGTGGAGAGAGTGTCGACCTTGTTGAGAGGCTTACTTACCTTGGCAGTGACATTCATGTCTCTCGTGACTCTTCCTATGAAGTCAGTAGACAGACTGGAAGAACATGGGATGTCATGAGGGCGCTGGGAAGGGGTGTGTGGTGCTCCCGATATCTATGCAAAAGGATGAAGGTCCAAGTTTTTAGAGTCTTGGTGATTCCAGTTTTGGTATATAGTTGTGAGACATGGACGCTATCCAGGTGACCTGAGACGAAGACCAGACTCCTTAGGTACTATATCTCTAAGACTTGTGTGTTTGGTTAATTGGCTCTGTGTGCCGTGCCACGGATTGGAACCCGAAACAGAACTGGTTACTGCCTAGTGCTGGATGCTGCTGGGGTATGCTTTGGCCCCAGTAACCTAGAGAAATAAGTGAGTTTATAATGGAAGATGGCAGTTTGAAGTGCTGCTACATACTGTAGCTCCAGTAGACTTTAATCAAATCTTAGCCTGGTCGGTTTCTGCATGAGGTGTGCACATTTTCATCTGGGATTCTGGTCTTTCTCCAACATCTAACAGTTGGTAATTGGCATCTCCTAACTAATAATACTGTAAGTGTGTAAGTGTGAGATAGATAGGCACCCTGTCCAAAGTTGGCTCCTTATTTACTCCAGATGATGCCTGAACAGGTTTCAGCACCCTGTCACCATGAACTGGCTAAGCAGGCACTGATGATGGATGAATTATTGCACAAGTACACAAGATGGGCATTTTGAGTGCACCTAAACAAAGGTCTGTCATTTCTTTTGTTTTATAATTACAGGTTTGTTTGTATGTAAGCCAGATCTGTGGTACATGTGCCAATGAAATCCATCTGGCACAAAGCAGAGGGAAAGAGAGAGACGAGGAGGAAGCCAGGTTTTCACTGTATTTCCCTTGTGCACTTTACAGAGATGCTCAGCTGTTTCTGCCTTCCAGATTTCAGCTTGCTTTGTCTTGCTTTTGCATGCAGCACCAACTGCTGTATAGAGCATTAAATCTCTGCACTGATGGTACTCTGTAGTCACCTTCTGTCTCCAGTGTAGAGTGCACTATTATTACTATTGTCATGTTGCATACATCTGGTTATGGTGATGTTTTCATTGCACCCCAATTATAATCAGCTGGAAATCAGAGTGTTTGCTCATACTTTTTATTAAAGCTGAATTGCTTTTTTAATAAAGTTTAAAACTTTTAATCAGTTATCTACTTCCTTTCCCATCTTGAGCAGGACACATAGAGAAACAAAGTTTGGCTTCTATTTCAGAAATATTTGTGTGCCTGAGGAATCGAAACAGTCACAAAGAAGAGAAAGCCATTCAATCCCAACATTCCATACTGTGCAGTTCTGCTAAGATGAACACCCTTCTAGAGGCAAAATGATCTCCTGAGGAATCTCCTTAAGCTGAAGGCGGTGAGATGGCTTTTGGGAGAAGTGATACAAACACATACCCACTTTCTCTCAGAAGCCAGCAAGGAGGGCCAGCCTCCACCTCCTATTCCACCATTTGCATAGGTTGTTTCCCAAACTTGACCTAAGATTTCCACTGTGTCTCCTGGTTTTTATCCCAGACAATTTATTAATCCTTTTCTCTTTCTGAGTTTACATTATTTTATTCTGGAATTTAACAGAGATTTAAATTTTATACTCATAGAATCCAATTGGTTTTCCTAAGCTTATATTATATAAGATAATGCATAATTAAATTTGTGTGTGCATATGCAGTTCATATTTATTACTATTGTACATACTCTTTTGTACTTATCTTTTAATGTTTTATTGTATTCACAACAGTACGGTGTGTGTGAGTACCTTTATAGTTGCAATAAAAATATGTGAACTCTTTGGAATGACTTGATTTTCAGCATTAATTGGTCAGAAAATATGATCTGACCTTCATGTAAGTCACAAGTATACACAAACACTTCATGATGTTGAACTCCTGTGGCTCTGGTAATACTGTGAAGTCTTTCTATCTTTGCTTGGATGCGCCGGTGGGTATACGACAATAGCCTGATGGACTTTGTTAATGACATCGGACTATTGTCTCAAACCCCCCAATAAATCCAGGCAAAAAAGAAGATCAAGAGCCTGTGAGTGAACTCCACCAGAAGGCTTCACTCACCATCACTGGGCAAGTTGTTGAAAGCCAAGATCACTAAAGCACACCAGGTCTTTGTTGCTGTGAAACCAGTGTGGAGGAATTAACTCTTTAGTCTTCATACCAGGCTGAGGATGTTTTACACAAAAGTCCGTGCTACTGTATGGGGCAGAGACTTGGAGAGATACCAAACACCCTGACCACACCCTACAGGTTTTCATTAACACCTGCCTACGACAGGCTGCGTGCATTAGGTGGCCAGAGTGGATTTCTAACCAGAAACTCTGGTAGAGAACCTGGCAGCATCTCATCGTCAATATCATCCTGACGAGAAAATGGAAGTGGATAGGGAACACTCTATGCAGGGAATAGACAAATATTTCATGGTATGCCTTGGAATTAAATACCTAGGGAAAAGTGAAATAAGAAGATCAGTCCTAATATGGAGAATAACCCTACAGTCAGAACTCAAGACCATCCGTCTATCTTGGGGAGAGGCAAATCAGGTAGCCTGACAGAGAGAGATATACAGTATACCTAGAAAGCCCTATGGTCCAAAGAGGAATAACTAACTATAACTACACACAAACACAACATTCCAATAGTAATAACAAACATAAAACTATAACATCTCATGTTTTTATTGAACACACCCATCAAACATTCACATTCTGCTGTGGAAAAAGTAAGTGAAGCCTTGGATTTAATAACTGGTCAAACCTCCTTTGACAGCTATAACCTCTAATAAGCACTTCTGGTGGCAGCACAACATTCAGGAGGAATTTTGGACCATTCTTCCTTGCAGCAGCGTTTCTCAACCTTTAAGTATTTGCGACCCGAGTTTTCATAGCAGTTTTAATCGCGCCCCACCTAACATTTTTTTGAAATGTAGATGCATATTTTATTATACCTGCTTAATTTTTATCGACATTTATCTAACTCTATATTTATTGTTCTTGTATCAGAATGTAGTTTATTTTGTTTTGGTTAAGTTAAGTTAATTTGTTTTGGTTTCAACAGATGCTTTTTTCATATTTTTGATTCTTGTTTTCTTTTTTTCACATCTTCACGCCCCCCTTTTTGTTACTTTGTGCCCCCCCTAGGGGAGCCCACCCCACAGGTTGAGAACCACTGCCTTGCAGAAATGCTTCAGCTCTGCCATATATTTAGGATGTCTAGTGTGAATGGCTTTCTTGAGGCCATTTCACAGCATCTCCATTTAGGATAAGGGCTGTGCTCTGACTGGAGCACTTTAAATAAGTGGATTTTCTTTTTCTGAAGCCATTCTGTAGTTGATTTATCTTGTTGTTTAGGGATATTGTCCTGCTGCATCACTCAACCTCTACTGACCTCCAGTGGGCAGACAGTCACCCTGACTTTATTCTGTAGGATATCTTGATAAACATGCAAATTAATTTTCCCCTCGATGATGGCAAGCTGTCTAGGCCCAGAGTCAGTGAAGCAACCCCAAATCATGATGTTACCTCTACCGTACTTCACCACTGGGATGATGTTTTCATGTTGGCATGTGGTGCACTTTTTCACACCATATGTACTACTGCATATTCTTCCTAAACAATTCAACCTTTCATCAGACCACAAAACAATTTCCAAATTGCATTGTGGAGTGTCAGGATGGTCTTTGAGAAACTCAAGGTGTGCAGCAATGTTTTTTGGAGAGCAGTGGCATCCTCGTTGGTGTTCTGCCATGGAATGAATCCTGTTCAATGTTTTATTTATGGTCGACTATGGTGAACAGAGATGTTAACCTGTTCCAGTGATTCCTTTAGGCCTTTAGCTGTTACTCTAGGGTTCTTTTATGCCCCTCTGAGCATTCTGTGCTGTGCCTTTTCAAGTTGTCTTGGATAGATTCCCACTTCTAGGGAGAATAGCTACCAGTGCTGGATTAACCATATGGACAGTTGAGAGGTTGGTCTGAGGCACCAGGAACTGTTGGGCACCCTCAACGAAGACCCTGGAACCATGAGCATCTCGATAGCTGCATGTGCCTTCTCATGTGCAGTCAATGGTAGAATCACAAAAATATAAATTTAAATAAATTAAAATAAAAAGCTGTTAAATTCCCATGAGGTTATGGACTTGTTAAGCACCTGTTTTCTCCACCTGTAGTCATGAAAATGAAATTGCCAGGCATCAGTATACTGCAGTTGATTAATTATATCCTTTTTTCATATGCATCCCACACCAGCTCCTGGATGTTACTTACACGCAGTCACAAATCATTTGTATTGATCACTATTTTCACTGCATGTTTATGTTTAGATGATGTTTGACACCATACTGTATCTAAAAGCTCACAATTCTCGGTGATGGGTCTGTGAGATCAATTTACTGGAACATGATCCTTCAAAGCCTTCCACTTCAGGAATATATAGTGTAGTTGGTAAGCCCAGTCATCATTTATTGAATCATTTGGTGCTTATCAATTGCTTGTTTACTAAAGAGCATTTTATTTATTTATTTTTTTTTGGTTTAAATCATGGTGAAAATGACTCCAGAAAAACTGAAAGAGCAAACAGTCTTCTATTTTATCCTTTTTTCATCAAACTCCATCCAAATCTATGGATGTAATCTCCCCAATACAGCATTGAAAAGCTCACTGATAAAATTGTTAACTTTTCCTAAACAACAAATGTATGTAGAAAGCTATTCAATACTCCGTTGACCCTTGACCTTCGTTGACCATATATGTGTACCAAATTTCAGGATACAGGTTATTTGATTTTTGACCTTGACCTTTGTGGGTTGACCTTTGACCTTGAAAGTCAATCATCACCTCAAAGGCGGATAGTGGACATCATGTAGTATATGTGTACCAAATTTCAGGTCAATAGGTCAAACGTTTAGCGAGCTACAGGTGATTTAAAATCCTGGACAGACAAACGAACAGCCACGGTAGCATATTATATAAGAAGATATGCTAGGTTTTCTCTGTTTAGAGAGTCAGTTCAATGCTATCTCTATATATAATCTTCATTTGGATCTTGATCTTTGTTTGTCCGCGAATGAATTAGAAGAAGAAGCACTAGATGGCAGTAGAGAGACAGCTAAAACATAGGCATTGCATTAAGAATCTCCTCCAGGCTTATACTACTGAGGACTGTAGTACTCCAGTCACACCTCAAAACACAGACCTTCAAACTAAACAAATTGTTGTGCTTTAAATTAACTAAAGAGATCATTTAGATCTTGATCATTGTTTGTCCGCGAATTCCACGCATGCGTAGACCACCTTCCAGTTTAGTACGTTGTTGTTACTCACGGATGTCAACAATGTGCCAGAATAACGAAAGGGGTGGTGGACAGTGTTACGCTGGTTAGCTCCTGAGGCCTGGTTAGAGAAGGAGATTGCTAAAGATAAAAGGTACGTGCCTACGTAACATTTGAATGAAAGAAAGACAGTGAGTAAAATGAATGACAACGTAACAACACGTTCTGGAAATTATTATTTTTACGTTGTAGCCGGCAAGTGCTGCGCGTCTCACGGTTGTACCGTGGCTTGCTCACATGTCAGTGAAGTGATCCCTATTTATGCTTTAAAGAGCCTGGATACCTATGTGTCCACCTTTTACAACCATTGCTCCATGTATATTGCCTTACTCTTTGGATTGCCACAAAGCAACCTGCAAGATTGGAGAAAGGTTGAGAAGACATCGTGAGAGGAAACGATAGCGTCGTGAAAACAAGACTGACTGTGAACGGACTGAAGCAGAAATGCTCCTATACCACCACATAATTACTATTTGGACAGTGATTCCGAGTAGGCTGTTCCTATCGAATCAATGTTCAAGGGTTTTCTTTTGTAATTTTGTTTCCCTTATAAAAAATTATAATACGGTGCAACGAAGGGACCAGTTCACGACTGGCAGCTGCATTTAAACAGGGAGCCCTTCACAGACAACTTTAACACGCGCAACGTAGTTGGGCGCACATGGCTAGTTTTTTATAAACATCCAATTATGATCCACAAAATCTCCTTTTGTACAGATAGTTAAAAGATGATATGATCAGCCTTATTCTGTTAATCTGTTATATTTTGGACTGTAAAATTTGAATGCCGTCGTAATTATAATTATTTTTCTATTTAATGTCCTTTCTCTTGTCGTGTATTTTGTTAACATTTTATTACCTTGCTTTAGTATATATAACTACAAGGACATTGCACAGTCCTTATATTGTTAGTTTGATTTTATTTTTGGGCAGAAAGAACTGGATAAAGTGCTAAAGAAATATGTAAAATGCCAAAGACACTAATTTTGTGTCTGTTGGCAAGAACAGCAAGATAGTGATTCATAAATCATTACCAATTATGATTGATTACACAGAGTCTAACAGTCCTGTGGAATTTAAGAAAATGGATACAGGTGCCAGGTGTCTCGCTTTCAAAAACTTGTCTGAATTTAATACTTTTTAAATTGTATTTTGGTGTATATTAAAGTGCCTGTTCCTCCATGTGTGCAGGCATCACAATGGAGTCTTAACCCAGCCCCAGTAGCTAACGTATTAAATTATCTCCAATTTACAAACAATTTGTCTAACTGTGGACTAATGGATATTTAAACTCTTTCTTTGAAATTACTTAGTAACCCTTATCCTTTTTATGCAAATCAACAATTCTTGATCGTAGATCTTCTGAGATCTCTTTTTTTTTGCAAAGCATGCTTCACATCAGAAGATGTTTTTTGTAAACAGCAAACTCTAAACATCTGTGACTTTTTTTATTGCTATAAACCACACCTCCAATCTTAATTCATTGGTTGGACTCCAGGTTTTGCTAACTCCTGACACCAATTAGCTTTCGCTAAAGTCAACAGTCTAGGGGTTTACATACATTTTCCAACCTACACTACGAATGATTTATTAACATATTCAAATATGTACCAGACTGATATATTAATTTGTGTGCATTAGGTAAACTAGTCTCTGTTTTTTATTGTAACTTATATGAAGATCAGACAATATTTTAAAACAAATTAATACACAAATGTAGTTATTTCCAAAGGGTTCACATTTTCTTGGTAAACATACATTCAAATAAATTAGTTATTATTATTACTGATATCAATGTATGTAATTTGGATCTTTTGCTGCTATTCAAAAAGAGGAAACCCTGTTATAAATTAACATCTGGTTCCTAAGGGTTGGCGTCATGTTCAAGATTGGTTCCTGCCTTACACCCAATGCTGCTGGCCATTGGCAAGCTTATATTGTAGACAGGTGACCAACCAGTTGTAAGAAATTGTTAGCTAATAACCAAAATGGATGCCAGCAACATTTGGGAAAAGTAATGCCTTCTATAAAAATGTCAGCCAAGGCATCATCTTTTGTCCTTTAACTGTGATCAACAATGTCCAGCAGATAGTAGTCACTGCCATTTTATCCTAACTTGGTGTTCTGGGATAAAAGATATTGGCCATCTGTGAGCATTGGATGAGCCTGTAAATAGCAGGCAGATTGGAATAATTTACTGACCAGGAGGAAGGGGAACTCGAGATGAAGTCTAGAAAAGAGAGATGGGCACTAGACAGGTTAAAGCATATCCACTGCCTCATTTGATATCCAAAGTTTGTCAAGGTACAATATGTGCTTAGAGGGAAAACACAGTAGGTTTTATTGTCCTTATAAATTAATGTACTAAACCATATTGAAATGTTTAAACTACCGGCAATCAAAATCTTTGGGATCTGTAAAAGAGTGAATTGAGGAGGTGTGTCCCACTACCTACTAGAGATGAGATTACATTAGAATTCCAGAGTTTGGTGTTTGGAGATATATTTATATTTAATATATTAATATATATAATATATTAAATATATTTATATTACATGTTATATTTTTAAGTTGCATCATTATGTTGCAGGTAGCAACTTTGTACTCTGGAGTCAATTCTGTCTAGGTTACTTCAGTCCAAAAATGTTGGGTTACGTAGACTGGTTGGGTGCTTAATGGTTTAAACTTTATGACTGAATTTTGCTGGAAATTCCTGAGTTCAAAGACGTGATAGGCTCTAGTTCTCCAAAGATATCGGCTACGAAATAGATGGGTGGATTTTGTTTGTTTAGGTGATAACGTGTTCTAATCCAGGTTTTACATTGGACTATCTGTTAAATTATGAAATTCTATTGTTAACTGATAGGAATGGGTTCAGTAGATTAACAATGCTAATGTGATGAATGGTGCTGAAAGTGTGCAAAGGTAATTTTGATTTAGAGAATAATTCTAGATATCATAAAGATAATTAGCGCATCAGGACTGCTCACTGTGACTTGTGAATTTAATAGCAAAGGTTCATTAGTAAGGTTTATTCCTAGCTTTAATGGTGTCCTTCTGTCTTCAGTAGCAGGACATTAGAACAATATAGATGAGAACAGGCCAACAAAGTTCACAAGTCCTATCCAATTAATTCTTCCAAAATAACATCAAGTCAAGTTTTGAAAGTCCCTAAAGTCTTATTGTCTACCATAATACTTGGTAAGTGTCTATGGATATCTGTGTGAAGAAAAACTTCCTAATGTTTTTTGTGAAATTTACCCTAAACAAGTCTCCAACTGTGTCCCAGTGTTTTTGCTGAACTCATTTTAAAGTAACAGTCTCAATTCACTGTACTAATTCCCTTCATAATTTTAAATACTGCAATCATGTCTCCTCTTAATCTTGTTTTGCTTAAACCTGAAAAGGTTCAGTTCTTTTAGTCATTTCTCATAATTCATCCCCTGTAGTCCTGGAATCAGCCTAGTCGCTCTTCTCTGGACTTTTTCTAGTGATGCTATGTCATTTTTGTAGCCTGGAGACCAAAACTGTATGCAGTACTCCAGATGAGGCCACATCAATGCGTTATAAAACTTGAGCATACCTCTTTAGTCTTGTACTCCACACATCGTGCAATATAACCTAACATTCTGTTTGCCTTCTTAATGGCTTCTGAACTCTGTCGGGAAGTAGATGGCACAGAGTCCACTGCGACTACTAAATCCTTCTCATAAGGTGTACTTTCAATTTTCAGATCACCCATTGCATATTCAAACCTAACATTTTTACTTTCTACTTGTAATGCTTTACATTTACTTACATTAAAGTTAAGCAAATACAGTGTAACACACTGTACTACAAATGTGCTTTTGTAAATGTAAGTTTTGTAACTTACATTATTTTGAAATGAACCTTTTTTCAAGTGATATTTGCTTCCAATTTTTAGATTATTGCTGGCTCCCTGTGACCCAAAATTCGATAAAGTAGTTTATTATCTGAAAAATATGGCCTTGCGTGCAAATTACAAATACATTTGAAGTTTAATTTGACTAATTGAATATTTTTTGTATTATTTTCACACATGACTCAATTAAACTTGCTGTATTTGCAGTTATTTTCAGAACGAGTACTATAGCAAGTGAATATTTTTATATTTGCAGTATATGGTGTGCATAACAAGATAGGAGAAAACGGCAAAAAGGTTTGGGGTACCAGAAGTACCCCAGTTTTTTTGCTGATTGTAAAGATGAAAAGATAATAAGTAGTGTAAATACAATACTGATCTGCCTTCTTCGTGATCATTTGACAGCTGGTGCTATCTTGAAGGCTGCTGGTAATTTATCTTGCCAGCAACAGTAGAAGAAGGGCTGCAGGCTGTAGTAAGCAGCTGTCACTTGTCCTCTTTCAGGTCTTCCTGACTGAGCATTAAACAGTAAAATGGGTACATGAAGATGTTACATCCAAAACCTTCCCTGGTGTTGCTCTTAAATTGTTCCCTGTAAGAGGCACTCAATACCAAAGCACATAATAATAAAACTATTAACAAATTAACATAGTGCAAGTAGTAAGAAACGTCTTTGTGCCAATAAAAGAGATGTAGAGAACCAACAATCAGTGTTACGTGTGGGTTTTTATATGATGCAATGAGCTGGAATCTGGTCCAGAGCTGATTCTTGCTGTTTCTGTTAACTGGTGGAATAGACTCAAGCTTGCCACAACCCCCTAATGGAATAAGTAATTTAAGTAAAATAAACAGAAAGATGGACGAATGAATATAAATTAAATGAAGATTTAGACAAGCCAAAGTTACCACTAACTACATTTTCTCTACTGTTGTTAAAAACATCTAAGAAGAATTGTAGATATAGAGTGCGTTTACATACAGGGATAATGTAAGTATCCTGCTTAAGCCAGAAATCTGGCTTCTTAAATTCCCGTTTACATGTGCGAGTCCACTTGTGGAGTTCTCCTTTGGCAAAAATGCTGCAATGTCATAAAGATGTGGTAAAAAAGGTTAAACATCATCAATGGCCGCTGTTAATACAAAAACAAGCATTGAGCCTGTGTCTTCCAAGATTGTTCTTCTAAATGTAGCACTGTACAATCAGCTCATCAGTATGAATTTAGTGATTTCTGAAATATTTAGACCAGGTGTCTCCAACCTTTTTTCCCCTGAGAGCTACAAAATATAAATGGCCGAGAGCTACTCATGTTTTCTAACGTTTATTCTCATAGCTTATTTCAACCCAAACAAACTGAATAAGCTTGTTTTGCCTGAACATTTACAAAATGTTGGTGTCCACAACTCACATTTTGCATTAAAACATCACAAAAAATATTTAGTTCACCTGCAAGTGAATTGTGTATGTCTGTATGCATTTTCTAGTGTATCCCACACTATTGAATTAAGCAAAACAAAACAATGCAATTACAAATACAAAGATATTACTTATTCATTTGTCATTTTGTTACATGTCACTGTTTCACTTCACAAAAGTATTTACATATCCAGTTGCATGTGTGATGTGTTTTTTAGTTAGTGAGATGACTGGCACTGCATGGAGTCAACAAGAGGGGTGTATGGTGGAGTGTAGCCACTTAAGTTCACTGTTATGGAGTCATTTAAATGTTCATCTGTCAGTCTTGTTCTGAACTTTGATTTCATTACATTCATGTCAGAAAAGGCAGACTCACAGAAGTGTGTAGACCAAAACAAAGCAGACATTCTCAGAGCTGCTTGGTGAAGATTCTTATAGTTATCTGGCTCTACTAAGCTCCAGAAATGCTGAGAATGCTGTTGTGACTTTAACTGCAAATTATTTTGAAGGTTTACTAATATATAATATATAAAATCCAATGTCTGTCTGTCTGTATGTCTGTCTGTCCGCTTTTCACAAGAGACCTACTTAACGGATTTAGATCGGGTTCTTTTTCTATAATTTGCTTGAACATTCTGGTTGATTTTGTGACTTCTCTATTTCACTATGTATGTATCACAGTTCACTTGCGGTACCCATTTATTTGTGCGAATTCAAGAGAGATGCAGCGGGCCGAGGGGAGGGGCCTTCCTCACTCACTCACCAGCTTCGGGGTGTGTTCCTTAACTCCGCTTAACTAGTGAATGAAAGAACAATTGAAGTCAACTTTGTTTGATATTTAAGATGAAGTTTTACTTAGGTCTTGATGAGTTTGAGTCCAGACGTTCTCTTAAGTGTATGCCACATTGAAAAGATAGATTGCAATTCAAATTGTGGATCGTGATTTTGTGTTAAAAGGCTCGTGATATGATTGTTTTTGGAAAGGTCGCCCACCCTTAATTTGACTAATCAAGTTTTCAAATTTATGTAGGATTCATTAACCCTTTGGCGAGCTACCTAGAAAGGGATTGCGAAGTACCAGTAGCTCGCGAGTGACGTGTTGGAGACCCCTGCCCTACAGGAAAGGCTCTGAAGTGTTTGTCGGATGGGAGAAGTTCAAATAGACTGTGGCATGTGTGAGTTGAATTCATAAAGATGTTGGTGGCTTTCCTGAGGCAGCATGTGCCATAAATGTCCTCCAGGGCTGGAAGCTGTATCCTCTGTGCTCTCAAAACAACCTCTGCAGCTGTGATACCACACACAAATACAATGAACAGGTTAAAATACTCTCTTTGGTGCACTGAAAGTAAAAAAAAAAAAAACAGTAAAGCAGCCTTGGTGTTTGGAATAGTTTGGCCATTTCTTGCACCATTATATTGTTACAGATTGCTTGTATGATTACAAGCAAGTGCCTTAAATTTGTAAACAATATCAATTAATTTTGGTGTATTTGATAAATCCCACATCATGAATGTGAATGTAAAAAGTAAAGGGTGACCACACAGAAACAGTAGCACTGCTTTGACGCTGGGTGCCGCCTCTTTGCAAAATGAAACAGAACAGTGCGTACGTATAGTGTGAGGCTGCCATGAGAATGTGAGCGGCTTTATGCCAAGTTTAGTTTTCATTCATCTCGAAGTGAGAATGGAAACGGGCGAATGTAATATTTTTTGTGCGTATGTATCATTTACACATGATAAATGCCCTAGGACTGAATATGGGATGAGCTTCTTCTGCCTTGCGCCATCTGTTGCTGAAGCAGAACCTCAAAAGGTGTCAGGTGTTTACAGATGATGGAAGCGCAGCATGTTCTGCGTACAGTTCTGTCCTGCCCAAGCGTGTACTATACACATAGAACATATTTTACAAAGGAGTCATCATTCAGTACTTCAGAGTCATTTAACATGGTAAGAGCTTTGTTCTCCCAGTATCTCTCATGTTAATGTGAATATTTCTGGTCATTGCCATCTCTGTAGTATCCGTGGTTAAGTGAATTTTCATACATTGAGGCCGACATAGAGTGTGGGAGGATGAAAGTGGCTGTCATTGTTGTTATGTAATAAGTCTGAAAGTCTGGACAGTAAAGAGACATGGTATGATGAACTAGGCAAGTAACATAAATGGGTACAAAAATTTGGAAAACGTCCAGAAAATTACTTGAAGTCAAATTAAAAAAAATATGGAAAAACACAAAGCTTAATTAGACTTGATAACAGCACCCCCAGTAATTCCAAGCAGCAAAAGGCAGCAAAAGTATAGTTGACATTGTCAGGCCAGGAAGGACGGTTGAGGACATGGCAGGACAATATCTATGAAAAATGTCCCCATGGACTCTTAACTTCAGCTTGGCAGTTTATTCCAGATTCTCATGACCCTTATAATTAAGTTTTCTCTGAGTTATCTTTGGGTTTGAATTTACTACCCTGAAATTTCTAACACTTCCTTGAGAATATACTGTATTTCATTATTAAGATAGAAGAATCGTGCTGTATCACTTTATCTATATCATTGAGGATTTTGAATACTTTAATTATGTAATTGACGCTTGGTGGCACAGTCGGTAGTGCTGCTTCCTCAAAGAGCCAGCATTCTAGGTGTGAAACCCTGAGTTTGCATGTTCTCCCCTTGTCCTTGGGGACTTTCCTCTCACATTCCCAAAAATATACACGTTAGACTTATTAGCAATGCCAAACCGGCCAAGTGTGAGTTTGAGTGTGTGACAGTGGACCATATAAAGGACTGGAACTCCAGGGATTTGGTTTCTACTATGCGTCTCATGCTGCAAAGATATGACTTGGACCCCAATGAAATGAATTAAGTGGGTTGCAGTATATTATGTTTTCAGTTATGTCACATAACTGGTCTTTTCCATTAAGGACTAAAGAGATTTAATGTCCTGATTAGATCTGCTTCTTTTTTTATTAGCATACTGACCAGATGTGGAGACACTAAAATAGCTTCAGAAGCACAATATATTTTCAGTATGACCTTCTTTGTGTTTAACAGTTTTAACAATCACACCTATCCTTTTATTAGACTTCTTATTTGCTTGTCTGTAATGAGTGAAAATTGAGAAGGAGGCATCAATTTAAACTCCTTCACTTTTTTTTGTAAGGGTTTTTATTGTGTAAGCTGTCCATCATGGAATTATTATTAATCTTATTTCTCTTCTTTCACATAGCATGTAGCATTTTTCTATGCATTTTCCAAATGTTTGCCCAGATTGTACAGGTGAATGCACTTTCTTGGTTTTCTTGGTATTTGTAATCTCTTCAGTTTTGGTGTTAATTGTAATTCAGTGGAACATCTTCTTCTTCTTACAGTCTTTGTCTGATTCTCATTACTGTGCTTTTGATAAGTTACCACTGACGACAATGTGATCATTCATCTTCGGTGCATAATAAACATGTGAAAGATTTTGTAAGCTGAAGTAACCCACATAAAATGCTTTTTTTTCAAATACTTCAATTGCCAGCTTAAAAGAAAGCCTAACAGTTTTGTTCAGCCAAGATCCTGCCCTTCTAAATGCATGCTGATTCTCATACAGAATTTTGATTTCATACAAGTAGTGCTCTAGTTCTTTTTCCCTCACTATTGCTTCCCTTATTTTATACAGGATAGTGATGAGCTGTATAATTACATTTTATCTCGTGGATTGGATTCACTTTTGCCACTTTCCAGTCAGCACATGTACAGTTTGAATGCCTGTCCTACTTGAAGATAATGATAAAAATGGTACGTTGGCGTCTATGAATTTTAGTTATGAAAGCATTCACTGCAGCTCTTGAAAGCATTTCCATCATTAAAGATAGCTAATAACATGCACATATGGGCCTGAATACGTATTTAGGCACACTCTCCTTTCATTCCACCTCATGCCAAAAATTACTTTAGCCTAATATTTCCCAAGGTGACAGTAAATCATTTATCTTGCTCCAGTATGACCACAGTCATATAGGGATTTTTCATGACAGGCCTGATTGACCGTGCAAAATAAGGATGACAGTTCATCAGGGAGGCTTTAATTAGCTACAGTATGGCAACTGTTAAATTGTGCAGCTGTGAGTGGAAATTAAATATTTGGCTTTCAAGGGGACCTGAGCATCTGCAATTTATTAATTTTTAGGAGATTTAATTGAACAATGACTCATAGAATATCAATGTAAATCACAATTACTGAAAAAGCACAATTCTCTGGACTTGCACATGTTAAAGTGTCATGATGTCATGATATGGTAAGGCTTTGCATCGGTGGTATGCTGTAAGTGGACAACAAAGGCTAATTTCTCAAGCAAGTTTATGGAAAAGTGATTGTGTTTAACTTAATACTGAGAATTAAGAGTTTTAAAGGCTGGTCATCAGATTTTGAATAATTTGTCTTCCCTTTCTACCAAAGGATTTCATCTGCTCTTCTATACAGAAGAGAATAACTTATGAATGAAGCATAAATTAGCTGCCATATGTTCAGCTTTGAACATGCTCTAAATAAAGTCTAATATGATATTCTGTAAATCTGATGATCATCTAATACTTTAGACCAAATTTATTCTATTATAATAACGCCTTTACAAACAGCAAAAGGGAATCTAGAAAAAAAAATGTTTCATTGTAATTAACCATTGTTAGCATATTCTTTAAAATTTAATTTGTTAAAATCACTGCAGCCATAGTATACGGTAGAAAAAGAGGTCAGGTTTGTGAATGGATTTAATTATACTATTTATACATTGTCACAGGGTACCCATTCCCAGGCGACTGAGACAGCTTGGAGGCACACAGAGAGCAAAAATTAATTTCCTTTACTTAAAGCTGCAAGTTTGCTGAAGTAATAAATGGAATGAAACAGCCCCGTTCCTTTCTCCTTTAACGCTTCGTCTTCGTTGAACACTTTTTATGTTTATTCTGTCTCAGCTTGCTCTTTTGTTTTAATGGACACTTTTGTCTTCCTAACACTTAGCATTGTGTCTGCAACCACCCAGACTATTGTGTTTGTAACACAATTTTTATTATTGTATTCTCTGTTACCTCTCAGCCACTTGTGTATAACAGACAGAAAGAGCTTGGTACACAAATAGGATTCTGTTGCAGTTAAAATTTTTAAAGAAGCTGAGGGATAGCCATGTATTGAATCATCCAAAAAGGTTTTATCTTATCATTTACTAACCAACCTGTCTCCACTCATTG
This sequence comes from Polypterus bichir lapradei, assembly GCA_026402145.1. Taxonomy (NCBI): domain Eukaryota; kingdom Metazoa; phylum Chordata; class Cladistia; order Polypteriformes; family Polypteridae; genus Polypterus; species Polypterus bichir. The sequence goes on along the minus strand of JANRMT010062796.1, from coordinate 10,807,519 downwards.
AGAATATTATTTGGAACACCTGTACACCTGATTATTCATGTAATTATCTAATCAGCCAATCATGTGGCAGCAACACAATGTAGAAAATCATGCAGATATGGGTCAGAAGTTTCAATTATTGTTCACATCAAACAGCAAAATGGAGAAAAAATGTGATCTCAGTGATTGGCCATAGCGTGGTTACTGAGGCCAGATGGTCTGGTTTGAGCATTTCTGTAACTGCTGATCACCTGGGATTTTCACACACAACAGTCTCAAGAGTTTCCTCAGAATGGTACAAAAAAAACATCTGGTGATCAGCATTTCTATAGACTGAAGTGCCTTGTTAATGAGAAAGGTTAAATGAGACTGGCCAGACTGGTTGAACTGACAGAAAGGCATTACATAACCACTCGGTGAGCAGAAAAACACAATCTTGAGGCGGTGGGCTACATTGAGTTCCACCAGCCAAGAACAGAAAACATAGCCTAGTCTGATGAATCTCGATTTCTGCATAGGCAACACAGATGGGCAGGTCAGAATTTGGTAGCAACAGCATGAATCTATGCACCCTACCTGCTTTGTGTTCAACAGTCCACACTGGCGACAGTGTAATTCTGTGGGGAAATGCTTTCTTGACACACTGTGAGCCTGTTAATGCCAATTAGTACCATCATTGAATGCCACAGGCTGTTGGAGTTTTTTAATAACAATGTGCATCCCTTCATAGACACATTTTCTAATGGCTACTTCCAGCATGATAATATACCATGTCACAAAACAAACATCATGTCAAACTGGTTTCAAGAACAGGACAATATGTTGAGTGTTTTTCAGTGGCTTTCCCTGTCACTAGATCTGAATCCAGTAGAATAACTATGGGAGGTGATAGAACAGAAGATTTGCAGCATGAGTGTACAGCTGACAAATAAGAAGAAATTGCGCCATGCAATCATGCCAACCTGGACCAAAATCTCAAAGGGATGTTTCCAACATCTTGTGAAATTATTAAATGAGTAATAAAGCTATTTTGAGAGCAAAAGGATGTCCTACCTGGTATTATTTCTTAATAGGTTGCTAAGTGAGTGTAGTTTAAGATTATAGGGAGACAGTACTTAGCAAGGCAGGAAGGGGGGCCAGTCTATTATGGACATAACTACACAAACATCCACAGAAACTTATGTCAGGCTGATTTTGAGTCACCAGGTCAATTAAACATGCACTTGACCTGCTCAAATCCACCAGCTTATAGTGGAATTTGTAGCAAAGTGATGAAAATGTGCTTGCGGAGAAGAAAGCTTTAGGGAAATGTCTTCTGCAACCTTTTGAGATGGGTCTCACTTGAGCCTTAGGGGAAGATTATTTGGATATTCAGATTGGACGGTATTATCTTTTTGTTATAGTACTGAAAATAACCATGAGCTGATCTTTTGTTCTTAGTTTACATTTATAATGCTTTCCATTCATTTTCTTCTTTAGATTATGAGAATATTAAGAAATTGCATCCTGTGGAAAGAACAGTGCATTTCAATGTATAGTATGCTGTACCTTTCCAAGAATACCAAATTCTGTCAATAACCTTCTTTAAAATAATGCAAAGAAACACTCTTTGAGATTTTCTATTCATCCATTCATTTTCAAAGTTCAGGATGAATGCAACACAGAACACTAGGCATCTTGCAGTGGAAAAATACAAGATATAACCTTTACTGTGTTAATGGATATTGATCAGTCAATCAGGGTGCTTTTAGCTATTCAGGGCATACACACTACTTGGGGATAAAACTGTTTGTGCTACCATCTGCCAGAACATAAAGGTGAGAATAGTTTTGTCCAGGGAGGTTTGAATCCTGTATAATGGCTGTTGGATAAATAAGGGATTAACGGAATAAATCCTGTTTCAACCTACTGGCTAATTCAGTAGGACACAGAAGACTGCAGCTTTGTACAGTTCATCATTTAACAAACCTTGGGCTTCTCATAGATTACTTAAGCTTTAAACACATCAAATGTTCTTAGAATCAGCACTTAACCACTAAGCATTTAACCCATTGTCTTGCTAACCAACATATGTTCTGATTAATCAGAATCTTTGTAAAGTTGTCTGTTGAAAACAGTGAACATGTGTGTCTTAAAAATCATGGGATGACAAAAGGGATAACTGGGAAAGAAAAGGGCAGGTGAGTGACCAACAAAGGGAAAACTCCAGTATCAAGGAGCCTGTAACAATCCAAGGCCTAAAGTAGTCTCAAGGGCAGAGATCCCTTAGCTGACAGACCACATGAATGTCAGTTCTTTATCAGAAAATAAACCAATAAAATAGGTCTTCATTTCAGATCTGTAAAAAACCGAGGTAATTTGAGTAAACAGGTTAAATCATCCACAATTATCCATCCATCCATTATCCAACCCGCTATATCCTAACTATTAGTTCTAGACAATAGCCTGCTGAAAACTGGAAATAGCGACTGAAAAACACTGTCACAACTCTTGTATCTTCTGAACTTTCAATCACAGGACTGCTGCAACACAGCTCTCACTAGGGAGTCCATTCCCGGGAATTTGGGAATCACGCATGTCATTCCCAGGAATCCCGGGCTCCCGGGGACAACACAGTGCACGGGCATCTCACATGTGAACGGTTTTAGAACGACCGACTCTTATTTTTAATAAAACCACTGCAATATGTTGACACCAATAAAAGACTAACCTTATCTACAACCTGTTCACACTGTCATATAAGTACATGTAGTCATATAAGAACATCTAGTTCAGGGGTGCCCACACTTTTTCAGCTTGCGAGTTACTTTTAAAATGACCAGGTCAAAATGATCTACCTACATTTAAAATGCTATATATATATATATATATATACTGTATATATATATTTATATATATATATATATTGTGAATGATAGGGGGCGCTCTCGCTCCCTTGAACCCCTGTCCACGACTCCAGACACCAGGTAAAAGTCCTCAAGTTGACTTTATTTTGTCACCACAGTGCACAAAGCACACTCTCCACCACAATACTCATTAAATTACAATAATTATCAATAAACCACAATAATACAATCCTCCAGCTCCCAGACGCGTTGCCACCCTTCCACCCAGCTCAGCTCGCCCTCTGGGAGCTCCCACAGTCCTTTTATATCTCCTGACCCGGAAGTGTTTCTACCCAAAAGTCCACAAGTCCTTATTCCTTCCGGGTCAGGGTAAATAGTCCTTTTCTTCAACCCGGAAGTCCGTCGCTCTTCCTGTGACGAACCTCCGGGTCACAGGGCACGAAGAAGCCCTCGGTCCTCCCTGCAGCTCCCTCCTGTGGCCCCCACGGCATCCAGCAGGGCTTTGCATAAAAACTCCAATGTCCATGATGCCCTGCTGGTCTTCTGGGGACCTCCACGCTGCAAGGAGGGCTCCACCTGGCGGCTTGGGGGTATTGGCCGGGATAAATGGCCGGCCATCCTTCACAATATATATATACAGTACAGGCCAAAAGTTTGGGCACACCTCCTCATTCAATGTGTTTTCTTTATTTTCATGACTGAAGGCATCAAAACTATGAATGAACACATGTGGAGTTATGTACTTAACAAAAAAAGGTGAAATAACTGAAAACATGTTTTATATTCTAGTTTCTTCAAAATAGCCACCCTTTGCTCTGATTACTGCTTTGCACACTCTTGGCATTCTCTCGATGAGCTTCAACAGGTAGTCACCTGAAATGGTTTTCACTTCACAGGTGTGCCTTATCAGGGTTATTTAGTGGAATTTCTTGCTTTATCAATGGGGTTGGGACCAGCAGTTGTGTTGTGCAGAAGTCAGGTTAGTTGGACGATCATTTATTTTTCAACAGGACAATGACCCCAAACACACCTCCAGGCTGTGTAAGGGCTATTTGACCAAGAAGGAGAGTGATGGAGTGCTGTAAATGGTCATGAAAATAAAGAAAACACATTGTATGAGGAGGTGTGTCCAAACTTTTGGCCTGTACTGTATATATTGCATAGTTTTACTGTCAAACAATGCAAAGAGTACGTGACCCATGTTTCGCCCTTTATGTTGCGCCACAGCATGTGGTTCGTTTATTTGACAGCATGTAGATCGGGGTAATTACATTCATGGCATTCGTAGTCTGAATCACAATCTGATTGTATGGGTGGTTACCTACTAGGTAACGTTTGTGGTTGGTCTGCAAGTCGGCAAACATCCGCCACGGTGCTCTTTTCAGTTGCGAGAAGCAGATCATAGATTGTTGCAAAGTTTTACTGTCAAATAATGCAAAGAGTACACAACACGTGTTTCACCCTAATTCTGGGCTCATCAGGCGTACACACTCACTGCACCCCCTCTCGGGAATCGACCTCGGACGTCAGCGTCAGAGGCGAAGCCACGGCGTGTGGTTCGTTTATTTGACAGCATGTAGATTGGTGTAATTACATTCATGGCATTCGTAGTCTGAATCACAATCTGATTGTATGGGTGCATGTGGGATGACCAGTGTGTTAGAAGGAAAGAGATCTCAGACTGGTCGCCCTATATGTCAATCAAGTGCCAAATGCCATAGGGAGGATATATGATAGACTAACATTTAAAAAACATTTTTTTGAATGCAACGCGATCTACCTGATCAGATACTGATACACTTGTTCTAAACAACGCCTATGCTTGCCATTGCTCTGAAACACCGCCATTTCAGCTTTTATTGATGCATCCAGTTTCTTGACATCATTCTGTGATGGCAAGTTTCTTGGCACAGATAATGCCGATGCAACAGACTGACACATTGCAATTTCAAGCTGCTGTTCAAAGCTGTTGTCTGACAGACATCAATGAAGTGTTCAGTTTTTAACTGTAACTCTGTTATTTCTTGATCGATTTTTACACTTTTACATGCTATATATGCGAGCTTGGCCGTTCCCAGTTTCCCGGGAATTACAGCAGTTTCATTCCCGGGAATGAGAAATGTCTGGGAATCCCTAGCTCTCACTTAGGAAAATATTCTTAACTAGAGAAACACACAAAACAACAAATATAAACAACAGTAAACTCTTTGCTTGTCATTTACAAATGTAAGAACTTAAACTTGATTATGAATTCTGAACATGTATCTATCGTGTCCTGGGGGATTACCAATAGATGGTTCTACTGGGACCATGCTTTAATTTTACTAATTTTTTTCTGCTGACCAGTAAAGTGGCCATAAGTTTTCAGCTACCTTAACTTTATGAATTTCCAGAACATACCAGGCCATAAGCCTTTGATTAAGACCAAGATCAAGGGTCTAGCCCTGTTAGTTCACGAGTAATCACATGCCAGACAGACAGACAGACATTGGCATTTTATACATGTAGATTCTATCTTTGCTTGTAAAAGCTCTGAAACCTATTGAATTAGCCTAGGGAAAAACATCAATGTGTATACTGACTTTCTTCATATGTGCCTAGCATCTAAATAAAAGGTATTTCTCTGCCAGTAACACCATTTATTCAAAAGAGAATACTACTGATTAAAACTAATTAAAATTAGACTTTAAAGCGTTAACAGAAGGACTATTTAAAGGTAGTCATGCTGAAATATAATTATTCTTTAAAAACAGTACAATATTTTGAAAATTGGCTTTGTTTCATGTAGTAACTTAAAAATAATATTGTTAATTCATTATCTTTGTTTAATTATATAAAGACTGGGAAAAGAACTATATAAATTCTGAAATTGTAATAATTATAAACCATCGTTAAGGAATCATTTATTTTGCTGAATTGTATTTTCTCTTTACACATTTATTAAAAGTTAATGTTTTGTATTGTAACCAATAAACATTGTATTATTTTTGGAGATGTACAATACTGTAAAAGGTATGCCTCTCTTTGTGATTTCCTCTGTTATTGTAAACATCAATATTCTGTATTTTCAGGTCTTCAAACAAAATGTAATATTAGATAAAAGAGAAAATAAATACTATGGGTTTAACTTATTTAATGAATTGAATGAACACGACAGGCACCTTGTGAAAAAGTAATTGCTCCCCTACTTTGTTCAACCCTATTAAAAAGATTGTGAGAACCAAGATGACTGAACATAGCCATCTGTTATCAATATAGTCCTCACTTATTGGGGACCTTACCAAGTGAAGTTGCCACCGAGTGAAGTTGCCAGCACACAGATTCAACAGGCACATAATGCAACATGATGAAACAATCAAAAGAAAAATCTGAAAATATCAGAAAAAAGTTGGTGATCTGTGATTTGGATATTTGGAAATTGTAGAGAGGTAAGTACTGCTTAAATTAAAAAAGCTGAAATAAAACAAATCACTTGGACTAAATAACATCTATCACTGAATGCTTAAGGAGGGTAGTGAGTACACATAAAAACCTATGCAACATATTTTTCAGAAATCTATACACATTTCGTGTTCATCTGGGGAACGCTCCTAATCACCTCCAATCCTCACGCAGCCATGGGAACCTGGTAGGACAAAACTTTACATTTTTTCCTAATGACAGTTCATTTCACACATTCATCGTCATCTGCCCCTGCTATACTGGACTGTGTTGGGCTTTGTGGCTATTGTTAATTGTTTATTGTATAGTGGATACAAAAAAATATCACCGACAGGGAACTGACAAGGGCTTCTGTATACATGTTCTTTGTAATATTGTTTGTTCTTTTTCTCTATCCCTGACTTGACTGCACCACTGAGTGCTATTTCTGTTCTTGCTGACACCATTACAGTTTTTTTTATAATTGCTTTGGCACTAGTTTCAGAACCTTGATGTCATTTTTTTAAAACTCTAGATCCAAAACTTAAAATGGTTACCACAGGCTTTTCAATGTTCAAAACATTGCATTTTACATTTATATTGTTAAAGAAACCTTGCACTTCCAGAATCATGGAGGCATTTCTTTAGATCACCCACACACTGTCACTGTGTAGTTGTTCATACAACCATTAGATATTGTAGTACAAAGAATGATACATGTTTCATTATGGTGCAACACATAATGTCACTGTAAAAGGACCATTACAGAGAATATTACAGACGTGGTGGAATCATTGGACAAATCTGAAAGGTATTGATGAATTACAATAATGTACATCATAACACAGGTTCCCTTAAATGAACGCAACAATTAGGTAAAAAAAACTAGAGTAATACAAAAATACTATTCAAACTGCAAACCTGCATTACAAAAAGCAAAACAGAGGCTTAGAGGTCTCACTCATTTCCATCAAATCTGTTATGTGGATTTGGCCACAGGTTTTCATCCATATCAGAATGAATGTTCTCTCCTCCCAAACATCTTGGAAAGTTGCATGCCTCATCCATGGCCTGGAAAAAGGTCACTTGTTGATGTGGGCGCTTATCATACACTTTCCACCTCCATGTGGAGAAAGGAGAGTACGGGAGTAAAGCACACGGTAATGAATTGTGGATGGGCCTCAAATTATGCCTGCACCAGTGGAACATGGTGGAACCTGACATTGCCCCACACAATAATAGAGGTCATGCCAACAGCTCTACAGAGTAGAGTTAGCTCATCAAGGAATGCTACAAGGAGCTCTGCATTGTATGAGATAATACAAGGTCTGTGTTACACCACACCATCTTCTGTTATACCTGCACACATGGTGCTGCTGGCCCCACATTGTCCAGGTACTTTGTGGTTGACTGCTGGCCAGCGAAATTTCAACTTCTTCTTGTCTTGGCCAGGTTGAAGCCTGCCTCATCCTCAAAAATGAATTTATGATGGGTTTCATCAGCATGTATGACATCACCTTGTAAGTAAAAACATATGTTGAAAAGAGAATCACTGATTTCGGTACAATGATAGGGAATCTTTCACAAACAAGTATCATGACACTGAACATACCACTCTGCATTTCTCTCAAAAGGCACATGTATAGCTGTTTTAGGAACATTTAGTGCCTTTTCAGTAGGCGTATAGTGGTTGGCAAACTTACAGCTTCCATATTGTTAAAGATGTCTTCATTGTCCATGATGTGCTGTTTAATTTCTTTAAGGTAAATGTCATTTCTGGCCCAGACCAAGTTGACCAGATCATGTTCGTTAGTTAGGAGTCTGATTCTGCCTTCACTATTTGGTTTAATCTCAGTTCTATAACAGATATTACAGGAGAAACATGACTTCATACTGTAGAACACATTTACATATTCACATAACCTACTCTGTGGTACACATTGGTATGCAGTATACAGTCCTCTGACAACTAAGAGTGGCCTACTATACTGTAATGTTCACTGTAGGGCATACTAAAGACTTACCAGTTCTTATTGGGGAACAGTTCTGATGATTGAGGCCATAGCTGATCTTCTGATGTTTGGTTGAATCATTATTGCTGCCACAACCATTATCATACCATGATTTATGACATCTACAACCATTGCTCTGATCTCATGGGATACTCTTTGCTGTTTCTGCCGCTGTTTTGGAAAGTGGCCTTGTACTCTAACTGTGTTCCCCCACACCTTTCAAACTGGGCCACTGGCCACCTCTCTGGTGAGGCCCAAGCCCTCCTCTAAGATAAGTCCCATGACCACTTCTCAGATGTGGTGCTTGTCCCATGCCATTCCTGACCACCATGTCTTCCTTGTCCTACTTGACCACCTGCCTGCTCCATGTTAAACTATCACTGTGTTGCTGTGGATTCAATTTATTCATATTCTTACCACGAGATGAAATCAATCATCAGCAACAAATTGGTGTCAATGGATCCTGTTATCCTGACACATTCATGATGTGAACATGGGATATTGTACTTCAGTTTCTATAAAAATATGCTTTAAGAGGAATGCAACAGTTACTTATCATTTAGAGTAGTTGTATCAATTGATAGTTAGATCACTGTAATGAAATGAACAGTCATCTCAAATGCAATGTGTGAATTGCATTTTGAAATGGCAATACTTTGATGTTAAGGTGTGTCTTTTTGAATTGGTGATTTCTGTTCAATGAACAAATGATCTTTGGTTTATGTGTATTGTATTTAAGCAATTGGAAAAAGTGTTTGAGTTCTGAAAGATTAGCATTTTGATCATTGGTTGTGAGATTTGGGTCTAGAGTTTTGAAAAATTACATCAAGGTTCTGAAACTAGTGCCTAAGCAATTGTAAAAATCTGTAATAAATCAGGCAACCCCAACGTTTATTTTGGATGTTGTGTCATATTCCACTTAACCACTATATATATGTATGTATGTATGTGATTCTATACGTTTTGTCCAAAGATTACAAGCCCCTCAGTGGCCTTCAGTTACATGTAGATTTCTGCCTGTTCCACAAGAAAATGACACTGACCCGGACTGTTTCTATAGTGCATAAATAAAAATAAAAAACTTAAAAGTATCCACTTAATCACATGCACTTCCTTATGTGCCTCAGCAACGTTATGGTGCTATTGTGCCCTTTTCAGTAAGGCATAATGCTGTGGCTCCAAAACAGGCCAATAGCAATCTCAACCTAGATAATCTGAAGTAGGTTAGAGCTTTCACTGATGTTCCACTAATGTTACCCAAGATCTGTGTGTGTGTGCTTTTCTGTTTGTCTCCCAAAGTTCACAATCACTTCTTTTGTCATGCCTTTGTTCAGAGGCAAGCTTCTTTTGGAACCTCACTTTGCTAGCCCTGTCATTATTGTAGAGTAGCCCAATTATTTTTGTCCAGTCAGATATTTTGTAATATCATTGTCATTGTTTTCCATTAAACAGTTATGAGTCAAACACATGTGCAACAAGGAGCCTTTAGAACCTCAAATGTTCAAAATTATTCCAAAACCATTCCAACATTTACTTTGTGTCTAACCTTCAGTGTTTCAGCCATGGAGTTAACATCATTTACTCTGATGTACATTTGACTTGCTATTCTGTAGTTTAGCTCTCTGCACTGGCACTTCTCCCTGCGTGTTTATATTACTGAGTGATGTATTACTTATGCTTCAGTTAACGAGAATTACATTCTTTCTTTTAGGAATAGTGGGGAGAATTGTTGGAAATGTTTAACAGAATTAGTACACGAAAATGTTACCAATCTTCAAACTTTTTTTATTACAATACCAAAATCAGAGCCACAAAATTAAGCATGAGGCACTTACGTCTCAAAATATTTTTTTTTACTTTAGTTTGCTGTTCAAATGCTAAGGACCATAAAGAGAAATGTGTTAAGCTGAAATAAAATGGCTTTAACAATAAGTCATAACTGCTGCATGTGTAATTATACTACAGCTACAATAAAGAGTCCTTAGACTCAAAATGTCATATACACAATTGTGTCATCGACAAAGCAACAATAAAGAATGTAAATAATATATAAAAATGGATTTTTAGAAACTAAACTAGTAAAAAATATTCAGAATAAATAAAAAAAAATTGAATCCTGACATGGGCAGTAAAAAGGCTAGAAATGTCCATAGACACCATCTAATACAAATTTAATTAAAATACTTTAGCGTTGTTACTCTCAGTGCACCACTCAGAGTATTTTAACCCACTGTATCTGAGAGTGGAGTCACAGCTCTACAGCAGCTAATCAGAAAGAGGATTATCGGAATACAGCATCTAGCACACACTGCCTCAGCCATGCGCACAGTCTATTTGAACTGCGCCCATACCTTGCGGTTCAGAAACAGTTTCATCCATCAAGTGCTCCTGGTAGAACTGTTTGTACTTATAAGTACAATTACCTCACTGTAAACTTGCATTACAGTTGTAATATTGCACAACGTGAGCCACTTTATGAACCATTTCACTATCTGCACTATATGTACATGTATATTATATATTTTTCATTTTTATATTGTATTATTATTAGTATTATTATTATTACTGTTATGTTATCATTTTATAGTAAAATCTCTTTATGGAAGATTTGCATATTGAATCTCATTGTACCATAGGCTAACAATAGAGGAATTCTATTCAGTTCAATAGAAGAAATCGCGTATTTACAGATGATGATAAGTGGCTTCTAAGTCAATTAACGTTTCCAAGAGCTATCTTCTTGGAGCTCTTGATATCATTTTTAAGATGAAATGCAGTAAAGTATGTATATTACTTTATACAGATAAATGTTTAAGTTAATTTAAATAATATACTGTATATGTTAATAAATAAATGTGTGAGGGTGTGGTGGCCCAGCAGTAGTGATGAGCTGGCATCCCATTCAGGGATTGTTCCTGTCTTGCACTGTATGCTTGCTGGGACTGGCGTAACCCTAGTTAGATTGATGGAATAATTTAAAATATATTACAAAGATTTTTCAACTTTCCTTAAAAGTTTTGATGAATCTGCATTCTAAGTTTGCAGATGGCTTGAAATTTATTACAGAGCTTGTGTGGTGATTGGTTATGTGGAGAAAGAAAAGGAAGGACAGGAATTGGGGGTTAGTATGTTTGAAAAAGATGGTACTGCTGCATTCAATTATTTCTTCAAGGGTTGGGCACGGCAAGCATCTTTCAGGAGCCAGGAAAAATCTCTGGAAGAGGGGCGCCAGCTCGTCACTACCACTGTGCCACCTTGCCCCCTTGTTGTATGCATGCTTTAGTTCCTATCAACTTGAAAATGGTATCAAGTATACATCTTAGTATTTAAATGGTTCAGAGGGCTGTAATATCATGAACATAATGTATTCTGTGTTCTGTCAGTGTTAAAGAGAAAGCCCATATAAAAAGCACGTTGTGATTCACACACATAAAGTACACAGAAGAACACATAGAGTATAAAGCATTTAATGTGCTGGTTTAGTTACAATTGGATTTGAGAAACTAGTAAATTATTCGAGTTTAAGATGAAGTTTATGACATTCTCCTTTAATGACGAAATAAACTACATGATTAAAGTGGAAATTTCAAGATCAATGTTGACATTTCAACCTTTTTTTCACTGTGTCCCTATATTTTTTTCTTTTCTCTGTACCCTAATATGCTTCCATAAGATGCTGGGCTATGACTCGCCTTTTCATGGCGACTTTGATATCTGACCACTTCTTATTTATTTCGGGCACTGTGCAACTTCCTGAAGTTAAACTTTCGAGTTTCCCCGTCACTCTATGTCACTCGATCAACTTCCTTTTGTTGTTTATACCGCCACTTAAACCAATAAAGGGTAAGTTTTTCCTTGCCTCCATTTGGTATTTGCTGAAATTCTTCTTTTTTCCCTGTGCTTTTGCCATCTTTTCACAGAATGCTGAACTTAAGGGGCTATTTATATTGATTTACATATTCAAAGAGGTGTAATTCTGGGAGGAGTCAGGGTGTCAGGTGTGTGCACATGCGTTACATTTCATGGGATTTATGTAGCGGAAGAATGTGGAAGTTACAAGCTATACATAGACAGGTGTCATAATCAAGGATCATTGATTTGAAATATAAAAAGGACAATATTTAAGGTCTGTTGTGTGGACTCAGGTGAGGAATTTTAAATAGGGAAACAAAAGGCAGTGAATTAGAAAGCACATGTTATGTTTTGGCCTGGATCAGTCAACTACAAATAATTCCGATGGAATGAAACACTGTATCAGGAGAAGGAGGAGGTTGGGAGCATGGACATGATGAACCACCCAGATTGAGACCAAAGTGCAGCCATGTAACGGGTGACACCTCAGTACCACACTGGAAAAGTGTGAGGTTTTTTTTTACAGTGGCTGGAGTGCCAATCCTGCCACCAACCCCCATGTTTCCCTGCAAGTTGGAGGACCTATTTGCAGGATTGAATGCAGGTTTACGTCATACTCTGGATAAAGCAATTGCAGGTTAAGGGTCTTACTCAAGGGCCAAATGGAGTAAAGTCACTTCTGGCGTTTAAAACATATGAAAAATTTGTAAAACAGAGGTTTGGCATTTGTTCTAGTTTGTCTGGTCTGCCAGTTAGTACAGCATTATATTTTCCTGTGGTGTCTTTTGTATAAATTGCTCACCTCTGCTAACCTTCTTCCTTTTCTGATTGTGTCAAAATTTACATCAAGCATAGACAAAATAGCTAATAGGTCTGTTTTCTGTGTAAATATGCCCAAGATTCAAAAGAAAAGTTTTTTGGGGATTGTAAATGAGTGCTGTATGTGCCCTTCATCCTTCAGCAAGACTTAACACAACCACAAAAAAGGACAAAAAAGTTATAGCATTTATGGTGACACCTTAAGAACTTTCATTAACATTATTGCCTGGTACAATACTGTATTGTATACTAATGCCACGTTCCTTTGTTTGAAGCTTGAGTTAAACTATTCATTCAACATTTTGAATCAATATGTGCATATGATTAAAATATATTAAAATGTATGAAAGCAATTTAATGGAAATGTCTCTGCCCTTTTCTGATTTCCACAATCATTGTGTACTTTTGACATTGAATTTATTATATCTTCACTGAAATCCTAATAACAGATAAAACAAACATGACTGAAGAAATTATACAAATGTATATATATAGTAGTTATTTTATCCAACCTCCGGTTTTGCAAGTGTAAAATCAACAGTCACCTCCTTTGATTCATGACCTTTAGCTGTAATAACTGCCACCAAACACTTCCTGGAATTGGTGACCAATCTTGTCGATAAGCGCTTTTATCTCTTTATTGAGTTTTGAGTTAAAGTGATATTACTAGCTGTACAGATAATTCTAGTTCATATTTTTATATGAGAAAAATATATGCATTTGGAAAAAAGTACGTGATAGAGGCTCAAGCTAAATCTGTTGACTGCCATGGACAATGATAGACAACAGATCAATAAAGTATTTTTCGGCAAAATTATTCTGAATCATTAGAATCTGTCATGAGGTCATTTTTAGTGTAACATAAATACTGAGTACAGTATAAAGTTTATTCTCTGTATGCATAACAGCTTGAAGAGTCACACTTATGGAGTCCCTTTGCTCTCATTTCTAGATGGGGTTAGTTACTTTTTGCTTTCCTTGCTGGCATGTTTTATTTTCACAGTTACAATATCATTTTACTAACTTAGTTCATGCAGGAGGCAAAGTAAGTTGGTTTTGTGGAAATTGGCACAAGCTGGCACTCTGTTGACTAACTTGTTTTATTTACAGTCAGGAACAGCTATCAGATGAGTAAAATATAAATATTCAAAATATAAAAGTTGAAATCCTGTCTGTCATGGTATATATGAAATAGCAAATTAATCAATGGAGTCACACAGGATGTTTTATGATGGATGATTTTGAAAATTCCCCAATATTTTTATTTTTCAAATTTCAAAAATGTTTACATCATTCCCTATTCTACAGTATATCTCAAGGTAATTCAAACTTTCTCAACAAAATTTTGTGAAGAATATATTGTTATGCATACAGGCCTGGGGACCACCTTCCTGGCTCAAGCTCTTGTTCCACCCTGGGTAGAGAGGAGGTACTGATGTTAGTAATGTGTTCTCCTTTCCCTTCCACAGCTTGGAAAAGACACCCAAAGGAGGCCCCACCCCTTCCTGTATCAGCCCTTTAAAGCCGAACTCCTCCTGGAAAGTGGCTTCAGATGAACAACAGACACCTGAGGTCCACATCATTTGTTACCTCAGTGTTGAGCAAACTCCTTTTTTTTAGCCATTTGCTGGCTGTCTTTTGTCTTTAGATATTTCAAAGAAGGAGAGCACACAGGTTATGTTTATGATAAAGTTTGATAGTAATTATTGAGATTTGAAATGCTGTCTACATTGGTACTATGGACTAATATATTTTTACCAAAATTCCCGGATAGGGTTACTATGCAAATCAGAATAGAGGCAGTGCTTCTAAAAAGTATTCACTCTCTTGGATGTTTTCAGAATTTACTGTTATACAACATTGGATCTAACTTGGCTTTTTAACACTGATCAAATGTCAGAGTGAAAACAGATCTCTGGAAAGTGGTCTACATTAATTAGAAATATAAAACAAAATAAATGATCGCATAAGTATCATCACTGGTGCAGCCAATTGGTTTTAGAAGTCACATAATTAGTTCAATGAAAATCACCTGTCTGAGATCTCAATTGATTGTACTATAAATGCTAAATCCTAATCTACACAATGAAGACAAAAGAGCAATGTTGGAAACTCTGTAAAAACCACAACTAAGGGGATGAAGAATATTCCTTGGAGTCCAATTAAGTCAATCAACAGTATGGCACAGCTGTATATCTGCCTAGAGCAGGCTGTCCACAAAATCTGAGTGATGGCGCAAGTCTAGTGAGGAATCTCAGAGGACTCTAAGTTACCAGATACAATGGCTCAGATTGGAGGGACTGTGCATGCAGCAACTGTGGCTGAGGTGATTCAACAGTCATAGCTTTACGTGAGAGTTGCAAAGATAAAAAAATATATAACATATCAGCAGAAGGTACACGGGAGACTGAAGTCAGCCGGACGAAGGTTCTAAGGACTGTTGAGACCAAAATTATGCTTTTTGTATATCATACTAAAAGCCATGTGTGCTGTTAGTCAAATACTGCACATTATCAAAAACACACCATCCCCACCATGAAGCATGGTGATAGCAGCATTATGCTGTGGGGATGCTTCTCTGCACCCTAGAAGGCTCATGATGGTAGAGGGTAAAATGAATGCAATAAACTACAGAGAAATCCTGGAAGCAAATCTGCACAATTCTGTCTGCAAGAAACTTGCACCTTTGAAGATTTGTTTTTCAACAAGACAAAAACTATGATGGTATAAATCTGACTAAATTATTAAAAAAAAGAACCTGACTGAAAAAAAATACTGAAGCTTTGAGAACATTTGAATTGACCTGTACTAACTCTCCTACATGATGATCTCCAGAGGAAGACTTAACATTTCACCTGAATGGATTTTAAAAGGTTTGCATAATTGTAACTCATAAATATGTGAATTTGTATCAATATAGTGAAAGGAACTGCTCAGATCTATAAAGATAAGGACTAGCATTTATGGAAAATATTGTTCTTAATCTTATGTTTGTGTTGAACCCTGAAAGTGTCTGATATTCATTCTTAATGCTTAGCTAGTGTTCAGGTTTTTTTAGATATACAGTAGAGTAGTATATTGACTGTATAAAGGGAATTCTGAAATAAATGAAGGGTATGTTACAGTAAATATATCATGATTACTAAAAATGAGTGAAAGAAATACTGATCAATATATGATAGTTCTGTAGGTATAATATGATTCGAGACTGCAATCCTTTAATAATTGTAGGACTACACCGATGAGTGTCTGATATTTCCAGTAAAGAAATGCTCAGTTCATTACTAGTTATGATGCAGTGGTGAAAAAGAGCTGTATTTTTATTATGGAGGAAAGAAATCACCATGTGACAGGTATCAGATAGGAATGCACTTTCATCTCTAACTTCCCTAGAATGTTCTTTAGTCTTCATTTTGTACATTTCATGCAGTTTGCCATGAATGATAAGGTGCTCCGATTATTTGTAGGACAATTTAGGACTGTCAGACCGCAGAGGTCTAACAATTTAAGCGAGGAGCACATTTCAGGTTTTATCTTCCTCCTCTTTTCCCATTTCTATGTACGGTCGATGTGCCTGATCAGCCTTTTTCAAACAGTTCAGTCCCATAACTCAACACATCCATAACCAGATCAAAGAGTTAAAGACTTAAAGAAGATCCCTGGTGCAGACCTACTCTAACTGGGGTCTTATATGTTGACCCCCACACTGCTTTTAACCCGAGTCCTCACTCCTGTCCTGGACATTCCTCATATACTACTCTGATACTCCTTTCTCTCTCATACACCTCCAGATCTCCTGACTTGGTACTCTATCATAACCTTTCTCCAAATTAATAAACACCATATGCAAACCTTTCTGTTTCAGGTTTGGTACTTTAGGTTATTTGTTTGTTGTCTCTAAGATTGTACATCTTGAGTATGTAAATTTGCAAAAACATAATGATATATATTGTAAAAAGAGTAGAGCAACACTGGAAACTATTTAATACCGTCTGAATACTTTTGCAGGGACCTGCAGACTGCAAACAGTCATT
Organism: Polypterus bichir lapradei; assembly: GCA_026402145.1. Lineage (NCBI taxonomy): Eukaryota > Metazoa > Chordata > Cladistia > Polypteriformes > Polypteridae > Polypterus > Polypterus bichir. The sequence continues at coordinate 10,790,557 of JANRMT010062796.1, read as the reverse complement.
CTTATTATGTAATAATTAAGCAATACTCTGTTGGTGAACACCTCAATAATTTTCAGTGCAGATATTAGTAATGCTATTCAAAAATGCTGCCTTAACTTAATTTAATATTTTCTGGTGAATGAAGCAGCTCCCAAGCAAATGTCTTGACCCAGAAAACAAAACGGGAGCAGAACAGCGTAACCTTCTTTAAAGCCACATTGTTCAAAGTTTTCTAATTTATCCAAAGCTACCAGATTTATTACAGTCTGGATCTCTATGACCCCACAATGGGAAAAAAACATGTTCATTTAATGAATGGATGAAAATGTGATTGGCCTGTGTGAATCTAATCAAAAAATGGGGAAAGCACAAAATATGATATTACTTGCTTCATAAAACAAATATGTACCAAGCGCCTGCCAGAGAAACCTTTCTGCTGGCTTGAGTATAACATCATTCCATCTGTTCTCAGGTACTTACCATTAAAAGCTGAAATACGTACACATTCCCCTATTCTGACAGCCTTCAAGACGTTTCAATAGCAGCTGTGAGGATTTGAAAGATGAGAGTACATTTGAAACATAAAAGACATCATTGCTCCTTCTCTTTTGGTGTCATAAAAGTATACATTCCAAACTGAGAACATTCACAAATTCCAGTGCAAACTTGAAATGGTATAGTAAATGTTCTGTTCAAAGCGTATTGTAATTCTGACAGAAGCTCTTTAGATGCATCACCAACTTTTTGTCAACTCCCAGGCTACGCATTAACATTTTTAAATACACAGTAGTGTATTTATATCCTATTATATTTACACAATACTTATCATTTTTCTTTTGAGCTGCTATCCCTGAATTAGAAGCAAACTTATGAAGGTTACTAGTGGCTGTGTTTTACCATATATATATATTAATTTACATTTATATCAACATCAAATTTGGTTTTCAAAAAAACATTCTTAAACATCATGATTATTTGAATACTTTCATTAACTATACTGTACATGGCCTTGATTTATCCCAGAAATATGATTTGGATATAGAATCTGATTTGCCTGTCAAATACGAAAAACATTTCTGGTGTGGCCCACTGCAGAAAAATATTCTTACAGATGTGTGATTAATAACTGTAAAATGACGTGAAGCAGTTATTATTATAAAAGGCACTATATAGCATAAGGAGGAGCCCTGATTTCCTCAACTTATCTAGTATAGTTTGATAAATTAATGAATGAATGATTATCTGAATCCAGTTATCATATATAAAAGGCTGGCCATAAAAATTCAGCCTGCTTGGTAGTTCATGCTTTGCACTACACTTTACAATTCACAAGTGCAGGATTACAAATTGTGTTTTTTTGTATGTGATGTGTTTATTCAATTCACATTTTATTCTGTCTAAATGTATCTATACAAAAATATGCAAAAAATGATACCTTCTTAAAGAATCTATATATATAATTCACTAAAGCAAGACACCCATGGAAAGCACGCCGGAAGGGGGGTGGATTCACTAAGCCGCCGACAAGTAAGACACCTATGGCGCACGCAGGAAGGGGCCACGCCCACCAACTCCAAGACCATTGGATACGACGACAACTCGCAGAGCCACGCCCACCAACTCGGACGCAACGACACAGAAAAACCGGTGTCATTTATTTTCGTCTGTCGTAGAGGCCACATGCACCTCCGAGCCACGTTGACTGTTCATAGAGGCATGTTTCTCGCATAGGTGAATCGGCATATGCAGCGTGTAAAACGGTTTGCGAGGGGTATCCCATGGGATCCTTAAAACGATCCTTTACAGCTGAGGTTAAAACACAATGAAGTAAGCAGTCTTTAAAAACCGAGTTTTCGGTTACAATGCATGACCGTGTGCACCATAGCAAACTGTTCTACACGCTACATACAGCAATTCACATCCGCGACAAACATGCGTCTTTTTAGATGCTCCTGCAGGAACACGAAAGACGTTTCCCTGCCCACCAACACTCCTTTTTCACCAGCCCGCGTCTACCCTCGCTCTCTAGGCATTCACACTGCCTGCCCATGTGCCCGGATGCAAAAACTCACCGACCACCCAGTTAGTCCCTTTCATCTGTGCTAGGAGTCCACATGCACGTCTGAGCCACGTTGACTTTTCATTATTCTTTTCGGTTTCGACACCCGACCGTGTCCACCATGAAAAACCATGCGAAAGGAACAACGAAGCCTCACCTTGCTACTACCGTGGTCGGGTGTCTTGGTGGATTATATAGAAAAAAGCAGCCACAACCGTACAGAGCAATGAAAAGTCTACGTGAGTCACAGGTGCATCTGGACTGTGCAAAGACGACAACGACTCAAGTGCCGAGTTGGAGGTGGGCACATGAGCAGGCAGTGCATACTGAACGAGAAATTCAGTCACAGACAATTGTGTGTTGGTTCGTTCCGTGCATTGTTACAATGTTGCTTTTCTTGCTGATTTATTACATTACCGATTTTTCAAATGTTAATTTTCTCCCTGTGCTTAAAAATCATTAAAAAACCGGCCTGATTATGCGGCGTATGGTACGCCGCGGGTTGGCTAGTATCCGATATTTTGGTATGAAGCATTATTTTTATTCTTTACTACAGAATTTCACATTTGTTTCATCCACAAGTAGCTTGAAGCTATGTTGTTAAAAAAAGATTTATGTGGCATCGGAGAAGGAAATTTTCAAGCAAAAGTGTCCAAATGCATTTTTCTTCTAACATGATCAAGTAATAAATAAAGGGGTCTTGTGGTGTAGCCATTTATTTTGTGAAGTTAGTCTTTTATACCAGATCTGTACTAGTGACACAAGCCTGGACTAGTCACTCTCTTTCAGGTTTCCTTATTTGCCAGTATATTAACTGATTGATTCATTTCAGTTTTCCTAATTAAATTCACTTCAGGACAAACTTCACTCTGACTTGCTTAATCCAGTTCAGGGTTGCAGGAGGCTGAAACCTGGGCATAATGCAGGAACCAGCTCTGGAGAAGGTGCCAGTCTGTCACAGTGTTCACTCACGCACTCACCCACACTCATTCATAGGGGTCAATTTGGAATTAAAAATTAACATAAATAATTTTTGGATGTGCTAGGAGGAAATCTCCATGTAGACATGATGAAATCTTTTATACTCTAATGACCAGGCTGGGATACAAATGCTAACCATTGCTCCACTCTCACTTAAATTTTAGCCATGATCCTTCTATTGTAGTGTTAATCTGTGTCTCACTTCTATTCAGGCTTTGGAAAATACAGAGATCATTATTAAAGCAACAGACAAAGGGGGTGCCTTAGTTATCATGAACACATCAGACTATATAAAGGGCGGCACTAAGACAATTGTCCAATACCACTTATTATTACAAACTACAGGAAGACCCCACACATCTATGCAAGAAGGAACTAAGATAGTAAATAGCGTTTCTCTTCACATCAGGGATCATGTAAGCAGTGTAGTTCCTGAGAACCCCAAAATGGGTTACTTCTACATGCTTCCTAAGATCCACAAGGAAGGGAAACAAGGAAAACACAATACAATGGCAAATAGCAGAGTATGAGAAACAGTGAGCTGACTGGACAAACTGGAGACAGAAGACTGTTCTTTAGTTTCTTATGTTCTGTCTTGGTTTGTTAAGGGTTATAGGTTGGTGATGACTTATCCAATCAACATCAAAATGTTCATTATTTTCAACACGCAACATCAATACATTAATTCATGTTCTGAATCTGTCTTGCTCCATTAAGAAGCAACAGGAACAAAGCAAGGAGCAACCTTGGAAACAACACCAAGAATTACACTATACTACATGGAGAAAATCCTTATGAACACAAAAAGAGCATCCAAATACCATATTGATATTGCTTCGACCAGGGAAACTGCTTCAAGCCCACTGCGGCACTTCTTGTGTGATTTTGGGGCTATATAAAAATAAATTGCATTGTATTCTATTGCTGCACCACCAGGCTGCACATTTTACTAAATGGTCAATTCACTATACTACTGATATCTACTCTATATATGTAAAATCCTAAGCCTAAAAGTGTAATGATTTTGTGCAACGATTTTATGTGACATTTTTATGTCACCTTTTTTGTCACGCTTTAAATCGGGTTTATTTTAAAACCTACATATATATTTTTTGTATCAGTCTTTTTAGAATTTATCAAACTTTAATGTGATGTTACTAGATTTTCAGATTCTTATTCTGTTTTTAAATTATAAAGTAAAATATCAAGAACTCACGTCCCTTGAGATGAGACTTTGTGCCAACAGATTTAACCTAGGACCGGAAATAAAAGGCAAAGAGTAGATGACAAAGACAGCTGCTGTACAGGCTTTTAAATGTTCGAGATGCAGATCACGCGGCATGGCAGCAGCAGCAAGCCAGCAGCTGATCGAGCAAAGAGGAGGTAAAAAAACTATTTGTTTCCCATTGTATCACCGTTTAAGAAGGGGTTTCAGAGGAGCGACCGCACCTCCTTGGGATGCGTTCAGCCCTCCTCTTTACAACAACAGCAGCAGAGACGCGAAGTGGCTGGCGCATAGCGCAGGCAACTGGGGTTGCGAGTTAAGTGAGCAGGGGGTAAGCCCCCTAGTATACTATATGAATAAATTTGTAACTTTTCTACTGCCTGTTCTGATACTCTGTCTTGCTCCCTGAGGTTACAGATATATAAGGAATCAGACAGTGTAAAAGTTAATTCTCACAGAGTGGTAGGAATATGTGATTTGGGCTATTAATTGAAAGTCTACATAATAAAGAGTATAAAAGAAAGTAAAAGGTGAATAGGGTCATCCTAGGACCCTGCACAACAAAACAGCGTAACATCTCCTGGTTATTGTTTTGCTCACAATAATTCTTGGGCACCTTAGCAACTGCTGTAGGCCCTTAGGAATATAATGTTGTGGTGTTCCATCTACACAGATTTTCTCAGAGTAACAATACAATGAAACTCATATACTGTACAGGACACCTTGCCTTCCTCCATTTTTGAAGTACAGCTTCTTCTCCTTGATTAATTTCAGTCTCTGACTCAGAGCTAGACTTGGAACAGCTGATCTTAGAGCTAGGAATCCTTAGCGAGTTCAAACTGATTTTACAGTATCTAACTCCAGGAGAATAATTTGTAATTTGAACAGAAAGTGTGATTTGTGTTGCGTGGATGTGACTTCATGGCCAATGCTTTTTAAGGTGGCGATGTGCAGTTCACATTATCCAAGCTTTTAGGATAAAACTCTTTTTAGCCCTCTTTTTTTTTGCTAAGGGCAAATCATTGTGAGTAAAGGCTGTAAAGTTTTTACTTTGTTATTCTGAGTTTGATTTTGGTTTTGTGTTTAGTTTGCAACATTTATTGATCTAACTGGACACAAATCTCTGACAGTTTCTTCAGGCAAATCTTTTTTCCCAGCTCCTTAGCTCTTCTTTCATGAGCACATCAATACTTTAGCCCTTTGGCAGGCATTTTCCATCTTGGCTACAACAGCAATACCTCATTTAATGAGGTCGAAATGTAGAAGTTTGTGGGTACGATGGCACAACAATAAGCAATATAGTGATTCTTCCAAGTGGTCTTCAGGCGGTGCAAAGATGAACTTTACAATCCTTTTATAGTGGAATTTTCTGTGTGTCTGGATTAGGGTGGAGAGATGGGCAGAGTCAGACCAGTGATAACAATCTTCATTTGGTTCAGTAACTTCAGAGCCTGTGGAGGAAGTAGGCAGATGTGTGACTTACTTGTTTCTTTTTTTCCTGACACCTTGTAAACCCTTTTCTTTAGCCCTAGTAGGCACAGCCAGCGTTTAATACACTTAACAGCATCTCATCTTTAAGGCTAGTTGATCCAGTCACTATGGTGTCATCAGTAAATCTGACGGTGTAGATCTTAAAAAATAGGAGAGAAAAAGAAAGAGAGAGAGAGAGAAGCTATACAAAGAAATTAAATACCTCACAGCCTTTTCTGTTAAAAGTGTTAGCTATCCTACAGTATAAGCCCTCACTTTATTTGCCAAGATCAGTTACTTGGTTTTTTTTCTGATGGCTGCCTTCCTCTTTCTACCAAACTCTTGCCTTTATTTCCCACCCAAATTTTCTCACCCAGTCCCGAGGTTCTCTCCTTAGCCAGTCTGGAACCACTTGTTTGATTAGGAGAAGCCCTACTGCACCCTATCTCTTATTTAAAGATCATAAAGACTGTCATGCCACCAATCCTCTATTAAATATTACAGTATTTTGTTTATATCAGTGTTTTGTCTTCCCCTTTTGTATTATTAATATGTGGCCTTTGTCAGAATGCCTCAAATCTCACAGACTTACCACTGTTTATAAGGTATTGTACCATATAACTTCTCCCCACCTTCCCTTCTACATGTATAACCTCAGGCAATTAGGTGTAGTAAAAGACAAGCAGGAGTTAAGTTACAATTTAAATAATGTATTATTGATAATATTCATGAATGATAACAATAAGCAAAGTACAAGTGAATATTGGCAACCATACAACCTGATAAATAATGATGTGTTGTTTCAGATGGCACACAAACTTGTTAGTTACTTAAAATGTCTCTAGTTAAGTCCTCATTTGTGGTCAGCTTTCTTGAGAACAGGCTGCATGCCTGTCTCAATATGGCTGCTGAGCTGTGCTCTTCATTGTGTTGTCCTTTTCAGTTTATGGTGTGAGGTGGTCTTTCAGAGAGTGAAGTAAAGCAAGCAAATTTATAGGTTTTCGGTCCAACCCCTAGAGCCAATAGGGCATAGTGGTACTTAAAGGCTTTTGATACAAGACAGTTCCAAACAGCCATACTCAGACCAATGGGGTAGAAAACATCTTCACACCTGCCACCCCCCAAAACCATATGTTAAGGTAAAGCTTGGCAGCTAGGCAGCCTGGCTTTCCTGTGGGGATTCCCTGGTTTTATATAGGGTGGACCAGATCTAATTATGCAACTTTTAATGCAATACAGGAAAACAATGCAAGACAAAAGAATTGTTTGAAATATCTTGTAATAAACGAAAATGGACTTACATTGAATTTAATTACTGATTTTCCATGCAATGTCCCACTTGTCCTCCATTCAGTTGTGAATTCTCTATGTAATAAACTTAATAAGTTATAGCGCAATGAAAATTGCATAATTAAATCTGGACCACCCTGCACTAGGACAAGAAACAACATTGGTAAATCTTTAAGTGAGAAATCTTAAATGTAAAAACTTAATAGAACCCTTCAGGCTAAGGTTCATTTAACAAGAGAGAAGAACAATGTATGGTCAAGATCTTTGGATTGTATCAAACCATTGTTGTTATTATCTATAATGTAACACTAATATTACATTGCTTTGTCTAAGTTACAAAAAAAGACTTACAAAATATTTATCAACTTGTATGCAAAATTTCACATCACCACAATCAGTTGTCATCATTTCTCTAGAGTAGGAAGATAATTGTTCCTGTCACTACCCAATGCACCCCTATTAAAATGATGCTGATCTGGAGGCACCCAGCTGACTTTATAGAAAATTGTATTCTTAAAATTGGTAATTTGCACGCATTAGAAAAGTATTATACGCACATGAGATATGTAGATATAAAATTTCACTAAGTATTAAGATGTAAGAGTTAGAATTAAAATGTCTTATGCTACATTTATTTTTATTATTTTATATATGCCTGAAACCACTAATAGTTCATAAGCCAGAGGTCAGATATGCTAGAGAGCCAAAAATATGGGCCCCTCGCTTAGAGAGGAAATGTGAACTCTTTGGTTGTAAATTATGGTAGCAACAGCTGAGATAGTAGGGGGAGAGAATAGTCCTTATCAAACAGATAAGATGGGCAGAGCAGGGATTGACTCCCCCTCAACTAAGAATTATTGGTTGAGTTAATTAGAGGCAGGACTAGAGAAGTGGAATTGCAAGGTCAGATGACTTAAATGATAAGAATTGTAATAAAAATAAAATTTGCTTATGGCTGGTCGCTCATTGTTCCATCAGAGTTGACTCTGTATATGTGCCATACAATAAAGCCTGATTCGGCTGCCTGTCCTAAGACTCAGAGTGCTTTCTTTGGGGCTGAGGGTGCCCCTGCCGTGTCTGCCTGCTTCAACAACTTCCAGAACTCACTTTCTTTCCTGTGTTACTCAAATACATGTAGTTTTAGTGGCTACTCCGCTAGTGTAACATAAGTTTAATAAGTCACTGTCCTCTGTACAAATATATTTTATAAATCTACTTTTGTTTCTACTCACATGCACAGTTGACACATTTAGCACAGGGGCTTAAGCAAAGCATAAGACAAGACAGACAAAGACAGCTGGGGAAACGTGCACCATTTTTCATCTGTCAGAGTCAGCATGAAATTGTATCCTCTTTGCCTTGTTTGGAATTGTGTTATTCACAATAAGTGGGGGTCTGCACATGAAAAAAGAGTATAAAGCCATGGAACATTGCCCGGCACACCTTTGAAGCCGATGGACAGATGGGAGATAACGTCATCCAATCCTGAAAATCCTTCCAAAGCAGCGGTGAAAATGGCAGACTCTACACATCGGGCCCCCACTCCCGAACTGGGTTCTTGCCATTGGCTTCCTTCGTCTGTTATGTGTCGTAAGCCATCATTAAGCCAAACTAAGTTATTTCTCCTATGTGATTTCTTACCGCAGTATCAATAAGGGAGGGGTATCACCTTTAAATATCATATCTATATAGATTTGGGTTATGTAACACACTGCAATTGCAGAAGAACTCGTTCCAACAAGGGAGCTAATGCCCCCTGCTGGATACAACTAGAGAGGTGGTGAAGTGTGGGCTACACTTTCTCCTAACTTATGCCATCTTGCTGCCCCTTGTAATGCTTCCTATCTTTTGCCACAAAAGATTCATTCTGCTGTCCTTTTTTCTTGATGTATTTTTCATTTTGAATTCAGTTTTAATAGCTGGACTAGGATTCTGAATAGGATTGTTACATAGCCTTGCTCATTCTTTGACTGAGTAAGCCACTCATTAACTGCTAAAGTAATGTAATCAGAGACTGGCCTTAAGTAATCACCTCTTTTATTTACAGTGTCTTGGTTGATCGGTGGAATTGCTATAGCAAATAAAACATTTTGGTAATTCTCTCTCATTTCTGGTAATCCTCTATCCTTTTTTTCTGATGCTTACACTTTTGCCATGAATGTCTATGAGGATAAATTGTAAAGCTTGCTACACTATCAGAGAGAAGTTAGGCTTCCTAGGACCCTTTATTATTTCTGCCCTGCTAATCAGTTACATTCTCAATTGCAATTGTAAGACTCTGCTCTGAAATAAATGGGCTCATTTCCTAATTTTAATTTAGACAGATGGTTTGATGTTAGGTTTTTCACTCTCTGTTGGTTTTATTCCAGTAGCGAATGAGATCCGCAATTGAAATGTAGCTCTTAATTGAACATTTAGTTTCTTTTAGCACCACAGCAGCATATGGGAATGTTGCCCTAATGAACTGTAGCAGACATGTAGTCATTTTAGAGTTTACCATTATCACATTTATAAAATTCTACAATCAACCCTGTTAACCACAGTAAATAATTAAAAGCTGCATCTGCAGCAATCTCTAAAGAAACAAGAGGCAGATATTAGCCATTTCAGCACTGCCTGTTATGTGTTTCTCTTGACATTTTACAGATGAAATAAAGGTTTTTGCTGCCAGAGTATATTATTCTGCTATCCAACAAATTTAAAATATTATTCCACTCCTTTTAAACCTCAGAAAATATTTGATCCCTAAAGGTGCAAAATGCCACTGTACACCATGAATCTGAACCCTGATCAACTAATCCAGAAATACAGTAGAAAGGTAATGTGTAGAAATGTGTAGTTTCTCTTGACAATAGAATATGGAAAACATGACATTTTTAGCAATAAAAAAATTCTACTTTTTTATCCCACCTTTTCTGTTATGGTGGGTTAGGTCTAATCACACATCATTGGGTACAAGGCTGGAACAAACCCTTGACAGAATGTCAGTTTTCACACTGAAGACTGATACACACTGTCCAGGTTCTAACCTGCATATTAAGTTCAAGTTCAAGTGGATAGGACTGGCGAGCTTTGTTGGGCTGAATGGTCTGTTCTCGTCTAGGTTGTTCTAATGTTCAGGGTCACAGGGGACCTGTTCCTTCCCATCAGCATCAGACACAAAAAGTGAAGAAACCATGAATACAGTGTCTGGCCATCACAGGCACACTTACTTGAACATGGCCGGATAACTTAACCTGCACACCTTCAGGACATGAGAAGAACATGAAAACACCAGAAATCAGGCAGCAATGCTAAGCATTGCATTGCCTCTAAAAAATGTTACAGATCTATTACAAAATATGTAAAGATATGCACGTATTATCAAGCCTTCTTATTCCAATTCAAAGTTGAGATGAGCTGGAGCCTATCCCAGCAACACTCAGTACAAGACTGAAAACAGACCTGAAGAGGGTACTCACTCATTGCAGGACTCATTCAAACACACACACATAGTGGGCTAATTTGACGTTACCCATTAAAATCACTAGCAGATCTCTGAGGATGTGGGAGGAAAACTGCAGCACTCAGAGAGAAGCTTGTGTGGACAATAGGAGAACATCTACATGGACAGCACCTACGCTGGCATTTAATATTCTGTTTGATAGCAGTGCCAAACATCCTAAAATACAAACTATTATTCCAAAATATTTAATGGAATGTTTGAATTCAAATATAGTCAATGTCTGAGACATCGTTAGACTTTATTTTCAGTGATTTAAAATCCATCTTTGATGTCAAGTGGTGTCTAAAAACATTGTGTGGTCAATTTAATCAGGTGGTCCTTTTTTATTTATTATTCTGTAATGAAAAGAGGAGCCAAAAATATTGTATGTTAATGCATAGCCTTTACCTTCATTCAGAGAAAGTATAGATTTGCCTGAATGCATCACAAAGGACGTTTAATCAGAAATGGAGCTGCGATTGAATTTAAATAAAACAAAACTCAGCATGCCCATGTCTGTTTCCTTTGGAACCATAAAGATCTCAAATATTTCTCACCTTCCAATAGTTTCGGAAGCAAGCTCTGCTGAATGGGACTGTTACTTTTGTGTAATTTCTGGCACCCACTGTCTTGTTAAAGGTCATGATTATTTGAAATGTGTGTCCATTAATGAGTAATGGGACAAATGTCACTTACCACAAACTAATAAACTACATGAAAAATCCCTTTGTTTTTAAATATTGTCATTTTTGAACTGGTAGCAGTAAAGTGAATTCTGTCCTAGGACTGCAATAGCATTATTTAATGCCTATGTTCTGCTGTTAATTAATAGTTGTAACATTAATAAAATGTACTAGGAATCAGCTATTGACATATACTATTCTGAGCAAAACTGTTATCTTATAATAGAATAACCAATAACTGCACGGCTGAGGTATTTAATCACCTCTTTGTGAAACCTCATCATAAACCTCATAAACCTCAGTCATAGCACACACACTTCAGAGCAAATTATTAATTTCAAGCTAAGTGTGTTCGGGCCTGGCCAGTACTTGGATGGAAGACCATCTAGGAAAAGCTTGGGTTGTTGCTGGAAGAGGAGTTGGTGAGGCCAGCAGGGGCCGTTTATCCTGTGGTCTGAATAACCCAATGTACTGATGGGGACGTTGTGCTGTAAACATGGCACCGTCCTTCAGATGGGAACATAAAACCGAGGTCCTGACTCTCTGCGGTCATAAAAGATCCCTAGGCATCCTACATAAAGAGTAGGGTGTATCCCAATGTTCAGGCTAAATTGCCTACCACAGCCTAGTCATTCTGGCCCCCCTAATCATCCCCTGTCTCTAATTGGCTATCTCTCTCACCACTTCACCACCTCACAGCTAATGTGCAAAAATGGCTGCTGTCACATCATCTAGGTAGATGCTACGCATTAGTTGTGGTTGAAATGGCCCCCCCCCCCCACTCACTACACAAAGTGCTTTGAGTATAAGAAAGCATTATATAAATGTAAAGAATAGTATTATTATGATACTGCGGTGGGCTGGCGCCCTGCCCAGGGGTTTGTTTCCTGCCTTGCGCCCTTTGTTGGCTGGGATTGGCTCCAGCAGACCCCGTGACCCTGTAGTTAGAATATAGCGGGTTCGATAATGAATGGATGGATGGAAGTTTAATCACATTGCCTAGAAACCCCTCACACACTTCTTGGTTTTGGAAAGGATACATATTTGCACCTAAAGCAAAGATGATGAGTAAAAATGAGGAGGAAGAAAAAAGAGACAAAAGTGAGGAAAGAGGTGAAATCACTTGAAATAGAAATTTCTATACAGTCTTTATTAAATTCAGTATGAACAAAGTACTTAGTCTTTAAAAAAACATTAATATCTCACACTTTTGAAAATTAAGTGGATTATTAGGAACACAAAAACTCAATTTGAGCTAAAGAGTGTGTATTCTACTGTCTAAACAGCACTAGTCATGAAAGTGGAGCAGACATGGCGGTAGTAAATAAGAAGCACTAGTAGAAGGAGGCATGTGCACACAAGTGAGGGGTGTCCCTATAGTACCTCACGTCCTGCACCATTGTTGACAATGATATTCTATTCCTGTGCAGTTTATTTCTCACTAAACCAAAAAGTTGCGTTGAGAAGAAGCATTGAGATGAAGACTACTGATTGTCAGTGAACTCAACTGCATGAAACAACAGGCGATAAAAAAAAATCCTAATTTATCCTGCAACTATAGTTTAAGAAATTGTCTGTTTCCATCGATTTTCCCTTGATTGACATACAGCACCCTTAGTTCTTTCTTGCCAACCATGGAGGTAACGGAATACACTAATAAAAACATCATACCTTCATACCAAACATCATACCATCATACCAAACATCAGAACTTTGAGAAACACTATTTAGTCCATCACACTCGTTTGATTTGCTAAAAGCCAAGTTGTCATAAAGTCTAATCTGAAAAAAAGCTGTTGATGTTTTGCTTCATCTATCTATCTATCTATCTATCTATCTATCTATCTATCTATCTATCTATCTATCTATCTATC
>JANRMT010062796.1:10766715-10777502 GCA_026402145.1 Polypterus bichir lapradei | reverse complement strand
ATCTATCTATCTATCTATCTATCTATCTATCTATCTATCTATCTATCATTCATAGTAGAAGTAAATCTGCTGTATCAATTCTCTTTTCAGCACTAAAAATAATTACATTTCCTTACACTGTAGAGTTGCATATTCCTGTTAGCATTACCATGCACTTAGTTGCTCTTCTCTGCACATCTTCTTGTGCTGCTGTGTCTTTTTTACAGCATGGTGACCAGAGCTGCACACACTACTACAAATTCAGGCTCCATAGTGCATGATATGTCGTAAGCATCACCTCCATTGATAAATACTCAACAGCATTTCCCATATAACATAACATTTTACTTACCTTTTTAATTGCCTCTGTATGTTGCCCCGATGATGTAAATTTTGCATCACTGTAAACCCCTATATTCTTGTCAACAGCTGTTTCGGTTAGAGGACCACATAGCTTTCTTTCAATATCATTGCAAATGCATAATGTAAATGTGTTTTTAATTTAAATAAAGTAAATGGACTAATTTGCAAAACAGATGCAGGCCTACCATTTGGCACAGGCTCGGACAAAGTTGTCACTGTGTTATTGTTGTTGTCTAGATCTAAAAATAAAATTTCTTTCATTGGTACAAGTAGAATAAGTCTCTATGAACATTCACATGTACTTTTTTCTCTTTATTCAAGATCGCTTTATTCCAGTGTGTCATTTATAAGAGTACAGGCTGATTTTGTAAATTGTATTTGGCAAATTGGAACTGATTACTAAGCTTGACTTGAGTATAATGGCAAGTATTGTTGATGTGTGCTTTTATTTTGTATCTGCATATTAATCATATGTTTCTTTGTTGATCACATGACAACAAACAATTGTCAGAATTAAAGCTTTTCAGTTTTAATTGTATAGGCTGTACTGTTATTTCCAAGTTCTGAATGACAAAATGAAACAGTGAAGTCTTTAGGGCTGAAAAGAAAGGCCACACATTCTGACGTTAAACTTGCCATGACTGATGTGACATATCATGACAATTACTTGCCATTTTTTCTAATTGTATATTGATTTTTCCTTTTTGTTTATCATCATTTTTGCAGAAAAAGAGCCTTCAAATAATAATATACAATACAAATGCCTGCATCTATTAAATGCTCGCTGTTAGCATGGACTGAAAGAACAGGTGCCTTCATTCTGTATAAGGAGCCTCAGACTGTTTCTTGAAGCTTTTACCTCTGTTCAGCACAAAAAGCATTTCTATAACTTACAGTATATGAAAACATGATGCAAAGAAAGTTCCAAAGAATGGCAATATTTTATTTCTGAGAATTTTTCAAGCTTTCCAGCTGCAACATATGCAGTGTGCATACGGACACTGACATGTGACAGCAAGTGCTTGCAATATTTAGAGGTGTGAAATAATTGAGGCATATCATGCCGCCAGGCACCCCCTGGTCCACACTTATGGCCACAAAACCACATGAGATTGTCTCTGGTCATGCCTCCACATTTCACTTTCATGGCACCTGCAATTGTTTTCCAGTTGTCTGATCGCGTTTGTGTTTATCTGCTACCCATCCTGTAACAATCTCTTTTATGATTTAAGTAATGGCTTCAAATATACAAACCCAAGATCGCCTTTGTGTAGTCTGCAACTATATACTGTATTACTGCTAGGCAGCACTCTCTTTCTTAAGATAAGTGTGTTAGCAAGCAATATGGTAATTATATTGAGGTTAACTGTTAGAAAGTAGTATTTGTCAGCAGCTCAGTTACATTTAGCTCATAGTTTTATCCACAAGGATTCAGGAAATGACTGCATAACCGAAGAAGTTAGTATCAAAAATGCAGTTAAGGGGACATCAGGTAAGCAGCTTTTTGTTTTCTATTAAATAAAATAAAATTTTATGTTTTAAAACATTTTTGTTCATTATGGCGCCAGACAGTAGGGACATGTTGTAAGTTTGTGAAATTTGCAAGTAAGAATTTCAGTGTACTGTAAACTTGTAACAATACTACTACTACTATTACTACTACTACTACTACTACTACTACTACTAATAATAATAATATTATCAATCTTCATCCCCAACCACAACTTAAGAGTCAATGTTTTATAGTCCATCTTGGGGCCAAAACCTCAGCAGAAATTCATTGACATAGAAACCATTGTATTGTTGGACTGGTTTAACATCTCAAAAACCACTTTGGAACCAAATATTTAAGTGACAAAGAATTAACTTAACTTGCAAGGACACCAAACCAGATTCAAATATCTCTGTCAATGTCTCCCCCTTTCACTTTCATGGCAACTGCAATGATTTTCTGATTCTTTGATGGCTGTTGTGTTTATCTGCTACTATAAAGTAGCAAGCTCTGGCCTTCACTCTTTGCCAGATCTCTTTTGTCTTTAGTAACAGTTTCTTTTCTAATGGTTGCATGACCCTCGACCCTTGCCAGGTTTTGGTCACACATCTTCTGATAATGTCTCCTTATCTTCCTGCAATCAGTGCAATTCATATAATTCCTGTCATCTTACGCATGAAACAGTCACAAGTGTCACATAGCCTAGGCCTAAACCTCTTTGACTTGCAATTTGCCCCATTGTTCCATCCTATTCAGCCTTTTTAGTTGCTTGCGTAGTAGTAGGGTGTTATACCATGTTGGCCATTGCGGTTGAAATGAGAAGCAAAATGACCCCTTTAATTGGCTAGCTGAACAGATTACAATATGCAAGCTTTCGAGGCAACTCAGGCCCCTTGTTCAGGCAAGCTGCTTATGTGTACTTTCTGGACGAGTCCACTACAACCCCTAAGTCTTTCTCATAGTGATAATAATATTATGAATATTATTTGCACCATTCTAGGTGGTTGAGAAGAAGGATTTTATGACAAAAGAAATGACTGTGGTCTGTTGTCTAGTGTGGCATATGAACAAATCAATACTTACAGTAGTTTTAGTATGGATTTTCATTACTTGGAACTTCAGCGGAAATATGGTTATTCTAATCTGGCTCATGTACTTGAATGTATTAATTTATGGGCACTGATAATATTTTTGCTAAATATCATTTTATACAGGAATTATCAAAAATAGTATACATATTTGCAAAAAATGCTTGATATGTGCATATTTAATGCACTCATAAATATAAAATTATCTACAAACACTTTTCAAATATCAGAGGCCTTGAAGTATAAAACAGAAAATGACTAAAACCAGTTTCATTATAGTAATGTTCATTATGACTTTTAGTTTTGTTTCTTTCTTTGAGTTCTTACTACTACTACTACTACTCTCTACCGCTGGGTCTGGAGAGACACCCGACTTGTCCATTTCTCTTTCATTGGCTGATATTTTACCTTCTAGTTTGCAAGCAACAGAAAAAAATTAAGAAATGTGTGCAAAGAAACACATTTCTACTGTTCCTAGTGCAAACTCGGGCTGTGAGTTGATGACAGTCTCAAACACAAAGGACGTGCACTTTAGTACAGCAGTGGACTCTAGACATGCCTTTTCTATTGTGTTTATGTTGACGGTTTGAAGTTTACATGTTTCTGTTACACGTAGTAACATTTTTTTTAATGTTTCAATGTTTTTGGCTCCTTTTTCCTGGAGTAAGGATGCTATGATGCCGAAACACTAACCCCCCAGAGTCCAAGATTTTGGATATCAAACAAAAAACCTTTGTGGAGATAAATTAGTGATGTTGAATTCTTTAGTGAGGTCAGGACTTTGGAACAAACTCTGTTTACTAACAATTTTTAAGCTAAGTCCTGTGTATGAAAATGGGCTATAGAAACAAACATTGTTGCTGTTGACTAATGTTTTGGGCTTCAGTGCCCTACTATTTTCCTGGTTTTTGTCTCTGCCTGTTTTCTAAATATTCTTTCGCCTTTTCTTCTCCTGACATGCTTCCTTTTCTTGCGCTGCCCAGCTGTAACAGCAATACAATCATGTTTAAGAAGTAAAAGTGGTTCAAAATACAAATACATGCAGAAAGCTTTAAAAGTACTTTTGGCAGAAGCCAAAGCTGAAAATAAAATTATTTCACAAATCATTCCAGCTTTTCAATTTCAAGTAAAAATTAAAACTTCTCAAAGTTCACACTGCATTTGCAGTACATAAAAAATGCAGTGCTATTGTACAAAAACAGTATAAAAGAGAAAATACAAACAAGTGTACAGTCTGAAATATACTCATCTCACACAATATGATACACAACAACAGGGTTTTAACAGAACTTGAATCCTCTGACTAACTCAGAGATTCACAGTTTAACTCTATGCTATTGGGTAACTTACCGTAAAATTTTTTGAGATGGCTTCATCTCACAGCTATGCTAAATACTGTAAGTTCCTTTCCAAATGATTTAGAAAAGGCAAGAGAATGTTAATAATAATACATATCCATCGATCTATCCATCCATTATCCAACCCGCTATATCCTAACTACAGGGTCACAGGGGTCTGCTGGAGCCAATCCCAGCCAACACAGGGCGCAAGGCAGGAAACAAACCCCGGGCAGGGCGCCAGCCCACTGCAGATAATACATAATACATAAAATAAAAGTTGGATGTAATACAGTAAAAAATAAACAACTGTATTTGCAAATACCACATTTGTACCATGTATGCTCACCTAGCTCTTCTACCTCAAAAACGGTGCTACTGGGGCAAAAATATATTAATGTGTTCAAAGTAACACTGTACACAAGAAAACTGAAGACTGATCTGCCTGAGGAGAAGCTGATGGTTATTAATCACTCCAAAAGATTCTTTGGTGACACCATATATTGAAAGCAACTGACTTATTTTGACCCCCAAATCAAATGCTGTTTGGTTGTAATCTTTTATTCATCTCCCCAAGTAACAGCATATGCCCTCTAAATGCTCGAAGGCATTAACTCCTAAATTCACAAACAGCCTAAAGGCTGTCATCATAACAGCATCACTTAACGCAAGTGAAATTCCCTGAATCTCAGCAAAGTCCCTTTAAAACATGAGGAAATGCCTAAAGCATCTTTTGTGCAATATGGTTGTAACTCAGATCAATTTGATCCACACAGATATTCTCTGAGTTTGTGTTGCCTGAAATAATTTGCATCAAAACCTGAAATTTAAACGAATACAAAGTCCTCAACCTCATATTATGTGATCTTACATGACAAGACTGCACAGCTTCACTGTAGCTGCTTCAGAGGAAGAAATGTATCCACTCACAATGGAGTAGACATTTTTGGAAATAAAACATGAAAACTACACAATGTGAAATGTTAAGGCAGATATTTCAGAAAAGAAATGAAACAATTATGCCCTGGATTTCTGGAAAATCTTAATATTCTACTGAACTTTCCATACATGTTTTGAGGGCATTAAAATTGACAGTTTGTTTGTGTAGAGATACATTTACAGCTGAAAGGAACATTTTTAATCTGTTTATTTCGACAAAACTAAAATGCCACTGTAGATTCTCTGCTGCTAAACTGAAACTCCCCTATGTGTTGCCTAATAATACTTAGGAACAGAGATTTACAAGAACAACTGATTTAGTAGCGATTTATTTATTTAATTAGGCATCTTGTTCACTTTACATGACAATGATCTTACTTATGTATTCTGTCAAACGCTGCATCATTCTTCTGCTTTAATATGGACAACGATAAAGGGGACAGTATTTGTTTGTGCAGAGGAAGTCAAATGTTGATTTCCTCTTCTCAGTTAGGACGACCCCATCCTGGAAGAAGACCATTGACCCTGGCCCTATGTCGGAGGTCTTCGACCTACTGTAGGATATAAAAAACATAAAAATAAATGCAACCTGAGCACAAAAGAAGCACAATGCCTGAATGAACTCAGGAAAAGCCTGCTCCATCACAGGGTGAACCCTGGATACCTAGGAGCTGTTGTGGTATAGAGGATTGGTGGGAAAACTGGAGGCCATCATGAAAAATCCCCTCCATCCCCTCCAGGAGGCTCTGTCTTGGAGCACTTTCAGCCACAGGCTCATTCCACCATGGTGTGCTAAGAAGCAGGGATCTTTTCTGCCCACTGCTATCAGGCAATTCAATGCTTCCCCCTGACTTACTCTTTAACTTCTTTTTGAAATATGTTTGCAGTTATTTATTTATAGATTGATTGGCTGTATCCTTGTTTTTAAAGTATCTGCTGCTTTATGCATCTGAAACTCCCCATGAGATTTATAAAGTTTATCTAATGTAATGTAATCTAATCTAATCTGATTGACCCGTATTTCATGAACATAGCATTTGCTGATGATTGAGACTATGATTGCATCTCACCAACATCCAGCCACACCCCAAACATCTGTCTCCACCTCTCTACTGTTCCATAGGCTGCAGTGAAGTGTACTTGGAATAACTGAAGATGATCGAGCATTAGTACCAGCAACACACGTTTGAAAACTGTCCCAGACTCAGTTATAAAAAGTAATCTTGATTGTCATTCGTATACCCAAATTTCTCATAAGCTGAGAATAGCCTGTGTTCAAATTTTATCCCTCTTAATTTTGTAAGTCTTCATTACGTTCTTTTACTCATTCACATCAAGATGAATGAATAGGAGTATTGGGGCAGTATATGGAAGAATTATGAATGCAACATTTTACATCTGTTAACAGCTTTTCTTTTATATATATAATTCTTTTACTTTACTATGATACCATTATTTACTTTGTAAAGTGGCATGCAATAGAGATTTCAATGATAGAAAGCATCCAGTATTTCTATAGGTATTTCCATCTGAATATTACTAGGCTCATTTAAACCTACTTAAAATAGAATATTTCAATCAATCAAATCATTCAAAATCAATCAATCAAAATCTTTATTTGTCATTGTAGCAATGAGGCATTGTACAACAAAATGTTTAGGTACAATTTTCCAGTGCAGAAAAAAATAAAATAAAAATAAAAACAAAAACAAAACACAATTACTGAAGTTACAACTAAAATAAGGGAATAAAATAAGTATCCAAAATTGTCCATAACAGCAGAACAATGTTTTTCACTCTTACATACATACATACAGTGGGTACGGAAAGTATTCAGACCCCCTTCAATTTTTCACTCTTTGTTATATTGCAGCCATTTGCTAAAATCATTTAAATTAGTTTTTTTCCTCATTAATGTACACACAACACCCCATATTGACAGACAAAAAAAATAATTTTTGAAATTGTTTCAGATTTATTAAAAAAGAAAAACTGAAATATCACATGGTCCTAAGTATTCAGACCCTTTGCTGTGACACTCATATATTTATATTTGTGTGGAGTTTACATGTTCATCCTTGAGATCACCTTCATTTGAGTCCAGCTGTGTTTGATTATACTGATTGGACTTGATTAGGAAAGCCACACACCTGTCTATATAAGACCTTACAGCTCACAATGCATGTCAGAGCAAATGAGGTCAAAGGAACTGCCTGAAGAGCTCAGAGACAGAATTGTGGCAAGGCACAGATCTGGCCAAGGTTACAAAAAAATTTCTGCTGCACTTAAGGTTCCCAAGAGCACAGTGGCCTCCATAATCCTTAAATGGAAGACGTTTGGGACGACCAGAACCCTTCCTAGAGCTGGCCGTCCGGCCAAGCTGAGCTACCGGGGGAGAAGAGCCTTGGTGAGAGAGGTAAAGAAGAACCCAAAGATCACTTTGGCTGAGCTCCAGAGATGCAGTCAGGAGATGGGAGAAAGTTGTAGAAAGTTAACCATCACTGCAGCCCTCCACCAGTCAGGGCTTTATGGCAGAGTGGCCTGTCGGAAGCCTCTCCTCAGTGCAAGACACATAACAGCCCGCATGGAGTTTGCTAAAAGACACCTGAAGATTCTCTGGTCTGATGAGATAAAGATAGAACTTTTTGGCCTTAATTCTAAGCAGTATGTGTGGAGACAACCAGGCACTGCTCATCATTTGTCCAATACAGTCCCCACAGTGAAGCATGGCGGTGGCAGCATCATGCTGTGGGGGTGTTTTTCAGCTGCAGGGACAGGACGACTGGTTGCAATCGAGGGAAAGATGAATGCGGCCAAGTACAGGGATATTCTGGACAAAAACCTTCTCCAGAGTGCTAAGGACATCAGACTGGGCCGAAGGTTTACCTTCCAACAAGACAATGACCCTAAGCACACAGCTAAAATAACGAAGGAGTGGCTTCACAACAACTCAGCCCAGCAAGAGCCCTGACTTAAACCCAATTGAGCATCTCTGGAGAGACCTAAAAATGGCTGTCCACCAATGTTTACCATCCAACCTGACAGAACTGGAGAGGATCTGCAAGGAGGAATGGCAGAGGATCCCCAAATCCAGGTGTGAAAAACTTGTTGCATCTTTCCCAAGAAGACTCATGGCTGTATTAGCTCAAAAGGGTGCTTCTACTAAATACTGAGCAAAGGGTCTGAATACTTAGGACCATGTGATATTTCAGGTTTTCTTTTTTAATAAATATGCAACAATTTCAAAAATTCTTTTTTTTCTGTCAATATGGGGTGCTGTGTGTACATTAATGAGGGAAAAAATTAATTTAAATGATTTTAGCAAATGGCTGCAATATAACAAAGAGTGAAAAATTGAAGGGGGTCTGAATACTTTCCATACCCACTGTATATTATATTGCACTTGTCCCTTATCTAATGTTAACTTAGAATGAAGGTGCACTTGGTCAGATTGACCACAGCAGCATTCAGCATGGTGATGGTTGAAGGATAGAAACTATTTCTAATTTGTCTTAGTCTTTATGGATCTGAAACATCTGCCTGAAGGCAGGTGTTCAAACAATGCATGTCCTGGGTGTGATGGGTCAAGAATTTTCTTGACGTTCCTGAGACAAAAGTAACTATGTAGTTTTTCTAGTGAGGGGAGAGGACAGCCGACTATACGCTGGGCGACCTTAATGACCCTGTGGAGATCCTTCTTCTGTGCTACTGTGCAGATGGAGAACCACACACAGAGACAGTAGACCAGGATGCTCTCTACTGTGTAGCGGTAAAAGGACACCAGCAGTTTCTCAGGGATGTTGTTCTTTCTGAGCACCCTCAGGAAGTTGAGTCTCTTTTGGGCCTTCTTCACTACCTTAGCAGTGTGTGTTCCCCAGGTCAAGTCCTCCCTCTTCGTAACTCCCAAGAAGCGGAAGTCTGAGACCCTCTCCACATAGTCCCCATTGATGATGAGTGGCTGGATATTGTCTTCCTTCTTCCTGAAGTCCACGATGAGCTCCTTGCCCTTGGCTGTATTTAAGAGCAAGTTGTTATTCCTACGCCACGTTGTCAGCTGCTCCACTTCATCCCTGTAGGCGGACTCATCCCAGAGATGAGCCCTACTACCGTGGTATCATCAGCGAACTTAACAATGGTGTTACTGTAGTGGGCAGGAATGTAATCATGAGTGTAGAGGGTATAGAGCAGGGGGCTCAGAACACAGCCCTGTGGGGAGCCAGTACTGAGGCTGATGGGTGTGGAGAAGTAGAGGCCTACTCTAACCCTCTGAGTGCGATCACTCAGGAAGTCCTTGATCCAAAGGCAGGTGGAGTGTGGAAGTCCTATGTCTGACAGTTTGGTCACCAGTCTGTGGGGTAAGATGATATTAAAGGCAGAGCTGAAGTCTATGAAGAGCAGCCGTGCGTAGCTCCCCTGCTGCTCCAGATGGGACAGAACAGCATGGAGAACAGTGTCCACGACGTTCTCCGTAGACCTGTTTGTTCTTTAGGCAAACTGGTGTGGCTCAATCATGGGAGGCATGAATGACATGATGTGGTTCCTGATGAGCTTCTCAAAGCACTTCATAACCACTGGGGTCAGTGCAACTTGCCTGTAGTAATTAAGACTGGTGATGGTCTGTTTCTTGGCCACAGGTACTAAGACAGAGGATTTCAGGCAGGATGGCACAGTGGACTGATACAGAGACTGGTTGAATATTCTGGTGAAGACCCCGGCCAGTTGGTCTGCACAGTCTTTCAGCATGCGTCCTGAGATGCCATCAGGTCCAGCTGCCTTTCGTGGGTTGACAGCCCGCAGCGTGCGTCTCACCTCGTGCTCCCCCACTGTGAAGATGGTGCTGTTGTTGGTATCTGGATGGGGTCTGGGTGTTTCTGGTGGATCCACTTGAAACTGGGCAAAGTAGTGGTTCAGTTCCGCAGCCAGCGATAAATCACCTCCCACAGCTCTGGGACTGGTCCTGTAGCTGGTCATATGCTGGACACCCATCCACACTTGCCTGCTGTTGTTGCTATCCAGGTTTTCCTCGATCTTCCTTTTATAGTCTGACTTGGCCCCTTGGATGCCCCTCTTTAGGTCGACACAGGCTGTGCTGTAGAGACCCTTGTCACCAGACCTGAAGGCAGTGTTCCTCTCTTTCAACAGCCTCTGGACTTCCCTGGTCATCCAGGGTTTCTGATTGGGGTAGACTCGGATATGTTTATCCACTGTGACAATGTCTGTGCAGTTCTTAATATAGCACAGTACGCTGTCACTAAACACTTTAAGGTCTGGATGTTCAAAGATGTCCCAGTTGGTTCTGTTGAGACAGTCTTGCAGCTGCTGAGAGGCTCCACCTGGCCAAGATTTAACTGTCCTTGTGCTGATAGGAGCAGTTTTCCTAAGTGGATTGTATGCTGGGATTAAAAACAGTGACGTGTGGTCAGATTGTCCCAGGTGAGGTAGCTGTGTAGCCCTGCAGCCCTGTTTAATGTTTGTATAGACTGTAACCAATGTGTTAGCTCCTTTGGTGGCACACTTGACGTGCTAATGGAATTTAGGGAGCATATATATATATATATATATATATATATATATATATATATATATATA
>JANRMT010062796.1:10730695-10766705 GCA_026402145.1 Polypterus bichir lapradei | reverse complement strand
ATATATATATATATAT
This sequence comes from Polypterus bichir lapradei, assembly GCA_026402145.1. Lineage (NCBI taxonomy): Eukaryota > Metazoa > Chordata > Cladistia > Polypteriformes > Polypteridae > Polypterus > Polypterus bichir. Next base: position 10,766,689 of record JANRMT010062796.1, on the reverse strand, counting down.
ATATATATATATATATATATATATATATATATATATATAGTTGTCTCACTCCAGATTGTGCTCAGGTGCATCCCTTTTGCTTTAATTGCCCTTAAGATGTGTCTAGAACTTGATTGGAATCAACTTGTGGCAAACTGAATCGACTGTACATCAAAAGTCACACACCTGTGTATATAAGGTCCCACAATTCACTCTGCACGTCAGGATAAAAACCAAGCCATGAATTCAAGATGCTTTCCCATCCAGTCTGAAGGATCCCCGGATGATCTGCCAGGAAGAATGGGATAAACTGCCCAAATCCAGTGTGCAAAACTTGTGGAGACTTACCGAGGAAGACTCAAAGCTGTAATTGTAGCCAAAGGGTCTTTAAAAAGTACTGAGTTAGTAGTCTGAATTGTTACTTGAATGAGAGATTTCAGTTTTTCATTTTTAATAAATTTGCACAGCTTTCTGAAAACATATTTTCAATTTATCACTGTGAGTTATATAGTGTAGATTGAGTGTACCATGATAGGCAAAAATGGCAAATTTATCCATTCAGAATTCAATATGCAACACAATAAAATATGCAAAACGTGAAAAGGCCTGAATACTTTATGAATCCACTTTATATATTACACTATTATTGGGGTTCCAAGTGGAAAACAACATGCAAGTTATTGCAAGTACACTGCTGACGATGCCTGTTGCACTGTAAATGTCCCCATTTGGCAGATCAGAGAGCCACTGGTCTGGTGAGAGTGTCAGTAAGAAGTGGTGGGCAGAGTTAGGCAAGGAACCCTATTCTTCATCTGAGTCAGCAGCTTCTTAAACATTGAGGACACAGACAGACATATATGATTTTGTTGGCTTAACCTGTAGCCCCCTCCGGTGCTCAATTTCATTTAATTCCCCTGACACATGCAAGTCGTTACACTCCTGACAACAAATTGTAGACAGGAATTCTTATGTGTTTGTGCTAAGCTGAATCATTTTGCTCCAGAAGCCAGGATCGAGAGTGGAGAGGCTGTTATTTGGCCTCTTTTCCCTACCCCCTGCTGTTCTGCAGTAAATCTTGTATGTGACAGACTCCTTTCACTAGTGATTCTGAAAAACTGAAAGCTGTTCCCAAGACCGTTTTTAATTGCAGTGCTGCAGAAATTATACTGAGATTTTTATCACAGCACTTCTTTTATTGAACTGTTTTCAAATCTTCCACACTGCTCGCTCTAAGCTCTTTGATCCGTACACAGTTCTGAGATTTTTAGCAACAGCTTCAAGGATCCTTAAGTGCTGTGCTCCACAAATGACTGTGAATTTCTATTCCCCAAAGAATGTTTAAGAGGCTTTACAACACCAATTTACGAACTTTATTCTGGTTTGTAAAAATTTAAAAGAGAGGTTAAATGTTTGAGTCAAAGGCACTAAAATACAGCCCGGCAATAGAAATAGTGAATTGAAAAAATGGCTGGATAGAAAATTGATTTCAGATAGTGAGTGGCATAATAGACTTCCCCAGTAACAAGAAATAATATCAGTGGCTAAACAGAAATTGTTAGGAGAGATTGTGATAAGCAATTAAAGCGATTTCACAGATCGCTTCATTATAAATAGGTTGGCTTGGCTCATCCTAGCTGATACCAGGCGCTAGTTGGCAGTGCATCCTGAACGGTATTCTAGTCAGTCAGTTCCACAGTGTGGAGCTCCTAATTAGAGCCTGGAGAAATATCCTGACCGCAGGACCTCAGATTCTTCTATACTTCATGTGTCTCAATAAGCACCGCTATCGCAGTTTAAGAATGGTAATTAATTATACAATTAGTTACTAATGATAAGGAGTTCGGTGGTGTGGATCAATACACTGATACAATTAGAGACGAGAGAAAGGGAACACTCCAAACATCAACATTCATGCCACTGAGAAAATGACACTCTCTGTTGCATTTATTTATTTTTATACAGTATTTAAAAGGCATCAGTGCGTAATGCCAATTAAAATAATCTTTGAAGGAATACTTTAAAAAGTGCATTTTAAAGGTGCTTTATAAAAAAAAGACTGGTTGACAAATTTGCTATGATCTAATTCCCAAAATGGATACTATATATGGAATAAATGGCAATATCATGATTACTTTGTAAAGCAATTTTTTTTAGAATTTTTTTTTTATAAAAGTCTCTGCATTAAAGATGGTGAGATGGATTGCTCAATTTATTTTGCATATTGCACTTAACTAGGAAAACAACTACACAAAACAAAGATGGAGTGGCATGGTGTCATAAGGGTAAGTTTACAGAGTTCAGTCCCTGGCAAGCTCACGGTTTTTACGGAGTTTATATGTTGCCTTGGTGTTTGCGTCACATTTCTTTATATACTTTGGTGTTACTTCCATTTTGCAAAGACATATATATAGTAGTAGTGGTATTAATATTGTTATATATGGCATACAGTGAAACTCTTACCAGTGTATGAGACCAAAATGCAATGTGTTGCCATTCTCAGAAGCCTTGATGAACCATAATATATTAAAACACATAACTTTATTTTAATTATCAGACAATTAAGTAATGCTGTTTCCATGTCACTTGCTCTGGTCTTCTTCCAGTTCCTGTCACCTTATATTTAAAACCTGAAACTAAGCTGCTGAAAAAATATGTAGTTTATGTCAGTTAATAATAATAATAATAATAATAATAATAATAATAATAATAATAATAATAATAATAGTAATCCGTAACCAAGGTTTTTTGGTCACTTACCTTGTGAAAGGGAGTCCCTATTTATTAGGTTAATTGAGTGTTACAATCAGAATAATTGGATGTCCTGTGTGAGAGGGCCTAGCAGTATTCTGGTTCTCTATTTGAGGTCCTTTCCTGCCTTATTTAAGCTATAGCTCTGAAGTATGATTAAGTCAGTTTGACAAAATGGTATAAATAGGGTTGCTATGTAAGAGACTGGCAAGATTGATTCCAGTATTGGGTATTACAAAATACCGTACTTTCTTCAACTCCATAGTGGGAAAAATGCTTTATAAAATGAAAGAATAAATTAATGAATGGTTCTCATGTGAATGCTATTCCACACTGACCCAATATTCCCATCAGTTGGTGCAGTAACAGGTAACAGTCATACCAATTCACTAATTAATGTGTCACACATGTTTTCTGATGAGGTAGAAAAGCAGGGAACCTGGGGGATGGAGAATAGGTAAAGTCCACACAGACAGAACCCAGGAGCTGAGGCCAAACCAATAACCTCCATGCTGTTCTTTATTTGTGTATCTTCAATAAATATTTCCTGAAAGTCTTTAATTGCAAAATAACATGCAATGAAACAGAAAACAGTTGTTGTACAAAATGCTAAATTATACAGTATACGTCTTCCTGGGGCAATACTTATCTAGCAAGTCATGTAGTGTATAATTGTGTTGCTAATATTACAGCATTTAATTAATTTTTTTCCAAATTCATAAACTAAGCTATATTATTCTCTGGAATTTCTTGATGAGTATTTCAAGAACTTTCAATACAGATGGGTGGTGGCTAAATCATTAGACCTTTAACTACCACTTTGCTGGTTCAATCCCACTTTTCACTCCATGTGTGATCTGAAAAAAGCCAATTGACCTTTATGTGCTCCAGCTGTATGCAGATAAGTACTCTGTCCTTAATTTTCCAAAACGCATATGGCCAAAAGTATGTGGACCCCTCTCCAAATTATTATGTTCAGGTATTTCAGCTGTACTTTTTGTTAACAGGTACATAACATCAGGCACACAGCAATACAATCTCCTTTAAAAAACATTGGCAGTAGAATGAGCCAGTGACTGTAAACATGAGACTGTCATAGGCCACTTTACCCACAAGTCAGTATGTAAATTTTCTGCCCTGCTGGCCAAGTGCTGAAGCACATAGGTAGCCTCAGTTGTATCACTCACAACAAATTGAGTTCCAAATTGACTCTGAAAGCAACATCAGCACAAAAACTATGTGTCAGGACTTTCATGAAATGGGTTTCCATGGCTGAGCAGCTGCACAGAGGCCTAAGATCACTATGCAAGATGCCAAATGTTGCCTATAGTGGTGTAAAGCATGCCACCATTGAACTCTGGACCAGTGGAAGCATATCCTCTGCAACAATGAATCAAGCTTGATAACCATCACGTTCTTCATCACTAACTTGGGTATAGGATTAATGGAAAAAATAAATCACCAAAGGCACATTTAAGCACAGCACCTGAGCAACAGCTGCTTGATTTATCATTAAATACAACACTAGTTATAATGAAATGTTAACATCTATGTGTTGCAGCAGCAGGAATGAAACCTATTTCATTTGCGTTTCAATCAAAATGCAGCATGTCTCTAATTGTATCAGTGTATTGATCTACACCACCAAACTCCTTATAATCAAAGAGTGTAGAGCATCTTTTGAGATTAAGATGGTACTGCCTCCCATTGTCCATTGCTGGTGCACTAAGCAGTCCAATGACACAATCTAATTGGCACCCAACAAATATCTTCTCTAGGTGGCCAATGGAAAAACTGTGCAGGATAGTTTGGATGCATGAAACATATCAGAATGTCTGATTCTGCTTCACTGTTGTCATGAATCACACCAATCCAGAATTTTTCATCATACATGCACCCAACCTAGCCTCCAATAGGACACTGGTCTAATGTGAAGGATGCATCTGATCCATAAGGAGTGGACATTCAATTGACTGTCTTCATCAGATGCCTGGCAGACATTGAGTCTGCCATCTTCTGTAGGGAAGTAACAGTGGTATTCTTGAGTATCTGGTACTGTTTTGGCCATGGAGAATCACATTCTCAATATACAGTATAATAGGAAATCTTCATTTGATATGAAAAAAAGCTCAACATTTTTGATAAGTTACTAAACTGGCTGTATCTTGGAAAGCATTGATCTTACATTAAAAAAATTTTTAAGGATGTCTCCTGACTAACATGGGTACACCTAGTAATTTTTCCAGAATTTTTTGAGTCTGAAGTGCATGGGCCATTGGTTGATTTGACATGTAATGACCCAACAGTAAACACAAGATGGACAATACATTTTGTTTACTCTGAAAACACACTTAGGTACAGCCTCACGATTCTACCATCTGGCTTGCCCAGATGTTTGCTGTGAAACAGTTGTGAAAATGCAGGCATATTCATATCCCTAGTAGAGACCTTGGACCGGCAATTAAGGTCATAGCCCTACTAGTCTACAAGCATTTGGACACAACATAATGCACATGTCCACCCACTCTGCATTAATTTTTGCTGCTTGCATTCAGGGTAACCATCATCCAAGATGCCCACACGAGACACTCGTGATCACACAAAGCTTAGAGGTCTGTGTGGTACTAAATTATTTTTCCAAATTTCTCAGTCCTGCTCCTGGCCACTCCTGACACAGTTCCATAACCTTGAGTCACACCACAAGCTCAAGGGGGGAAACTATACACTGACTAAACTTGGTAATGCCAATTGATAATTAACAGGTCTAGTATGTTTACTTACATTGAATGGGACTGTAATGAATTATGTTAACAGCATTTTCAGTTGCAAATGCCTAAGGACAACAATACTATGAATCATGTCTTTTTAATAATACATTTTAGCAATTTACTTTATAAATCATAACAAACTTCTAAAGCTGTATATACACTCTACCCACAGTTGCTTAAAGTGATTTAGTTATTTTTTACAATCAGCATATACAGTACATTAATTTGTCACAGGAAACTGTGATCTTAAGGGAAGCATTATTTATAAATTAAAAAAAAATACCCTACTTGTTCTTGTGTTTTAAAATGGGGTCTACAGAACATCTGTTCAAATGTAAAAACAAAAACCTTAAAACTAACAGAGCACATTCCATTTCAAGTCTATAATACACTTGATCTGTGTTTTGAGATTGCAAGTATATTGTAGAATAGTGTATCCATGTAATATTTTTAAATTATCCATGTCAATTGTTTTAATATTTTTGTGAGATTCTGCCATTTTAAAAGAAATCCAAGTGTGCTCTTCGCCTCGTTGTCTGCCTCTCTCCATGGCAACTTTTCTCTCCACGGATCTGGTTTCCTGTCTCTTCTTTTGCAAATGCTGTATTTTCTGTCGTTGTGAGTGTTAGAACACATGTGGGACGATTTTTTTCAGGATTATGACAAATACGGCATCATTTTTTACTATGAAAGAGAAGATTCACTTAGCCTTAACGCCTCTATAAAATATTTATACATACCTCAATACATATAGCTATAATGGCGGCATCACTAAAGTGCTATCTTGTTTGATTTTCTTGTTTTGTACTAGTTCTTCATTGCAGTAGCCATGTCGTTTATGCCTGTTTGGGTAAGTTTTAAGGATTTTATTTTCATGTTTGGACTGATGATCTGTGGATCCCATTTTAAAATACAAGAACAAGCATGATGTTTTTAAAATTTAGAAAAAAATGCTTCATGTAAGAATTTCGTATGTGAAATTAATGTATATAATGATGGTAAACAAAAAAACTTTCACTTGAAAAATATTGAACTTATCCTTTAAGTCACTCATTCACCTATTTGTATTTGGTATGTTAAAATGAGTAAATGTAACAAAATAAACCTGGATTCTTAAATCCAAAAACTCATTCAAAAAGAGACAACCCTGTGAAAGCTGGATTATTTATATTCCTGAACACATTTTATACAAGATAAGTACTTGCTCCAATAAAATTCGACAGTTAGATGTATAGCAAAGTATAAACTGTTCCAGCTCTGGATTACTGCAACCCTAGAATGACTTGCAATAATTGTGATACCCATGCCAGAGGTAAGTCTATGAAAATAAGGAACCAAACTGAACCGTTTTGGACGGATATCAGGGACCCACGTAGGAATGTGTTATCAATTAAAACTATCTGATGGAAGTTTCCTAAGAGGACTAATTTATACCCTGTAATGTGTGGTAGATCAGTAATCAAGTTGACTGAAATGACAGCTCATTGTCTGTTAGCCACAGGGCAACAGTTGAAGCACACCTGGTGGACAAAAGTGTAGTTTTTGGATTTGCTTATTTTCAGCTTTATCATATCAAATTATATCTGCACTTATTGTAATGTGATTTTCATTGTTGAAATTTCAGGAAAATTAGATCTTTTCTTTTAGTAATACCAGGGTGATCTGCAATTTGAGAATACCATCATGGATTTCTAGAGATAATATTTGTACTTTACAGAAATGGCCCATGAAAATAAGCATCTAAACTGAGTCCACAAATATATTCACTGTAAGAATTGGTATACCCTGCACAACTTTTGTGGGCACTGGCAAAGCAGACTTGACTTATTTATAAGCTGGTAAAATGGACTCTGGATTGATATGAACATCAGTGCTATGAAATAATTAAAATAGCATAATTGAAAAGCAGGGCTTCGGTTTAGTTATATTAAATTATATGAAAGTGTTCTAAATCTAATATTAACTCCCTTGAAGAATCCAGCCATTTCCTGAATCTGTATAAACCAATCCAGGATCCAATCATCATGAATTTTTACACACATGCACATGCCTACAAACTCATCCTGACTCCTCCCAGAATTTTGCATATTTGAAATTGCAAATCAATATAAATATAAATAGTGCTTTGTTAAAAGACAATGGTAAAAGCATGTGTAAAAAAGAAGAATTTCAAGAAAGAAGTGGTCAGAAACGTGAAAAGGTAAGTGACCGAGTGTCATACTGAAGCATATTTGGCCCACAGAGAAGAGAAAAAAATAGGGAACAGTGAAGAAAAAAAAAAGGTCTATGTCAAGAATAAATTAGAAATGTCAACTTTAATCTCAAAATGTCAACTTTAATCCCGTAGTTTATTTTGTCATTAAAGTAGAACGTCACAAACTTCATCTTAAAATCAATGTTTAATTTACTACAGTTTCTCAAACTCCATTGTAACTAAAGTAGGACATTAAATGCTTCGTATTCTAAGTGTTCCCCAACCCAGTCATTAATCACTATGTGTTTCTTAAATGAGCTATCTCTTACTCTGACAGGACCGCGTAGGCAGTGATTGCCACACAGAACACATTACATTCATGATTTTATAGCTAGCTCTCTGAACATTTTAGAATACGAAGCTGTATACCTGATATCATTTTCACGAGGAAGTGCATTAAAACATGTATTATGTATTATGTGGGGGCAATGTGGCACAGTGGTAGCGATGAGCTGGTGTCCCATCCAGAGATTGTTTCTGCCTCCTGCAACATGCTTGCTGGGACACACGTGACCCTGGATGAAATAATTTATTGCAGCAGTACTGTCTCTGTCGAACATAGCGACCCTTAATTCCTGTCCTTATGTTTTCTTTCTCCACGTAACCAATCACCAAACAATAAGAATCTATAATAAATGTAAAAGCAGCTCTAAGCTTGGAATGCAGATTCTTCAAAACTTTTAAGAAACAGTGAAAAATCTTTATTATAGATGTTTAATTATTAATTATTTCATCTATACATCCTTCCATTCAGAGTTGCAACAGTCCCAGCAAGCATAGAGCGCAAGACAGGAACAATACCTGGATGGGGCGCCAGCTCATCGCTACCACTGCAACACCATGATCAAATGTTTAATTATTAAAAGTACACATTATTTAAATGAAGCTAACAATTTATCTGTAAAATGTAGTATACATACTTTAATGTATTTCATAATAAAGAAACAGTACACAGCTCCAAGAGGACAGCTCAGTCATAATAATCTTCATGCTCTCTTTTATTCAATTCAAATGAATTTCTTTATTGTCGTTGTATGGTACAATGAAATTCAATATGCAACTCCTCTATAAACCTATTTTTCTATAAAATGATAAAAAATAATACGATAAAAAACAATGAAATATACACAATATGAAAGCATAAGTACAACATGTACATATAGTGCAGATAATGCAAATGGTTCATAAAGTGGCTCATTTTGTGCAGTGTTACAGTTGTAATGCATGTTTACAGTGAGGTAATTGTAATTGTAAGTATAAACAGTTCTACCGGGAGCATTTGATGGACTGATTGAGTGTGTTTATAGCTCTTGGGATGAAAGTGTTTCTGAGCCTCTAGGTCCGTGCAGGAAAGACTCTGAAGTGTTTGCCAGATGGAAGAAGCAGACTGTGCGCATGGCTGAGTGGAATTCATTGCAGATGCTGGTGGCTTTCCTGAGGCAGCATGTGCTATAAATGTCCTCCAGGACTGAAAGCTGTATCCTTTTCTGAGGGCTGTATTCATCTGCGCTCTCAACGCAACCTGTGCAGTTGTGATACCACACACATATACAATAAACAGGTTAAAATACTCTCTTTGGTGTACTGAGAGTAACAATGCTAAAGCAGCTATGATACTGTATATGGAATAGTTTGGCCATTCTGTACACCATTATATTGTCACAGAATGATTACAATCAAATACCTTAAATCTGTAAAAAATATCAATCAATTTCAGTGTATTTCATAAAGCCTGCATCATAGATGTGGATCTTAAAAAGAAGGGAAAATGAGACAGAAACAGTAGCACTGATTGATGCTCGGTGCCACCAGTTTGCAAAAATGAGCAGAAAAGTGCATAAGCATGGTGTAAGGCTGGTGTGAGAATGTGCATGGCTTTATGCCAAATTTAGTTATTATACATCTCAAAGTGAGCATGGTAACGGGTGTACAAAACATTTTTATGTGTATTCACCATTTATAAATGAGGCCCCTTGAATAGACTGTTGGTCCATCACAGAGTATACTCACACCAACATTTATACTCACTTATTCAGGATTAATATAGAGATTGATCATTAATTTAACATGCAGGCACCTCACTCTTATTTTTTAGGCTAAAAAATGAGGTTTTGTTGCTTTTTTCTATTAGGGAAGCTATTTTGTTTACTGTTTTCAGGATCACATCCTACATTTTTAGTGGCATGGTCTCCGAGGTCATAACCTTGAATTAATCAGCAAATGGAATAAAAGGTCAGGCTTGTGCTCTGAGGCTTCTTCAATCTGCGGAAAAAACCTTATTTATATTTTTGACTTCTCATGTGATTACTTTTCATGTATTTATTGGTTTTCGAAGCTAGTTATCCATTTGTCCTGTTGACAAATATGAGGTGGTCTTGAATAAGAAGTGAAGTCATAAGCTCTCCAGGAAATGTAGATTATTTCTGGACTACACCCTTCTTTTCCTTGCTGTCACAGTTCCCATCACTTCCTTAAACTACTTGTGCGTCATACACTGGGTAGACCACTAAAAGGAGAACTCAGCCATGGGGTCTATCCTCTTTCCTCTTTCAGTTAGAGGGCACCAGGACAGGCTCAGAAAGGCAAACTGGAAAGTAGCACCGGACAGGAAGGCCTCAGAGGAGATTACAGGAGCACCTTTTCCAGTTGCTCCCCTCTCATGGCAAATAATATAACGTAATAAGGTCAGATGTTAGATGGCTTGGCCTTCTGTAGAATACAGGAATTCTTTATGAGTGGCAAGTTCAGGTATTTCTGTGGCAACTATTAATCCAGTGGGCCAAAAAGAGAGCCAAAATTATGGGATCAAAGAAATAACTTAAAGTTACTTCTCATGAATAATCAAACACCCCAAAGCATTCACACTACTTAACATTACCTCTCTGCACATTATAGGAGGAAAACGTATGCAGATTTTAGGTTTCATTTAGAACCTAATAAGACTAGAGCTAATGTGATTTTATAAGCCTATTTCTTCAGTACAGTTTATTGACTGATATCAGCAAATTATTAAATACAACGCAAGTTTATTTCCACACCACTTTCACATCTTTGAGTGCTGGACGTTTTCATTGCTTTTCAGAAAATTGCTGTCCATTTATGCACTGCAAGTAATGTATCTCTAATGTTTAAAATGTCTTCTTACTCTCTGATTTTTTTCAAATGAAGCGCCAAATAAAAAGATCTCCCAGAGTTTGACTTCAGCAGGCCTTCAGTCAGTTGCAAAATACTCTGCGTCTATCCTTTTCATGTAAAGTTAGTGACATTTTGCAAAACACTTGTACTGTGTAAGATATAATAAGCAATCCCACATTCTCGCCACAGGCCTTTAATAGAGGGAAAGACAGCAGAGCTTCCCTGAGAGTCATTTTAAATTGGGATCTAACAAGCTGCTTTCTCTATCAGAAAAAAGAGGCACTACTGAGGTTTATGTTTAGCAAAACAGAACAAAGAAATATAAAAAATGTATTGAATTTCAGGATCATTCAGAAGTAAAGGCTTCTCTGTTTCTCTGAGACTCACTTACAAAACATGCTAAGGGAAGTTTTGAGTCACAGTTTTGTGGGTCATGGATGTTCCTCTTGGTTTCAAGTTGGGAATCATGCACAATTAGCCTTGAGCTACATTTACAAGAATGAAAATTAAATTTTAACACCTGCAGCATTCAATATACGTGACATGAATACAAGTCACCAACCACTTCTAAAAAGACTTTTAATGGTGCCAAATTCAAGGCCAGACTGTTAACAACTGTGATATAATACTTAGAAGATGTTACTGCCATGGCACTGTGCTTCAGGAGATAGTACTGCTACCACACATTTGAATTTTGGCCTGATCTGGAGTTTGCATGTTCTGCTTCTTCTTTTGTGTCATTGTTATTCCTCTCTATCTGTAAGGCATGCTTGTGAACTCTAAACTGACCATGAATGGGTTTGAGTTTGCCTTATGATGGGGTGGCACCCTGTCTGTAGTTTTCCCCAGAGTTATACCTTGTGCAGCCAGGAAATTTTCCTGTGACAGACTCTAAACTGAATAAGTGGGTGGGTGAAGGGATAAATGACTAAAGGTGGAGTGTGTGAAGGACTCTTTTAACCCTGCTGAAAGCTATGGCTTATGAATTTCCTTCCACTTGATTTTTATGACTTAATAAATCCTGCAAAACATAGTTAATTTCTTCTATCCATCATTTACTTCGACATGCCGAAAATGCTAGGTGCTATGTGTGTGAGCTTTACCTCTATTTAAACCTGAATTGATGGAGTTAAAGGATGCTGCCTACCGTATTTAGTTTTTAGTGGCGGCTGAGAAAAAATTTTAATCTCATGTTTTTGTGGAGAAAAGACATAGTGAAGACCTTAATTGAACAGGACCCAATGGTGACCAATTCTGAATAACAGCTAACAATGTGAAAAATGTCCATGGGAAAAAAGGAAAAAAAATTCTCCTGTAGCACATACTGCATAATTCATATACCCATAGCCTTTCATATGCTCAGACATGTAAAATAAATGTAATTTTAGCTAAAATACTATTAATACTTACTTCTGGAAAACGTAGTATAAAAGATAAACAGGAAAGGTACATTCTCATAATACTGTATGTTTAAATTGGAGACAGGATTCCTGGCCAGTGAATGAGGGGAGATGTAGATCTTCAATATATAAGAAAGGCAAAGAGAGACATGACACTGACAAGCTTGTGAGGTGACAGGACAGCAGTGCTAGTTTGAAATGTCGAATTTGTATCAGAGGTACAAAAAAGATTTTATATCAGCCTTCTTAGCATTACGTTTACCCCCAGAAAAGTGAGCCAAAAATGTTGAATTTCTTTAGCAAGAAAAAGTGTTATTATGTGTAACAGAAGCATGTAAATGCTAAAACATCAACGAACAGTAGGAAAGGTGTGTCTAGTGTCTGCTGCTCTACTGATGCAGATTTAGAATGCATCGTTTTTGTGATGTGCTTTGAAACAGTCGCCAATGAATAGCCTATGGTCTCAATCTGGATAGTACAAGTGTGTTTCTTTGTACACTTTTCTTACAATATTTTACTACTGCTTGTGCATGAGGGTAGAATATTAGTGCCTGACCCGCACGATCAACACCATTAATTGTGTTATTGTAGGCTACCAAAAGGGAAAGCTTAGTAACTTCCACATTTCTCCTGGCATGAACATTGACAGTTGCTGCATTATGAACAGTCCTTAGGTAGCTAACATCTTTCTTGGAGTTCTACTTAATCACAGTCATTTTGCCTTTTTGCCATAAAAACGTCTTGCACAAGGGTGAACCTTCATTGGACCGAATTCACCAGGAATATCATGGTGGTTCGGTTGTACAGTGCTGCATACATCAGTTTCACTATCTGTGTCAACATCTGATAAGCAATTTACATTGTCGTCACTATATTTTCATTAAACTAAGTTTCAGTTTATTTTAAAACTGGCTTTACAGATTTTCATTTATACACCATTGTATTTTTTATTGAATATTGTTGAATTTTATATGAATTTTATATGAATATTGATGAGTTACTATAGAGTGGCAGAACACAGAAAAATTATTTTTTTGCAGTATGATGCCATTTAATTCACAAGATAGCAACAGAATACTGTCCTGAGGGTTAGTCACGCTTATTCAGGCTTAACGCTTCATATCTCACCAAAATTGATTAACCTAAATGCTACTCAGGAGTAACCATTTTTACATAGATGTTACAAGCCCAAGAGAATCTTGGGATTAATGCCAAATACGTTAATTTTAGCCTTGGTGTGGATGAATTTCTTCTCTTAACGCTGTTTTTAAAGTGTTTTGATTCATTTCAATTTACTGATAGTGTGAAGGAAGAGCTTGTTGGACCATTGAGAACTGTAAGAATAGCAGAAGTTATCAAAAGGGTGTGAAATGCTGTAGAGCAGAATGTTTGGTGTTCGGCATGATATCAGTAGGTAACATTAAACATTTCAAACTGGAAGGTTCACTAGATTCTTTGTCAAGATTTATCCATATAAAATACAAATAGTAGAGTATTATACAATAATTTACAGTATGTGACTCAACATTTGTATTAGTTTATTGAACTTTAACTGAAACCCAGGATATACTTAACAATTTGTGAACTCTTTTAGGAGAATGTATTGTTAATGGCTGAGCTAATTTAAAAATGTTATTTTAAAAAATGATGCTAGTTAAGACAAGGTTAATAAACAGCATCAATGTGTTATGTTTTGACTATTTATTATCCAGTGGCATAAGTTAAGTGTCCATTCATGTTGTCATTTCAGAAATCATCATATCCTATGGCTGCACGTCTTATAAAGAAAATATATTTCTCTCACCTTAACTAAATCATTTACACTGGCAGAGACACAACCCAGAGATCTATTCTCAGTGTTAAATGATACTCATTTTTTTATTAATAATATGTTTGCTTTTCTCTTTTAGTAGTATTCATATGAGAAATATTCTTGAATGGAAACAAAAACCTTTACTGTTTTTATTATATGGCCATTGTTATTTGTCTGTGTATGGCTTCAATGTCTCTGTGGTAATAATCCTCCTCTTTGGTCCCAAGGTTAAAAAATTAAGAACCACTGCTTTATATTATTATGTCTGATTATTTTTTCAGTTAATAATTAATATATATTTATTAATTTAACTCTGAATCATTTGTTATTAATTGGAAAGGTTTAGGCGGTGCTTTATCACTTTAAAGGTTGGTGTTCCAATTTTGAAACAATTTTGAAATCCGCAATAGCTTGCTTCACTCACCGTGCCTTATATTTTCAAATGTGAATACCTGCCTATAGCAACTTGCTCCTGTGAAGCAGAAATAATAATTGCAGTGCTGATAAGAGAAACAACCAAAGAGAATAAAGAAGTGTGCTCAAGGTGCTAAAGCATGATGTCCAAAAGCACAAAACAGTAAACAAAGTGAAAAATAGAAAACAACTAATAAACAAATATTACTCCCAAGTAACCAGTTTGGACTCCAATCAAATAATAAAATTATTAACAGTAATAAAATTCACAAAATGTACTTGACTAGATTTATAACTTGACACACAGAGCCATTCATGAACATGTATGCAGTTGTGCAATTACCTGGGTCTCTTTGTTTGTTTTGCCCTGTTTGTTTATCATTTTGAAGTATTTGTTAATCAGAGTGTTTTTGTTAATTTACTTCTTTTTGAATTTAATACATTTTATCGCTTTTCTGTTTTTCAAACATGTAGTAATTTTTATTTTTATTTTAATTATGCTGTAAAATAAGTTTTCCACCTGTCTAAACTCATGCAGTCCTCCTGTTGTCACACCCAAACTAAGTTACTGTCTTTATATCTTGTTCTTAATAATTACATTTTTCATTTTGGGTAAAGTTTTGTAATGTTCCTGTACATCTTAAAATACGTTTATGTTTTAGTCTTTCAAATCAGTTTTTGTGCTTGAGTTATTCTGATCTCTAAGCTGTCTAATGAATATTCTGTTAGTATAGTATAGGAGTCTTATTAGACTTTTGACTAATGAAAATAAGTATTGTGTACAGTTTATTAGATATTTCTTCATCTTCTGTTTCTGTGAGGTTTTTAAAAGCTGTGTCAGGAACCTGAGAACAGCTTTACACTGGTATTTAAAGAGGTATAAAGAAACTTTGTGGGCTTTGTTATATTGTAAAGCCTTTTTACTATACTGCAGGGAAGAGGGATCTCTAATTACTTTACAGTAGATAATGATTGCTCACTTTTTGTTTAGCAAACATTTTTCTGATAATGACTTTTAGGCACTTGATTTACTGTTGATAATAGCATACCATTCTCAGACCTGTTTAATAAAATTCAAAGCCGCAGAGGGCTTGAGCCTATCCTGGCATCATTTGCCGCAGGGCCCAGTCCATTACATGTCCATACAAAATATGGAATCAACAAATGACCGAACCTGCACATCTTTGGAGAGGATAACCCATGCTGACAAGGTGAGGACGTGCAAACACCACTTGGACAACAATGAGACAGAGCGTCACAATCGGAATGTTGAATCCATGAAACAGCAGAGCTAAATCCTAAACTACCATGGCACCTTCTGTTGATCATCACTTTCATGACATATGAACGTTTTCAGAATTAACAAATTAAAATCATAATTCTATTTGTGCAGTGTGTAACTGCTAGAATGAGAATTGGCAGAAGGCACCAAAGCTTTAAAAATATTATCACATGTCTTCAACAAGTTTAAAAATGGGGTAGGTTTCTATTTAAATATACTTTTTGGCAGTTGCTGTTTGTAAGCTCTTGCAATATACTGAAACCATCTGTGTCATACAGTACTTAATATTACTAGTTTGATGGTTAAGTAAGTGGCAGATTTCAATCTAAATTGAAAATCATTACACATTAACTGTCTTTAAATCTTTTGGCTTTAAAAACAATTTTGTAATTTAAAATATTGAAGCATGCATCTGTATCATAGGTCTATAATTACAAAATGTGGAGTGATAACACAATAATCTGCACCTCTCCTCATAACGTAACTGAGGTAAACATAAAATATTATTGTAGTGTGAAGAATAGGGAGAGACATGTAGTCTCCTTGTATGAACAAGGATACCAGAAAGGTCAAATCATACTATATACAAGAGAGAGAGATGAATATAAAGAAGAAACACATGTATGTGATGTATGTCATCAAAACAAACAAAAAGAAAACCCTGCAGCTTCTTTATGCTTGCATTCCTGTGCCTAAGTCCCTGCCATTATGACAGGCTGGCGTGGCCACTTTCCCACAAGCAGACTCTCTTCTACCTCTCATCTCTCTCTCTGAATTTCTTCAATCTGGCCTGTTGTTCCCTGTGATGCCTCAGTTGCCCGCATCTGGCATAGCCCCCTTGAACCCGGACATAGATAGTCATGACCAGGATGGCTAGGGCAATAAGGACAAATAAACAACAAAGGCTGATGCAAAACAAATGTGTCATTGTAAAATTTTATTTAAGCATCCAATTTCAATTATAAATAAAGTGCATTGTTGTTCTTTATAAATAAATAATCCACAATAAGAACAAATGCTTCATCCAGTTGGAGTTAAAATGAATCCATAAATAGATAAAACCAAATTGATTGTAAAAACCAGAATGAAATCAGATCAATAAAATCAGGTGCTTCTCTCCATCTTCTAAGCCTCAGTGTGTCTCTTTTTCTTCTGTGACTCCCGCTCAACCCTCAGGCCTGCTCAGCAGGAGCCAAGTGACTTGCAAGTGTGGTCAACAATTAAACTGACTTGCATCTCAGCCATTTCATCTAGTCACTGCTAGGATGCCCAAGCCCAGCTCCATTGTCCCACCACTTTCTCTCTCAGGTGTCCATCTCTGAAACCCTTGATGCTCAGCAGTTGAGACCCTATGTCCTGTTCTCCACTGTGCCATCTTCTGACCACCCATGCCTTCAGTTGATTGCTTCAGCTTGCTCACCCGTTTGTACTTGCTGTCTCTTGCAGACTAAACTGTCATCTTTAATTTTTCTCCCTTCTTTTTTTCTCAATCTCCTCTTTCCTCCTCAGTTGCCTTTTCAGATCTTGAAATCTTTCTCTCATTTATCCTGCTCAGGCTCCCATACTGGTGCTTTGGTTAATGACCATCAGAATGTCAATAGGGAACAATTGAGTTGATCGCTCCTGAATGTGAAACAAGCAATCAACTTGTTTCGCCATTGGACACTCCGCAGCTGCATGACTTCACAGCAGTGTTCGCCCCCACCCACTAGCCTGAGCCACACTGTTTTTATTTTAAAGACTCAGCACTGCCTCTGACCCTTAACTTGCTTTACTACATTCTCCTGCCAGTCTAGGCCTTGCCACAATCTTTCTCCCAATTCCAGACTCAACTATTCACAGCTGGCATGTTGGCCAGTATCCAAAATCAGTTCTCAGAACTGGCTGTACAATTGCACTAGATAGGTCAGTTTAGAATTCCTGAGCCTTTATTCATTCTGAAAATGCCAGGTTTCCAAATGCAGCATAATGCTGTCAGTTCTCTTTAATTGGAACACATTGACCAAACTGTGCATGCACACCCAATAGCAGCCAGAATGTGCTGTGACCTTTCGCCTTTCCTCTTTGACCTCTCTCTTTCTGTTTCTC
The DNA here is from genome assembly GCA_026402145.1 of Polypterus bichir lapradei. NCBI lineage: Eukaryota > Metazoa > Chordata > Cladistia > Polypteriformes > Polypteridae > Polypterus > Polypterus bichir. The sequence continues at coordinate 10,748,808 of JANRMT010062796.1, read as the reverse complement.
GCTTTATTAGATGGAGGTTGGTCCCTTTGTAACTATCCAGGCTATTCTTTGTGAATTGGGTTGATGCTTCTACCTTTTTCATTTTCAGGCACCTAAGTTACACACAAGGCACACCATCACCATGCAATGCCTATGTTTTTATCCCTAGCCTAATAACATGCATGGTCACTTCCAACCCCTACTTATCGTTTTTAGTTTGCCCCTGTCCTGCGTTGTCTTTGTCTGCCTGTAATATTTCAAATGCAGTTGGTAGTGTTGTGTCTTCAAATACTACTCCCAGACATTCTTTTTGTGGAGTTTGGACAGTCTTCTAATGTCTGCATAGGTATTCTGCCAGGCACAATGGTTTTCCTCTCATATCACTTGCAAGTGCATTGTAGATAAGTTAAAAGTTCCAAAATTACCTCATTGTGGGTGGGTGTGTCTGAATATGTGTGTAAATTGGTCTGACGATCCTAAATTAGATTAAATGTGTTTCATAATGAATGGCTTTCAATACTTTTTACTTGCTTTAAAATAGTATAAATGTCCCATCCTCTCTCCCCACCTCAAAGGTTGTAGCTGAAGTTCTAGTCCTTTATCTTTAAGTGGAGCAAAACCAATAATTTCTCTTGTTTTCTATATTTTTGCCTTACTTTGGGCACACTGGCAGCATTCCACTTTATCAGCTGTTTGTACTTGTAATACGTCTCTTTCTTTAGTTTACTCTAATTCCACATTATTGACTTTCTTTCTAAACGTAAGTTTATCTCTTGCACCCTTTTTACAACTCACAGTTTTAGGATGAAGAAGTGTTACCCTGATAACTATTTATTGGATCTGCCATCTGCCAAGTACAAGTAATGCATGCTGTTGAGGAGTTATTGGTTCATTATTTTTTGCAAAAGGTAGTTCAAAAATCAAACAGTTGTCCATTCTGTAATGACCCTTTATTGTTATTTGAAAAATAAACATATATTGCTTAACATGACAAATTATACACTTTAATAGTAATAGATCCATGCAATCTGGTCTTCATGAAGATGAACTGGCTGTTCCACCCGTCCATCAACAGTATCATGTCCTTCCCTACTACGTCTGGTTGTACTGCAATTACTTAATGGAGTGACTAGGGTAAGTACTAATGCCACAGATGTCCTTTTTCACAAGATTCTGCCATTATTTTTTAGTGATGCCTACTTGAAAATATACCCATGTATTGTCACCTACTACGTACTACGTCACCTTAGCAAACAGCTTTCTCGATACTGTATCTACTGTATCTTGCATGAAATTACCATATGTTTAAATATAGAATGGTTTTCATATTTATTGCTGTTTTTTGCTGTATTTATTATCTTACTTATGAATCTAGAAATTAAATAAGTTTGCAAAGTAATTTACACCTTCTAACTGTCATATTGAGAACTCCTGGAGTAGTAATTCCTGAGTGTTTGAGCATAGTGAACACTCAAATGTATCTTTGAAATTATTATTCTTTCTTAACCTTATTAATCATCTTTCTACCTGAGTGTTAAAATTTTACCAGTGTCAACTTGTAATGACACAAGACTAGCGTCCTAGCTTTCTCCTAGTCATAGTGCCTCACACTTGGAGATTTTGGTGCCAACAGCATGTTGAAGTGCTTACATGTTGACTCCTGATTCTAAAAGACACCCTCAGTATGGCCAATCATTTCATAATGAATTCAATCCTGTATGTGTAGTCCATGCTTTCTGAGTGTTGAGTGTTTGTTGCAATGTAGTTTATATTCTCCTGCTAAAAATGAAGAGAGCTTGTTCAAAATATTTGGATTTGGTGCAAAAGATAAATATATTAGAAAGCTGATAGACATTTGGCAAAGAAAAAATGGATTGACTGCATTTGCTCAGATAATTCATTCACCCTACATTTATCTTCATTTTCTTTAGATCTCACTGCAGATATCCGAGCTTCGTCACATTTGATCCAAGAAGGTAAAAGTTGGCACTTTAGCTCCCATCTAACCAGTTCCAACTCCAATCAGTTACTCGGCACACAGCAGTATGTCTGTTTATCATTGACAATTCCATAGTTAAGAGTATCAGAATTTATTGCTTGCCTTCTTAGAGCCAAATTATCCATCTTGAAGTTTAATTTGTAACAATCAACAATCCCAGTTTCTGACAAGTTGAGCTACCAAACAACCAAGGTTGAATTCTAGGATGCTAAAAGGAAAAGAAATGGCTCTGCACGCCTTAAATCTTCTTCTTCTTTCAGCTGCTCCCATTAGGGGTTGCCACGGCAGATCATCTACGTTGTCCACATATTGACTTGGCAAAATTTTACACTGGATGCCCTTCCTGACGTAACCCTCCCCATTTATCCGGGCTTGGGACAAAGGAACACACTGGTTTGTGCATCCCCTGTGGCTGGGTTCTCTGCACACCTTAAATACTATGTAATAAAGCCAAATGTACTAAAAATTAAAATTCAAATCACAAACAGACACTGTAGAAAAAGCACAAGACACACACAAAAAAAGGATTGGGGTTCCACCCCATATATTATTAGGATGATCATCCAAAGAACGTTAGGGCTAGAGAGTAACCTCTAAAGACTGAGTCCAAGATGTGACTGCCTGTGGAATGTAAGTGGTTGGCTTTATAAGTAGGGGACAGGAAGAGGAGGGTCCAACAGGATTAGGAGGAAGTGAGGTCAATCGGAGGGTGTGGTCCAGAGGTGGAAGTGGAACCTGGCCATTTGACTACCTCCCATTCTCACGTGTGTGACAATACACATACAGGAATATCCAAAATAAAAGAATATTTTAGAAGAAACTAAAGAAAAAACAAATATTTTATTTAACACTTACTCAAAGAAATAAAATAGCCTCTTTTGTTTTTATGATGTTAGATTAAATTCACCAATCCATTCAATGGGACTTTTCCTTATTATAAAGTCTAAAAACGTCCAGTGAATATACTCCATTAGACAAATTATCCTGAAGCTTCTTCATTCCAATTAAGATCCACAAGCACGTTATAATCTCCAATAAAAGTCCAAAAGCTTTACATTCCCAGGTATCTCTGAATGTCACATTTTACAGGCCAGGTTACAACGATGGAAGCTGTTCCCTCTTTTCCCCAGTGGTTTCCTTTTCCAGATTTTTTTTCCTCTGATTTTTTCCCCCACCCTTCACAAGATGGTATACTTCCTGTAACATTTTGCTTCACAATAAAAGTCCTTCCTGTCTTTACATTATACAAGGCGGGATTGTTCCATCCAAACAATCTGAAACTGAAAACTAATTTTTCTAACTGAAAAATAATAGTTTATTTAGGCTTTGTCACACATTGGTCTCTTTTTTCAGGTAATGTAGACTCAAATAATAATATGTGTTCTTTGCAACTTACGACATTAATGAAAATGTTTTTATCAGTGTCCATAAAAGCAAAAAGAAAATGCTAGAACTTAGTTATATCTGGCCCCTTAATAAAATTAGGGGAGTTGTAATCTGTAGTAGACTGATTTCCACTGAGTGCTTCTTAGCAAACCAATGTATTTAGAGTGCTGTAGCGGTCAGGGGCCGCTATGATTCACACCATCAATATGACGGTGATTGAGATCCCAGGGACACCCCCAGCCTTGGATCGACCCATACACACTCACAACAGAGACCAAATAAAGCACACTGGGAACATTAAACAATTAAGAATATAATGAAATTAAATTAACTAAATGAAAACAATAATACCACCCCGACCCCTTCGGCGATATTATATTTAACATATAAACACAAACACCACACAGCAAAGTCCATGGAAAAACCAAACCGGATGAAATGAGAGGTGACGAGATTAAGTCCAGAGATCTGTACCTACCTACCGGTAGCTGCTGAAAGGATGAAGACGGATGGATGGTTCAGGAGCGCTCCTTTTCTTGCGGGAAAGCCAATGAATCCAAACACAGTCCTTAGTACACAGGTAGACAGACGATCCATACCCCAACAAACGAATACAATCCAGGACACAATGATTAAATATGGCTGAATTAACAGCAGGCAGTCCGACAGATAAATGCAACACACAACGTACAACAACAAAAACAACTTTTTTTCTTTTAGCCACCTGCCCTCCTTTTAACCTTATTTGACCACCTTTGACCCCAGCAGCCCATGCATGGACTGCTGGGAGATGCAGTTCTTAGTGATAGTTGCACTGCTACAGTGTAGCCGTCATGTAAACCCCCACTGGTGGCTTCAGAGGTTGTTTCATGAATTTGGTGACATTATACACGTCCTAACTGAAATTACTCAAACTAACTAGTACCATAGGCCCTGTAAATTATAAATACATTTAAACAATGAAATAATTAAACTGAACAAAATTTCAAAACTATTTACATACTTCACTGCATAAAGTATAAATAAACTTCAGCTTTAAACAGTTTTATCTCTAAAATAGAAGCTTCAAATGAACTGTCTGCATGGAATATTTCAGTCATTATGTTTACTTATCAATCACAATTCTAGTATATTTTCTCATTTAGGCCGCTTTTGTAATGAAACCATTTTTTGACCTAACTGTACAGGACTGGAACACTGCTTTTGTACATTGTACCTAAACTTAATAACTGATATCACTTCACTTGCATAATACAAGCAACATGATTCATACCAAAAGTATTCTCAACAAAGTGAAACATGAATGGACTTCACAGAAGAGCCACTTGGCTAATTTCAGGAATGCAAGGTATCAGTTGTGAAGAAAGACTGAATTAGTTTAACCTTTTCAGCTTAAGAAAACAAACATTAAGAGATGACATGATTACATTTTTAAAATTAAAGGACATTAGTGGTATCCGATCTGTTACTTCAAAATGAGTTCATTCATAAGAAAACAGGGACACAGAAACTTCTTAAGGGTAAATTTTGCTCAGATATTACAACGTATTTCTTCACAAAAGGAACCCTAGAGATATGAAGTAAAGTACCAAGTAGTTTAGTAAACACTAAGACTTTAGGGATCTTCAAATCTTGAGTCAATTTTATTTTGAAAAAAATTTGGTGGGTAGAATGTAGGTGCTTTGTTGAACAGAATCGATTTTTCTCATCAAACTTTTTCTAACATTCAAATATTCTAAAGACAATCTCACTCTGGGATCTCAGGCTGAACCTCTCCAGTTCCTTGCATTCATTGTGTAGATGAGTTAACACTTTCCTCTCAATATGCACCAGTCATAGTGTCTTTCTCTGCAGCCTTCACCTTTCTCTCTGCTCCTTCATAACAATGATACAATATATAGCCAAAAGTCTGTGGACACCTGACCATCAAACCTATATAAGCTTTTCGGACAGTCCTTTTTAAAATCATGGGCATTAATATGCAGTTAGACCATACCTCCCGCACTCCCCTCTGCCTTTGCAGCTATCTTAGCCTCCAGCCTTCTAGTAGTGTGTCTGTGGGAATGTGCACAAAAGAACATTTGTGAGGTCAAGTACTGATATTGAACAAGAAGTCCAAGCTCACCATCAACTTTCAGTTTATTCCAAAAGTGTTCAATAGGACTTAGGCCAGGGCTCTGTGTAGGTTGCTTGCCTTTCTCCATGTCCTCAAAGATCTGGCTTTGTACACATGGGCACTGTCAAGCTGCAACAGAAAAGGGCCTTCCCCAAAGTGTGGCCACAGAGTTGGAAGCTCACAGTTGTCAAAAATGTCCTTGTCAGTTGTAGCATTAACATCACTGGAACCAAGAGGTCTAGGCCAAATCTTGAAAAACAACTTGGAATATAATCCCTCCTGTAGCAAATTACAGGAGGTGCTATGCAGTCCAAAAAGGTAACATGCTCTGGCATATGCCAAACCCAGATTTGTCCATAAGACTGTCAAAAAGTGAAGCATGATTCTCTCCTCCAGGGAACGCATTTCCACTGCTACAGAGTCCAGTGGTGGTGTGCTTACACCACTCTAGGTGATGCTTGGCTTTGCACATAGTGATCTTAGGTTCGGCCATGGAAATCCATTTCATAAAACTCCAAGTGTACTTTTCTTGTGGTAGTTTGGAACTCTGTTCTGAGAGATAATTCTGATTTTATGTACTATGTACTTCATCATGCGGTAGCCCCACCTTCTGAATTTACGTGGTCTACGCCATCATGGCTGAACTGTTGTTGCTCCAAGATGCATTCACATCACAATAATAGCACTAATAGTACAATTGACCAGGGCTGAAATTTCCTGTACTGATTTGTGGTAAAGGTGGGATCCTGTGACAGTGGCCTGTTCAAAGTCAGTGCTTTTCTGTATGACCCATTCTATTGCCATTGTTTACTAGTGAAGGCTGCATGACTGTGTGCCTGATTTTATGCACCTGTTAACAATGAGTGCCATTGAAAGAAATGAACTCAAAATTTTGGAGGGGTGGTCATTCAGTGTAGTTTTCCTTTTGGGGAAAATTGCTTAAGGGATCTGGAGAGAGTACTTCTTTAAAATATTAGCCCTTTCCTTTTATCCTTTTCTTCTTCCTCTCTTCTGCTTGGGTAAAATACCTCTAAAAAGGACAGCCACACAGTCACTCTTTGCTATGTCTCCTGTCACTAAGGGTTACACTTCATAAACTGTTAAAATCATTTTTCGAGAGACCTGGATTTTTCAAGAATTACAGTTCTCATCTTAATATAAGGTCCCAGAGGACTGTATGTTTTATCCTGAAATAACTGATCAGCTAGCGACTTTGTTAGTATTTAATTTCTGACATTTTCATTTTGTTTTGATGTGTTATTAATTGTTCTTTATTTTATGATGATTTTGGTGACATGTGGACGTAAAATGCCAAAAGTTTGACTCAATACAGAAAAAGATCATTTTGAGAGACCTAGCACTTAAACAAGAAACAAAACAGAAGAAGAAAAGAAAGAAATTATGTGGTTTTGATTCTGGGATAGTCCTACTGATGTGTCAAAAATTATTAAGGATTTCTGTGTACAGACTTTGTTTATCCTCCTGCCGAAAAGAAATACTTTTAACAAGCTCTGTCTCTCATGACAGCATTTGTTCTTTGACCTAGGCAGCAGTTTTAAGGCTTTATTGTATCCTGCTTATAGTTGTTTTTCTGGCAGCAACTATAATCACTGTGTAAGGTCTTCTCAAAATTGACCTGTATAACAGTATAAAATCAGCAATAGCAAAGTTATAAAGACAATAATTACACCGAGAAAATAGTCAGGGTCTTTACAGAGGAACCACATTAGCAATTGCCTTCATATGAAGACTTGGGTTATCTCAGGATTTTAAACTTTTGGTTGCTAAAATTATGCATGCTCCAGAATAAGGCTGTTCTAGCTAATGACAGACTAAATTTGTCATTTTCTCAGTGGCTGTGCTGAAGGTGCATTTTGCAGTGAGCTGCTGCCAGGTCTGTAGTCCTTTGCCTGTGTGGGCAATCATATGTTGTTGCTGAATTTTTGCCACTGTGGTAATTTTATGTATATCTTGTAAAATAAATGGAAATCACACACTTTTTAAGTTTCACTTACAGGTTAAAAAAACAGAGTAAACGATAAAATGTAATGATTAAAATAAACTAAAAGGAAATAGCTAGACAAAATTATTGACACCGAAGAACTAAAATTCATCTGATAGCTTCCTGAAATGCTATAATCACTCCAGCATTGTAGCACTATGTTCTGTGTTTTTCTCTTATGACCAGACAAATCTGTCATTTTGTATAAAAAAATGAATGCCCAGCTATTTGCTTATTTCATATTTAATAAAATGAAATATCTTTCTCTGAGTGACAGGCTTCTTCAAAAGGTAATTGTACCCCATGACTTTCTAATCTCTCTCTCTCTCATACAGTAAACTAGGGGGGCTCTGCCCCCTGCTTGCTTCGCTTGCCAACCTCCGGGTCAGCACTATGTGCTAGCCACTTTGCAGTTCTGCTGCTCACATATGGGGGTGAGGTTGTACAATTTAAACAGATTGTTATTTTCATGGGAATTGTTACATATGCATAATAGAACTAACTATTTTACATTACCACGAGTGTGGGAAACAAACCCCAGGCAGGGCGCCAGCCCACCGCAGGGCATAACCATAATAAAAAATAGTAAAACGTAATAATTTGAAAGTAAATTATGTTTCATGTTGTGTTAACAGATATTCGTTGCATTATACGATTTTGTTCTGTTTGGATTTGAAATTAACACGTAAATACTTTTTAAACTTACACTTTTATTGTTAAACTTCAGTAAAAACAATTTTTTGAATTAAATTTTTGTCAATATCACATTGAATTTTGATTCTGTGTTTAGAGTTACATCATGACAATGCAACGTATAATTGCCCGAATTTCATTTCTTTCTCTCTAATAAATAAACTAACTTTTTCGAACATTTGTTTCTGTGATTTGTTAATTGTCTTTGCAAAATCTATTCTAATGGGAAACTGTTAACGTTTTAATACAAATGGCATATCAAGATCTCCTTTGGTGTCTGATGTTATCTGCGGCAGATGTAGATAGATAGATAGATAGATAGATACTTTATTAATCCCAAGGGGAAATTCACATAATCCAGCAGCAGTATACTGATACAAAGAAGCAATATTAAATTAAATAGTAATAAAAATGAAAAAAATGAAAAAAAAAAAAAAAAATGTTAGCATTTACTCCCCTGGGTGGAATTGAAGAGTCGCATAGTGTGGGGGAGGAATGATCTCCTCAGTCTGTCAGTGGAGCAGGACAGTGACAAAAGTCTGTCACTGAAGCTACTCCTCTGCCTGGAGATGACACTGTTCAGTGGATGCAGTGGATTATTCATGATTGACAGGAGTTTGCTTAATGCCCGTCGCTCTGCCACAGATGTTAAACTGTCCAACTTTACTCCTACAATAGAGCCTGCCTTCTTAACAAGTTTGTCCAGGCGTGAGGCGTCTTTCATCTTCATGCTGCCTCCCCAGCACACCACCGCGTAGAAGAGGGCACTCGCCACAACCGTCTGGTAGAACATCTGCAGCATCTTACTGCAGATGTTGAAGGATGCCAACCTTCTCAGAAAGTATAGTCTGCTCTGACCTTTCTTACATAGAGCATCAGTATTGGCAGTCCAGTCCAATTTGTCATCCAGCTGCACTCCCAGATATTTATAGGTCTGCACCCTTTGCACACAGTCACCTCTGATGATCACAGGGTCCATACATTACCTTTCTTGGATACATCCTTCTTTCAACAGTAATTCAGGCGGTGGAAGACTGTATGGTGTTAACGGTTGTAGATATTCTTCGGGATATTGTAAGCTGATGTTTTCATCTTCCGCATGATCACCACCAACTGTTTCAGCATTGTATATTGATACGATTTTAACCAATTTGCTTAACCGATCAACGATTTTTGCATTAATTCATTTGACTTAATCTTCTCTTGCTGCTAGGATTGCTCATGTACTGATTTCTTCTGTTGATAACCCTTTGGGATGAAATTCTTCAATAAGATTTGGACATAATAAGTCTACTTTAATTGGGAACTTAAATTGTTGAAAATGTAAAAATTTATAAGAGCTAAGAGAGCAGGAACTGTGTCTGTCAAAAGCATTCACACGAATGAGAGGTGCTGTGTGCGTGGTTGAACATGGTTGAAAGGAGGGTGGGACTTGAAAAAATCTCATGACCAAGATTTTGTCTTGCCGCATCTTGAAATTACCTCTTTGAAAAAGTCTTGTCTCAGGATTTCCTTTTATAATAGAGAGATATGCAATCTAACTAAACTTGTAGTTGTATTCAATCCTTTTTCCATACTATAAAATGATTTATGCCTTTCAAGGCTTAGCGTCCCATCCAGGACTGGTAGCCTCTTTGCACTCAATCATGCCCTGAATAGGCTTCAGCTCCCAGTGATGTGAAACTGGATGGATGAAATGATTTTAAAAAGATTGCTAAACACCTTGAAATGTATTTCTGTCAGAGGTAAAGTTCTTTTAGATTCTAAAAAGAAAAAAAATCATGACTGTTGTAACATAAGGAGTTACATGTCTTTGTACAAAATTGTGCCCTTAAAAAAATGCAGCAAACGTGAAATTACAGGGTTTGTGCTGTTGAAAGGGATCCAGATTAACATAAATCACATTAATAATCCTACGTACAATAGAACCCTTTGAGAGGCTGTTAAAGGAAGAGTCTATTTATCAAGCTCTGTGTCTGAGGATGGAATGAAGTGAAGTAAAATGGATTGCCTTAAATCAGCACACCATTTAGAGAATATTACCTTAAAGGTGAATCGTTCGCTTGCGCACATGTTCCTGATTGCCAGGTATTATTAACTTGTTAGCTGTAATTGCGACATCTTTTACAAATGACAGCAGCGTCAGTAAATTACTTGTCTCTTTCATCTTGCTATTTGAAAGGCTGCAAGTCATTTACCTTGTCCTGCTCTGTATATTTTGTCTTTTTTTATAAAGTAAATAATACATCACACATTTTTCAGGCATCCTGCTTTTTTATTTCTGTATATATTTCTCAGTATATTCTAATGTCACCATTCAATTGAACACCTTCAAAGTTCAGCTTTTACCATTTCTTCCATGCCAATGCTTTTCAGCCAGTTAAACCTTCAGTCTTAGGTGAACTATGTACTCAAGGACACCAGTGGAAATTAAGTGGAAAATGTATTTAGGACTGAAGCCAGAAAGCACTTCTTTACTTGGGAATCTGGAACAAACTATTGAGATATATGTAGCTGAGGCAAAAACCTTAACAACCTTTAAGAAGTATCTGGATGAGATATTAGCTAAACAAATAACCTTAATATAGTGAATGGTTTCCTCTCATTTGCCATGTTTTTGATGTATATGAAGGATAAGGATTTCTCAGGGCCTGTCGACAATAACAACCATTGTGATAGGAAATTTTATAGATCCTAATTACCAAACAGGCAGTCTGTGGAGCAAGCAGAGATTTTTTTGTGACAGGTAGAGATCAGAATACAAGTGATGGCACACGATGGCACAAGAACTAACAAATTACTGGTATAGGAATAAATTTGCAATCAAATACAAGGTCACAACAGGGATTTTCAAGGAACATAGCAATAGTGAAATAGAAAAAACAAAAACACAAGAGACTGAGACCAAAAATATGTAATTAAAAGCAATGACTGATGGTTAATATCTTCTTTAAACATGCAACATAATATTATATTAAGTATGGCATTGCTGAGTAGCAGGAAACAACTGAATGAAAATAAAGAATTGGTGTGGCAAAGTGTTTCCGGGGTCTCTGGTGTGATCAGTGTATCTCGTTGGTGCAGATTATTTTTAAAGAATAGTGCAGCACATACTTTGTAAGTGTATGTGTATAGAGTAGGAAAGCCATGAGGCCACAGACTGCTTAATGAGGGAATGGGCTGAGTGTATGTTCATTTGTGCAAGTGTGATCGCCACAGCCACCCCACATTAGTGCTCTGTGGCTAATTAGGGAAGCTTCTGCACTTACAGGGTTAAAAACGGTCTGAGTAGGTCAGAGTTAGTCAAAAAGAAATCAATAAAAAAGACAAAAATTGAGAAGAAAGAAGAAAGGAGAGTAGAATAAGGTGAGTGAGCAAGTGTGGGATGAAGGAGACAAGTGGTTGGGATGGTGGAGCAAGAGGAACGGTGCTACAAGAGTGTTTTGACTTTGCTGAGAGGTAGGAGCAAGAGAGACTATGTGCTCTATGGTTCCTGCATGTACAGACGGAGGTGGCAGAATAAGGGAGCCGGGTTTGGTGTATGTCTCAGTGGATACTGAAGGAGGTGGCTGTTATGGGAGTCAGTCTGAGGACCACATTCACCTGTGTGTCAGGCCTGCTAATTTGGCCTGATGGGTGAGCAAGTAAGACAAGAGTGACAGACAGAATGAGAGGAAAGGGCTGATTCTGTCTGATTTTATCCTTGGTTTAAATTATTTATTGATTTTTTATTGGATTGTAACTTCCTGACATCACTATTTTATGAATTATTATTTATTGAAGATTTTTAGCACCACACTTTGGACACTGACTGCCTTTTTATATTTTGAATAAATATGCATTTTTGCACTTTGTACCATTAACTTGTGTCCTCACTTGCCCTAGTCCATCCTTAGTTCTGACTATCGTTGTCCTGGGAGACAGAAGGAGCCCATGGCTGTGGGCACCGGGGACACCACAAATGGTTACATTCATGGATTGAAATGCCAATTTTCTTAAAATGTATCCTTGTGAAAGTACACTACATTTTAGTTCATATTCCTTTGTTTAACATTTAGTATAGTCATTGCTTTTGAAAACTTGAAACTTCTGTGGATTACATCTAAAATTAGGGGTTAGAAGCATGTACAGTAAATATTATAAACCTTTTCAAAGATCTTGTGGGTGGCATGATGGTGAATATGGGTGATGGTTTAAACTCTAAGCCAAGCACTCTCTGTATGTAGTTTGCACATTGTTCTAGTGAGCCTGTGCTTTTATCCTTTTACTCCAGATTTATCCCATATCTCAAAGACCTTTATGTTAAGTCAAGCTGTGCCCTAAAAATTGCTTGAATGATGTATGTGAGTGCATTAGCATGCCCTATAAATGGCTGATTTTCATCCAGTGTTGCTGGGATAGGTTTTAGGCCCAACAACTCTGGTTCAAAAATGAATGAATATCTTGGTCTGTATTTCTGTTGGTTATTAAGCTCCTGCCTACCGATGTGTGACACAATTTTTAAATATTTTTAAGTATTGTTTAGCAGCATCACTGTGAAGAAAAAAAATCAGCAAATTCAACTCTCATATATGTCAAACAACATATTTCAATTTCTTAAGAAAACATTCTGCACCCTGCAGCCATCAGTGAGATGTTTGAGTCAAATACAGTGGACAACATTAGAAATTTGATTCTGGAGTAAATATCAAGTCAAGTCAAGTCACTTTATTGTCACATCACTTAACAAGAATGAACATGGGAGTGAAAGACTTATATGCCAGGTCCAAAGCAGTTTTATACAATTGAGTATATACATCATAAATACAGTTATTTTTCAATTCATTAATCACACACTGTACAAAATAAGCTCATTACCCAAGTAAACACTTATGTACCCTATACAACGCATGCTAATAGCACAAAAGAGTTGATGGAACAGCAGCATGAATATGGGAATCAGTGTGTGTGTATGTGTGCTGGTAACAGATAGTGCCAGTCACTATGCTGAGTTCATTATCCTAACATCTTACTCTTTCAGTGCCTGTCGGTCTGGGATGATGTAACAGCATCATCTGCCTGAAGGTAATAATATGAACAGTTCATGACTTGGATGACTGGGGTCATTGATGATTTTCCTAGCTTTCCATAGAGGCTGCCTAACATATATTACTTGTAGGTTAGGAGCATCACGTCTAATCCCATATCAAGCAATGACCCATCCAGCTAGGATGCTTTTAATGGTGCAGGCTTAAAATGACCTGAAATTGCATTTTTGCACCTTCTTTACTACTTTTCCAGTGTGAACAATCCATGTGAGGGCCTTGGTGTGCATATGCACACTGAAGAACTTATAACTGCTCACCTTCTCCACAGTAGTCTCTTTGATGGTGATAGGTTAGTTACACCTCTTTGTTTCCTGAGTCCACTATTATCTTTTTAGTCTTGGCTACATTGATGGAGAGGCAGTTTTCCTGGCACTAGTGAGTCAGGGCTCTGCATTTAGTCTTGTTGCCATTAGAAAATCCACCACTGTTTTTTCTTCAACAAATTTCACAGTGATGTTACACATGTTCCTAGCCACATACTTATGGGTGTAGAGGGAGTACAGTAGGGGACTTAGTACACATCCCTAGGGGACTCTCGTGTTAAGAGGGAGTATAGAAGAAGTGAGGCCACCCAGTCTAACCACCTGGTGCTGGACCGAGAGGAATTTCAGACCAAAAGCTCTCAGCTTCCTGTAAAGTTTAAAAAATTTGAATTATAATATTAAATGCTGTGTTGTAATCTAAAATCATCTTGCTAACACATGTATCTCTTTTGCCCATGTGAAAGAGAATGGTGTGTAATGTTAGATCAATTGCATCATCAGTCAGTCTGATCTGGCAATAGACTAATTGTAGTAGGTCTAATGTGGCAGGCAACATAGAGCTGATAAAGTCATTGATCAATCTCTCAAAACATTTACTTACAATGGTGGTCAGAGCAGGGGCCAATTATTTAAATATGTTACTGTAGCAGTTGTCCACTCCTATATTGCCTCTACACCCATGACTGTATGGCTAGGAAGAGGTCTTACATGAACACAGGAACACAGAGGAACTATATAGGAAAGGGCAGAGCAGACTGCGTTCCTTTAATGTGGGAAGTGACATCCTTCACATCTTCTTTAACTCTTTGATTTGATTTCTATGCTATGGTGTGCTGGTCTGATAACATCACTTCAAGAGAGGCCCACCGAATCAACAAGCTAATTGAAATAGCAGGCACAGTTATGGGATGCACTCTGGAACCTCTGGAGGTAGTAACAAAGGATAGAGTTAAAACAATGTTGCACATCCACTCTCTGACACACTAACACTAAGCACTTTTAGCAAATGAATTATTCAGCAGAAGTCTGTCAAGAAACACTACTGGGGCTCCGTCATACCAATAGCAATACACCTGCATAATGCTTCATTGTGACTGACAGCCAAGTTTAATTTTCTTGCTTTTTAGTCATTCTGGTGTGTGTTCTGACCAAAGTGTGTGATATTTATTTACAGTTTTTGTTTTCTTACTTACTTACTTTATGTATTTATTTATTTAAAACAAGGATAAAACACATTCTTCTTCTCCATAAGTGAGGCACTGGGGTGTGCTGGTATTTCCTCTGTAGTCCATTATAGTAGTCAGTCCTTGCCCCATGCTTTGAATGTTTGAATGAAACTAGATTTAAACTTTGTGTCTGCACTCATGTTTGGCTGCTTTCATTGTTTTCTGGAGGATATAACTGTTTTTTTTGTATTCCTCCATGTTCCCAGAGATGAAAGTGATGATTTGCATAGAGAGTGCTATTCAAACCTTGCAACTGAGGCACAGTTTTTGATTGAGGTAATTTTTTATAATTTTGATAAGTGATGAATCTGCAGACTGATTCCATGTATTCATCAATGTCA
This sequence comes from Polypterus bichir lapradei, assembly GCA_026402145.1. NCBI lineage: Eukaryota > Metazoa > Chordata > Cladistia > Polypteriformes > Polypteridae > Polypterus > Polypterus bichir. Next base: position 10,733,716 of record JANRMT010062796.1, on the reverse strand, counting down.
TCTGCAGAGGCAATGTAGATTATCCCCTGATCCACTTTATTGGTTTGTCTACCAATGGATCATCTGAAAAGCAGGAGCTTCCTATTTCAGCTTCTTCTTATAGGAAGGCAAGAGCTAAATGGAGCCATGATCTAATTTGCCAAAATGAGCGCAGAATGGGGCTTAGTGTGCCTCACAGAAGTGTGTGTGTGGCAAATGTCCAAAGTATAGCTTTTCTCCTGTTTTGTAGGTAATATGCTGAAAATATTTCGGTAAAACTTTATTCATGCTTGCATTATTGAATTCTCTAAATCATGATTTGCACAGCCTCTGGGTTCATGATCTCCTGCCAGGTGATCATCTCATAAAGTTCCCAGATTGTCAGTTCAGTGACAGCTTGAGGAGTTATATACATAGTCATAATAATATCAAATGAAATACTTCCTTGGTACCCACAATGGTCAACAATTTGATTATAAGGAATTTCAGGTCAAGGTAGCAAAAGGATCTGTTTAGTGATCGCTCCATGAATTATTAAGCAGGAAACACATCCCACCTATTCCGCCCCATGAGGCCTTGTGTTTGATGCACACAGTGAACAGAAAACCCCAGTGGTTTAATTGCTGAGTCTATTACGTTATCTAACAACCAGGTTTCTGTGAGGCAGATTACATGGCAACCCCATGTCTCCCATTGGAATGAAATTTGTGCTTGGAACTTCAAAAGCTTGTTTTCCTGGGACAAGCATATTTACTAGTAATAAGCTGACAAGCAGAGGTTATTTAGTAGGCTATCTCAGTCTTACCAGGGCGCCTGCTTGTTTCCCCATCTCTTGCAGCGTTTTCGTGGATGAACGACCCAGATGAGTGGGGCCATATCCATTACATTCTATGATGATTCATTGTATAAAAAGACCTCACTGAGAAACTCTAACTCCAGTTTACAGTGAACAACTGCTGATCTTATGTCCAACAATATTAGTTGATCATGTACAATGACAAATGAAACATCTAATGTGTAGAAATAAAATCACAAAAACACTGTTCACAGCTGAAGAACTCTACCCAAACCATTCATCTGTTTTCAAGCTGACTTTCCCCCGGTTTAAGTCTATATGAGAACACTCTCCATTGTTGCTAAATTTTGAGCTGAATGAAAGAGAAGTCAACCAAGACCAAACAAGATGTTACATATTTAAATGGCATACTATGATCTTTAAAACTTTCTCTTTAAGAGTCATAATGTCCACAACACTAGTTTGTTTGATGGAGCTGGTGTTCCCCCCAAAAAATACATTTATTAATACAATAAAAGATCCCTTCATTAATATAATAGCCCAAAGCAATGGCAAACTGAACACGTGCAAAATACATGCAAGGTAATCGATACTAATAAAAGGCAAAGCCCTCACTGACTCACTCATTCACTCACTCACTCACTCACTGACTCATCACTAATTCTCCAACTTCCCGTGTAGGTGGAAGGCTGAAATTTGGCAGGTTGATTCCTTACAACTTCCTTACAAAAGTTGGGCAGGTTTCATTTCGAAATTCTACGCGTAATGGTCATAACTGGAAGCTGTTTTTCTCCATTTACTGTAATGGAGATGAGCTTGAAAGTAGTGGGGGCGGAGTTTTGTGTGACATCATCACGCCTCCCACGTAATCACTCAGTATGTATAAAACCAGGAAGATCCCCAAAAAGCGCTCAAGAAAACATGCATTATATAATTGAGAAGGCAGCGAAACAATAAGAAGCGAGCGAGTGACATATACAACCATATTCATGAGTTCTGCTACTTCGGAAACAAAGCACGATGTAAACCTAAACTTTAAATTAAGTTCATAGACAGGCTGCCGCTGGCGTTTGTAATTTAGTGCCTGCCCATATAAGGCCGTCCGTCAGCGGCAATCCAATAGAAACACTGCCACTAAATATTCACGGGTGAAGGACTGTGCTTATGCAAAGGAAGATGAGGTAGTCAGGGTGGTGTTTGGCACAAACTCAGCGAAACTGCGAGAGAAAGTTTTAAGTGCCGGGACTTCGGTAACATTAGATACAGCCATGGACATAGCACGAGATGGCACCAGCACAGCTGGGAAACTTCGATGCATGTACACCGAGCGGCTCACGTGAACTGACGCAGTGCACAGACAAAAAGCAACAGTTCCAAAGAGCGCTGAACAAAAACCAAATTACACAATTGAGAAGGCAGCAAAAAAATATGAAGCGTCTGATACATACAAGCGTATTCATAAGTGCAGCTACTGCAGAAACAAAGCACACGGTGCAAAAAGTGAATGTCCCGCTAAAGGAAGACAGTGTAAAAAAAAACCCGTGTATGCAGTGTGTCAGGTCTCAGATAAAGAGGAAGACGAGCTGTTTATTGATGCAGTAAGAAACGAATCGATAAATGAAACCTCTTATCTTTACAACGATTGACAAACACGGAATGTAACTTGAACACAACACATCGTACAAATACGACCCTGATTGAAACAAATAATGATAATCGAATCCTTGATGACAGCAACACTCAATAACACTCACAAAACAATGACTGTATATTGACAATCATGTTACGTTATTTTTAAAATGTTCCCTTTTCTTTTTCATAGCTTCTTTAACACACTACGTCTCCGCTGCGAATATATATATATATATATATATATACCCCGATCTACATACTCTCAAATAGATAAGCCACACACTGTGGCGCAATTGTAGAGGCTTCGCCTCTATCGCCTACATCCGAGGTTTGATTCCCGAGAGGGGATGTACTGAGTATGTACGCGTGCTTCTCGGTTCATTTTAACCTCGCATTTCCTTGGTTTGAGACGTATGAAAAAATATGCGGTTAACGCAGAATCATGTTACGTTATTTTTAAAATCTTTCCTATTCTTAGCACAAGCACAGCTGAGAAGCTTCGATGCATGTACTCCATAACAAAAAATAACGTATTTAATCACACTTTCAATTCCAAGCAAAGGGGAACTTTTGTCAATGCATGATTTCCTGGTACATCGATTACACTGATGCAC
>JANRMT010062796.1:10698964-10725695 GCA_026402145.1 Polypterus bichir lapradei | reverse complement strand
ATGACAACAACACTCATATCAATGACAAAACAATTACATTAACAATCATGTTACGTTATTTTTAAAATATTTCCTTTTCTTTTTCATAACTTCTTTAACACACTACTTCTCCGCTGCGAAGCGCGGGTATTCTGCTAGTTATAAATAACCAGTAATGGCGCACTGCATGATAACGTGCCGTGAATACACTTGACTTGAGCATTCATAGTTTTCATCCTCTTTCTCTGTAAGTTTAGCATTTGTTTGCTCAGAGGTTGATGCGCTTACTGCTCTGTGAGCAGCTCTTCTTTTCCCCACCCTAGTGGCCCGCTTCTTGTCTTCTTTCGTCAGCATCTTATCGCATTAAAACTGATTAACTCAGAGTTTGTGTTGCAATTACTTAGTACGTTTTCTTTAAATTTTTACTTAAGCTGACACTTAAGTCTTCTATCTGCCTCAAGAATGATTTAACATATGAAGAGGTAGGGGAAGTGACGGTGAAGGTGGTAGAGATGAGAACGGTGCCCGTACGCATGCGCCGCACAGCCTCCCTGCTGGCTGATGCTGAGAGTTGATTCTACAATAAAATAAAAATAAAAAGAGGAATAACGTTGGAGGTCAATCATCACCCTGAAAGCGGATAGTAGACGTCGCAGAGTATATGTGTGCCAATTTTCAGGTCAATAGGTCAAACGGTTTGTGAGATAGAGGTGATTTAAAATCCTGGACAGACAAATGAACAGCCACTGTAGCGTATTATATAGAAAGATAATAATATCTTAAATAGGTACTTTAACAATTAAAATAATATGAATATAATAATAACTTAAATAACACAATTATTCCTGGAGTTATGTATGCGATTTGCAATATCAGTCTTAAAAATAACACACTAATTGTAGAGCTTTCAAAAATGACATTTAACAAAATTTAAGGACTGACTTGACAATGAGAACTTTTCTATTTACAGTTTGACCTTCTAGACTTCCTTGCTGCAAAGTCATATATAACACTGTCTTATGAAATATGACCAGCAACCTCGTTTACCTACATAGTTGCTTCCATTACCTTTCATTATAATACTGTATTACTGACCCATGTCACTGATTGCAATGATTAAATGGTCAGGAACATAATGACAATCAAACCCTGGGGTATATTCCCTTTTGACTTAAAATGGCCATCGAGGCATGGTTAGGTAGTAAGATTAATTTGATAATTATTTTAACATTAAAGTAATCAGGCTGAATGTGAGATCTTTTCATTTAAACTTTTCTGAGCACTACAGAACTTGATGATGTCTATGATGTCTAGATAGCACTGTTATGAATGTGAAAAAAAGAAAATATAGGGAACTACAGTAAGTATAAGCAGGTAGTTAATACCCTGCAGGTTAACTTTACACATTCATTATCTAGCGTAGTAAGCTTTTTCTGGCTTATGTCTGTGCTGTTAGTGATAGTGATGCCGTCATATTGTGATGATAGAAGAAACATTATTTACTCAAAGACAGTGTTTAGTTCACCTCTCCTCTTCTTCTTTCTTCCTTTTGTGGTATTGAGTGCCAGATATTTTGAAACACTACTCGATAAGTCCTTGTGCTCTTGTTGTTGCTTCACTTGCAATGCATTTTGTTTGGTGTATGTGGCAGGAAGGGGTGGCGCACACCAAATTAACCTGGCAGTTCCTTGATACCTTTCCCCTCTCCCCACAACATGTAGCTAGTCTTTGCCTGTGCCACAGAAGTTAAGCATTCTTAAGGGCACAAAAATGCATGTAGAGCGTGACACACACAAGAGAAATTGGTGCTTTCCCAAGAACATGAAGCCCTAGGCAGCCACTATTTATTGTCTAATGGGTTGTCAGTCACTGCCTAAATGTATACATTTCTGAAATTCATTTTTTAAATTGTGTTTGAAGAAAATAACATTCCATACAATCAAGTCTAACTAGTTAAATTTAATTTCTGAAATTCAAGCAGACCTTCTCACAAAAAATGAACATTATTGATCATAACAAAGTCCCCTCTTTGATTTCTGCAGCTGAATAATTTGTTACTTCATAGAAGCCACTTAACTTTCCCGAGCTCAGACTGTATCAATATGCCAATCATTGACCTGTATACAGTATCTTTGAAATGTTTCAGAATGCTGCTTACTATGAGAAGGTAGAATTTCAAATAGTTTTATTCACCGGTTAAAAGAAAAGCGATAATTTGATTCACACCCACTATATTTACAACCTCAGTATCTCCACCCAGGACCTTGAAACATGATTTGGATGCTCCATTTTTAATGGGGAAGGTTAAGAGGGAGGTTGGTTGAATGTTTTTTAAGATGGAGGAAAAATACTATTTGGAGCTTTCCACAGTTTCCCATATTAGCCCAACAGCAACCATATTTTATTTTGCTTGTTTCCTTTCTAGCATCTCCAAACATACTGTAAATATACAATGTGAAAAGGTGTCAAGCTAGCATGAGTTTGTCAGGATCAAGATGATGCAGGGTAAATATAAGATCCCAGATCTCAGCATCACAGTACAAACCAAATACTAGCTTTGCAGACCCTGCCTCACATTGCATTCAGCACTTTAGTAATTTAATCCTGTAACTGAGCAGGAAGTCTTAACTTTAGCCCACTACTTGTTGCCTAGATCCAGTGCCATCAAAACTAGTAAAAAAGTGCAATGGATGTTCTTGCAGTGCCTATTCTAACCATTATCAATAGTTCATTACTGCATGGCACAGTACCTGATGCACTAAAAGTGTCAGTCATTAAACCATTACTTAAAAAGTCAGACCTAGACCCACACATACTAAATAATTATAGGCCTATTTCAAATTTACCCTTTCTCTCTAAAATACTAGAAAAAGTAGTCGCCAATCAGTTTCAGTCACACCTTACACATTACAATTTATTTGAGAAATTCCAGTCTGGCTTCAGCACTGGTCATAGTACAGAAACGGCACTAATGAGGGTTGTAAATGACATTCTGATATCCTCTGATGAAGGAAACTCCACTGTAATTATGTTGTTAGACTTAAGTGCAGCATTTGACACCATTGACCATTCTATTGTACTGCACAGGCTAGAAAACGATGTTGGGCTTACAGGCCCCGTGCTCGCTTGGTTTAGTTCTTATTTATCAAATCGATTCCAATATGTACAGAAATGTGCTGACAGTACTCCATCATTATACACAGAAGTGAGATATGGTGTCCCGCAGGGCTCAGTACTGGGACCTTTACTGTTTTCACTTTACATGCTTCCACTGGGATCCCTCATTAGGAAACATAATGATAATTTTCACTCGTATGCAGATGACACCCAGTTATACCTTTCATTTAAATCAAATAAAGTTTCTCCGATGTTGTCTTTAATTAGTTGTGTTAGCGAATTAAAGGAGTGGATGAATGAGAATTACTTGTCTTTAAATACAGATAAAAGAGAGATGTTAATTGTTGGAAGAAATGATGCTGATCACAACAATATTTTGTCATCATTTAACTCACTTGGAATCCCAATTAATTTTACTGAATCAGCCCGCAATCAAGGAGTTATCTTTGATTCTAGCATGTCATTTAAAGCACATATTACAAAGTTGTCCAAAACATGTTTCTTCCATCTTAAAAATGTTAGGAAATTAAGGCACTTTCTAAATAAACAGGATTCTGAGAAATTAATTCATGCATTTATCTCTAGTAGGATTGACTACTGCAATGCGGTGTTCACTTGCTGTTCAAACTGTTCTCTATACAGCCTCCAGTTAATCCAAAATGCGGCTGCAAGAATTATTACAAGAACAAGAAAATATGAACACATAACTCCAGTTCTTAAATCCTTACACTGGCTCCTGGTTAAGTTTAGGTCAGATTTCAAAATCCTCCTTTTAACATATAAAGCATTAAATGGCCAAGGTCCGACTTACTTGTCTGAACTTATCATGACTTACAAACCTGAGCGCACATTAAGATCTCAAGATGCCGGTCTGCTTATGATTCCAAGGATTAATAAAATAACAGTGGGAGGTTGAGCTTTTAGTTACAGGGCCCCTAAACTGTGGAATGGTCTTCCTACTTCTATAAGAGATGCCCCTTCGGTCTCAGCCTTTAAATCCCGGCTGAAGACTCACTACTTCAGTTTAGCATATCCTGACTAGAGCTGCTGATTAACTGTACATACTCCATCTCTGTTGTTAGTCATTAGCATTAAAACATAAGTAACATTACAGTTGTAATTGGATACTAACCCTCACCTATTGTGTTTCTCTTCTCTGTACTCAAATGTGGCCTTTGGTGCCACGGCCCACCTGCCAAGTTGTTTTGCCTGCCTAAGGTAAAGTCATACCTGATGGAGGATCGCAGGAATCGTGGGAAAGACGGGTCTTTTCATCGGATTACCTCTATTTCAGGTGTGGAATGGCCAAATGGGGGAGGCAGCTTGATGGATGAGGTCTCTAGGACTCTAAACAAATCCAAATCATATTATGTGATATCACCTACTGTTAAATTCTGCTCCGTACTTCTAAAATTTTTATTTTTATACTGTATTGAGGATTTGTTCTGTTCTGTGTATTTTACTGTATTGTATTGACCCCCTTCTTTTTGACACCCACTGCACGCCCAATCTACCTGGAAACGGGTCTCTTTTTTGAACTGCCTTTCCCAAGGTTTCTACCATGTTTTCCCTACAACAGTTTTTTTTGGGAGTTTTTTCTTGTCTTCTTAGAGAGTCAAGGCTGGGGGGCTGTCAAGAGGCAGGGCCTGTTAAAGCCCATTGCGGCACTTCTTGTGTGATTTTGGGCTATACAAAAATAAATTATATTGTAATGTAAAACCTTCACAGAAAGTCTCCATGAAAATGAAAGGGAAAGAGAGACGTACTGGCAGTAGTAGAAGGCCTGTTAATGCCAACGTTAGAATGTAGAGGTCACTAGGGGCAGTACATTCTTCATGCTCAGTTGGTGTATTAGCAATGAAAAGAAATAGTGGCTGTCTGGGTAGAAATGGACAACCTTTCTCCGTAATGCACCCTTCTTAAGCTGCTGTGCCTAACCCTCCTCTCAGAACGAGAGTGAAGCTGAAGAAGGACATGCAAGATTGCAGGTCCTCTTAGCTGACAGATCACCGTGAATGGCCACTGATTACAACAACAACAACAACAACATTTATTTATATAGCACGTTTTCATACATAAAAATGTAGTTCAAAGTGCTTTACAAAATGAAGAATAGAAAAATAGAAGACACAATAAAAAATAAACATAAGTCAACATTAATTAACATAGAATAAGTAAGGTCTGATGGCCAGGGTGGACAGAAAAAACAAAAAAAAACTCCAGAGGCTGGAGAAAAAAAATAAAATCTGTAGGGATTCCAGACCAAGAGACCGCCCAGTCCCCTCTCGGCAATCTACCTAACATAAATCAAAAAGTCCTCTTTGTATTTAGGGTTTTCATGGAAGGACTTGATGATGATGGTCACGTAGACTTCTGGCTTTCAGTCCATCAATGTTGGAGCATCATGATGCTTTGAGTAGGTGGTGGTGGCGCAGGCCGCCACCACAAAGAAACCGGAAAAAGAAACAGAAGAGAGAGTAGGGGTCAGTACGGATTTTGGAGCCACTATGAATAGTTATTATGATTAATTGAACATACAGAGTATCAGTATTAAGGTAAAGTGAAGTTATAAAAAGGCCCTTTTAAAGTAATGTGTTTTCAGCAGTGTTTTAAAGTACTCCACTGTATTTGCCTGGCGAATTCCTATTGGCAGGCTATTCCAGATTTTAGGTGCATAACAGCAGAAGGCCGCCTCACCACTTCTTTTAAGTTTAGCTTTTGGAATTATAAGGAGACACTCATTTGAGGATCTGAGGTTACGATTTGGAATATAACGTGTCAGACATTCCGATATATAAGATAGAGCGAGATTATTTAAGGCTTTATAAACCATAAACAATATTTTAAAGTCAATCCTGAATGACACAGGCAACCAGTGTAGTGACATTAAAACTGGAGAAATGTGCTCGGATTTTCTTTTCCTAGTTAGGATTCTAGCAGCTGCATTTTGCACTCGTTGCAAGTGATTTATGTCTTTTTTGGGTAGTCCTGAGAGGAGTGCGTTACAGTAATCTAGTCTACTGAAAACAAAAGCGTGAATTAATTTCTCAGCATCTTTCAATGATATAAGAGGTCTAACTTTTGCTATGTTTCTTAAGTGAAAAAATGCTGTCCTAGTGGTCTGATGAATATGCGATTTAAAATTCAGATTACAGTCAACAGTTACCCCTAGGTTTTTTACTTCCGTCTTAACTTTTAATCCTAATGCGTCAAGTTTATTTCTGATAACCTCATTGAATCCATTTTTGCCAATTACTAAAATTTCAGTTTTCTCTTTATTTAGTTTGAGAAAATTACTATTCATCCATTCAGAAATACCAGTAAGACATTGTGTTAGTGAATCGAGAGAGTCGGAGTCATCAGGTGCTATTGATAAATACAGCTGTGTGTCATCAGCATAGCTGTGGTAGCTCACGTTGTAACCTGAGATAATCTGACCTAACGGAAGCATATAGATTGAGAACAGCAGTGGACCCAGGATAAAGCCTTGTGGAACACCATATCGGATATCATGTGTCTTTGAGATGTGATTACCACAACTCACAAAGAATTTTCTACCTGCCAGGTAGGATTCAAACCAATTTAAGACACTGCCAGAGAGGCCCACCCATTGACTAAGGCGATTTCTAAGAATATTGTGATCAGTGGTGTCAAATGCGGCACTCAGATCTAAGAGGATGAGAACAGATAAATGGCCTCTGTCTTCATTTACCCGCAAGTCATTTACTACTTTAACGAGTGCAGTTTCTGTGCTGTGATTTGTTCTGAAACCTGACTGAAATTTATCAAGAATAGCATGTTTATTGAGGTGGTCATTTAACTGCATAATGACTGCCTTCTCTAGAATTTTACTTAAGAACGGCAGGTTAGAGATGGGTCTAAAATTTTCAAAGGTAGAGGGGTCAAGATTATTTTTCTTGAGCAGGGGTTTAACTACAGCAGTCTTAAGACAGTCTGGGAAGACCCCCGTATCTAATGACGAATTAACTATGTCAAGAATATTATCAATTAGCACGCCTGATACTTCTTTGAAAAACCTTGTTGGTATTGGGTCAAGGACGCAGGTGGAGGGTTTCAGTTGAGAGATTATACTATGTAATTCAGGTAAATCTATCCTGGTGAAAGCATTTAATTTGTTTATAATGGAGTACCGGGGCTTTGGAGGTTCTGCAGTGTTGGGGAGATATACTATGTTATCTCTAATATCATTAATTTTTTGATTGAAAAATACAGCAATGTTCTCACAGGTTTCACTGGAAGTATTCTGGGGGCATTCCTTTGTGTTACCTGGGTTTAACAGACGATCAATTGTAGAAAATAAGACTCTGGGATTACTAGCATTGTTATTTATAATATTAGAGAAATAGCAGCGCCTCTCAAGACGGACTGTGTTATTGTATTCTGTTATTTTAACCTTCAATATCTCATAATGGATAGTTAGTTCTTTTTAAATCAGACACTCTTTGGGTCTTCCATGGAATAACAATACTAGAAGATTTTTTTAACTGTCTTTTCAGGTGCAACTATGTCAACAGCAGCTCTTACTTTAGAATTAAAGTTTTCCGCTTTACTATTAACATTATCCTCGCTATTATAGTTGGCACTATAAACGGACTGATTGCTTAGAATGTTTGCAAGTTTTAAAGCTGCTGATGAGTCAAAGAAGCGTTTTTTAACAAAATGCTTCTCATGAGTGTTTTCTGTCTTTATTTCTATATTAAATAGTAGAAGGAAATGGTCTGATAGACCAATATCAATGACCTGCTTTATATTAGACTACCTTGGGGTATGCTGTGTGATCCAGGGCAAGCTCAGGAGGCCCCTCTATAATGCATCATCAGCTAAGTATTATTCTATATGAGCTGGAGTATTACAAGATGCTGTAACATCATTGGTGACTTGTTTTTTTGAGTCCCCCAGGGTACTGGTGGCTCACTGTTCCTCAGCATTACCCTTACCAGTATTCTAGCTGTTATAGCTCCTTGGTGTTTTCTTTTTTGTGAGCTTTATAATGTGGCTTCCTCTTCTGTCATTAGTGTTTTCTGGAATTCTCCTTCTAAATATACAAAAGAGCACGGCTCTGTCAGGAAAAACTTTGTTGCAACTTACACGCCATTCCCCAGATCCCCTATGCCATAAGCTCCATCTCTACTGGGGAACCTCTTACAAAATAAGGAACACATCTGATGGCACAGAAACTGCACTTGTGAGACCAAGAAGGAACATATTTGCAAGGACTTCAGAGCCTTACAATGTTTGTGAGTATTTCATTATCACCATACCCTGCTGTTAAGTCCCAAGGTAGTGGCTTTGTCCCAGTTAAATATAACAGCAATATCTGTTTTCTAAAGGATATTCGTGAGGTTTTCCCACAGGTGAACCTTCAGGACACATCATAAAAATCCCCATTACTGTTCTTTTCAGTGGTGTGAAAGTATATTTGCACTCTCCCTCTGTTATGGTATATTAGTCACAAAGACTTTGGTCTCATCCTTCTGTAGTTAGTGGTGTTAAGAAGAAACATTAAGTCTCAGGTTTGTTTTCTACAGTAGTGGTTAGCACCACCATTGTCTTTTTGAAGATATTTATTTTGGCCAAAATCACCAGCTTCAGAAATAAAAGAAAAATTAATATACTTTAGACATCTGTTCATTTTAATGCTTAAAAAACAGATGTCCTTTGTTTTTAAATTTAAATTTAAATTTTAAGTAAACTTTGAGATTATGTGGAAGATAAAGGTGACAAGATAATCTATATAAATAAAATTGTAAGCTGTTTGGGTGTTTGTTTTTTTACTAATCGTGAAAAAATGAAATTTTACATGTGCTTTTATAGTCGGTCTGGTTTAAAACATAGGCTGTATATCATATTGTGAAGAGAAATTATAACAGGAGAGGGGCAAAGCAAAAACCAGCACTGATGCAGGGACTACAATTCCCATCAGGCAACAGGAGTGAGTTACGGCCAATGGAGGATATCATCATCAGCATGCACAAACTTTTCTATTAGAAACGTGGAATTTCATCTAAGACCAGTGATACATACAGCATTTTCTTTTCAACTAATCTGCTTTGCTCAAAAGTGCGTTCTTTTGTATTATGGTGGTTCGTATTTAGCCTTGTTGAATTTCCAAAAGAAAGTTTTTCGTTTATTTATAGTGACAATGCTGGGTACTTCAGTTAGTAAAGATCAATAGCTTTTTTACAAATAAAAATCTTCAAACAAGATAACAAACCGTTATGTCTGTCCATTCTAAAAAAAAAGTTATCCAATACAGTGTGGCAATTAGCTTTAGTCTATTCTGGCATCTCTGAACACAAGACATAAAACCAGTCTTGAAATGGATGTCAGCCAATCAGAGGATGACAAATGAGACATCTTGATTGTTGACTCATGTGAGTTCATTTTGAAATACAACTTAAGTAAATATCGTACAAAAATGTTTGAGGGCAAAGCTGTATAAAAAGAAAAGACTTGGCAATGCTAAAGTTAAGAAAAGCATTTGAAATTAAAAAAAAGCAATAAGTCATGTATCCCCACTTCAGGATATATTAAGCTTCAGTGGCTAATCAGAATTCCACTTTCATCACTCATAGGCAGATGACACACAGTTGTACTTATAAATCAATCCTCATGTTATTTTGCCTATTATGTCACTAATTAATTGTTTCAAATAGTTTAACTATTGAATGAGTAATAAAGTGTTAGAGTCAAGATAAGAAAGTAAAACCAGAAATTCTATTAACTACAGAAACATCTGCAGTGTTGCTGTCAGTTTTAAACTTAAGGGGTCTGAATAATAGTTTTATTAAATTTTTATTGTGTTATTATTGAGTCTAATTTAACACACATTATCTATTTGAGCCTTACTTTTTGTGTCTAAGAAATATAAAACAATTATATATTTTTTCACTGTGAAAAACAAAAAACTTTTTTTATTTAAAATTTGTCCATATAGCAATCCTTTTATCACAGCCAGTTCAGAGTTTTTCACCATGCTTCAGTTAATAGTAAATTCCACCAGAAGTATTAAGTCTGGTATAACTGGCAAAGTTTGCAGCCAATTCTAGTTCCTCCATTTATCATATAAAGCTTTCAGTGGGTTCACTCAGCCCACTTTACAAAAGCCTACTCAAAACGCAGACCTACAGTGCATCCGGAAAGTATTCACAGCGCATCACTTTTTCCACATTTTCTTATGTTACAGCCTTATTCCAAAATGGATTAAATTCATTTTTTTCCTCAGAATTCTACACACAACACCCCATAATGACAACGTGAAAAAAGTTTACTTGAAGTTTTTGCAAATGTATTAAAAATAAAAAAACTGAGAAATCACATGTACAGAAGTATTCACAGCCTTTGCTCAATACTTTATCGATGCACCTTTGGCAGCAATTACAGCCTCAAGTGTTTTTAAATATGATGCCAACAAGCTTGGCACACCTATCCTTGGCCAGTTTCGCCCATTCCTCTTTGCAGCACCTCTCAAGCTCCATCAGGTTGGATGGGAAGCGTCGGTGCACAGCCATTTTAAGATCTCTCCAGAGATGTTCAATCGGATTCAAGTCTGGGCTCTGGCTGGGCCACTCAAGGACATTCACAGAGTTGTCCTGAAGCCACTCCTTTGATATCTTGGCTGTGTGCTTAGGGTTGTTGTCCTACTGATAGATGAACCATCGCCCCAGTCTGAGGTCAAGAGCGCTTTGGAGCACATTTTCATCCAGGATGTCTCTGTACATTGCTGCAGTTGTCTTTCCCTTTATCCTGACTAGTCTCTCAGTTCCTGCTGCTGAAAAACACCCCCACAGCATGATGCTGCCACCACCATGCTTCACTGTAGGGATGGTATTGTCCTGGCGATGAATGGTGCCTGCTTTTCTACAAACGTGACACCTGGCATTCACACCAAAGAGTTCAATCTTTGTCTCATCAGACCAGAGAATTTTATTTTTTTGTCATGGTCTGAGAGTCCTTCAGGTGCCTTTTGGCAAACTCCAGGCGGGCTGCCATGTGCCTTTTACTAAGGAGTGGCTTCTGTCTGGCCACTCTACCATACAGGCCTGATTGGTGGATTGCTGCAGAGATGGTTGTCCTTCTCGAAGGTTCTCCTCTTTCCACAGAGGACCTCTGGAGCTCTGACAGAGTGACCATTGAGTTCTTGGTCACCTCCCTGACTAAAACCCTTCTCCCCCGATCGCTCAGTTTAGATGGCCGGCCAGCTCTAGGAAGAGTCCTGGTAGTTTCGAACTTCTTCCACTTATGGATGATGGAGGCCACTGTGCTCATTGGGACCTTCAAAGAAGCAGGAATTTTTCTGTAACCTTCCCCAGATTTGTGCCTCGAGACAATCCTGTCTCGGAGGTCTACAGACAATTCCTTTGACTACATGCTTGGCTTGTGCTCTGACATGAACTGTCAACTGTGGGACCTTATATAGACAGGTGTGTGCCTTTCCGAATCATGTACAATCAACTGAATTTACCACAGGTGGACTCCAATTAAGCTGCAGAAACATCTCAAGGATGATCAGGGGAAACAGGATGCACCTGAGCTCAATTTTGAGCTTCATTGCAAAGGCTGTGAATACTTATGTACATGTGCTTTCTCAGTTTTTTTATTTTTAATAAATTTGCAAAAACCTCAAGTAAACTTTTTTCACGTTGTCATTATGGGGTGTTGTGTGTAGAATTCTGAGGAAAAAATGAATTTAATCCATTTTGGAATAAGGCTGTAACATAAGAAAATGTGGAAAAAGTGATGCGCTGTGAATACTTTCCGGATGCACTGTAGTTATTATTATTAATGGTCTGCCCCCTTGTGGAAAGGCATGCCCTGCCAGTTTCAGCAAGACCAATTGCTTTATGATAATATACACTTAAAAAATATTAACAGATTTATTTAAATATGCATTTTATAGTTTAGTTAAAATTTTTAGTTAGTCTACAGTGCACTGCACTTACAAATGGAAGTGGACTAAAGGAGAATAAAATGAAGAAGAGTATTTTGGGGTTTGGCCAGAAATCACATAAAGAAAAGATGGAGGAGAGAGAAATAAAAGATGTGACATTCAAGTACCCTACATAATATGCAGGGGTTCAACAACACTAAACTAAATTTTACTTACTTTTTGTTAAAACATTAGAAAGATGTAGACTAGAATAGGCCATTCAACCCAACAGAGCTTACCAGTCCTATGCTCTTAATTCCTCCAAAACAACATCATATCAGTTTTGAAGGGTCTCTAAAGTCCTACTCTCTCCACACCACTTGGCAGCTTACTGCATGTGTCTATGGTTCCCTGTGTGAAGAAAAATCTCCTAATGTTTCTGCAAAATTTACCCTTCCAACCATTCTTGAAGTTCTTGAAGAACTTGTTTTAAAGTAACAGTCTCAACCCACTGAGTATTCCTTTCCTAATTTTGAACACTTCAATCACGCCTTCTCTTAAGTTCCTTTTGCTTACACTGAAAAGGTTCAGCTCTTTTGATCTTTCCTCATAACATAACTCCTATAGTCCTGCAGTCAGCCTAGTTGCTCTTCTCTGGACTTTTTTCAGTGCTGCTATGTCTTGTTTGTAGCCAGCAGACCAAAACTGTACACAGTACTCCACATGAGGCCACAGTAGTGCGTTATAAAGCTGCAGCATAACCTCCTTGGACTTGTACTCCCCAAATCGTACTATATAACCTAACATTCTATTAGCCTCCTTAACGGTTTTTGAGCACTGTCTAAACATTTGGTAGTGTCAAGTCTACTACGACTCCTAAATCCTTATCATATTGTACTTTACATTTTCAGACCTTCCATTCTGTATTCAAATATAACATTTTTATTTCCTATGTGTGATATTTTACATTCACTGACATTAAATTTCATCTGCCACAACTCTGCCCAAGCCTGTATGCTGTCCAAGTCCCTCTGTAATGATTCAACAGTTTCAAGATACTATTAGTTGGTTTAAACAGTGATATAAACAACAAAGGAAGTTGATCGAGTAGCAGAGTGGCAGAGAAACTCATTCAGAAAGTCGCAAAGTGCCTGAAATAAATAAGTGGTCAGATATCAAAGTCGCCGTGAAAAGGCGAGTCATAGCCCACCATCTGAGTGTCATATGGAAGCGTATTAGGGTACAGAGAAAAGAAAAACAAAATAGGGACACGGTTGAAAAAAATGTCCAAATGTTAACTTTAATCTTGAAATTTCCACTTTAATCACGTAGTTTATTTTGTCATTAAAGTAGAATGTCATAAACTTAATCTTAAAATAGTTTAATTTACTAGTTTCTTATATCCCAGTGTAACTAAAGTAGCATGTTAAATGCTTCATATTGTATATATTCTTCTATGTAGTCTATGTGTGTGAATCACTATGTGCTTCTTAAACTGACTTTCTCTTCCACCGACAGAAAACAGAATACATTACATTCATGATATTACAATTTAAATATTAAGATGTATACTTGATATCATTTTCATAATGATAAAATTAAAGCAAATTAAACATGGGGGCATGGAGGCGTAGGTTGTGGCCGAGGTCCCTACAGGAAAGGCTCTGAAGCATTTGCCGTACTGTATGGAAAAAGTTGAAATAGACTATGCGCATGGCTAAGACAGCATGTGCTAGATGCTGTAGTTCGCTAATCCGATCAGTTGCTGTACAGCTGTGATTCCACACTCAGATACAGCGGGTTAAATACTCTGAGTGGTTTACTGACAGTGGCAATGCTAAAGCAGTGATGGTATTTGGAATAGTTTGGCCATTCTATGCACCATTATATTGTTACGGGTTGATTACAATCAGATGCCTTAAACTAATAAACAATATTAGATACCCTACCTTTTATCATTGCAGAACAGTTTAAATACCTAGGGGTAAACATCACAAGTAAATATAAAGCTCTATATCAACAAAATTTCGCCGTTTGCATGGAAAAAATTAAACAAGACTTGCATAGATGGTCAACCCTTCATCTCACACTAGCTGGAAGAATTAATACTGTTAAGATGAATATTCTTCCTAAGCTCCTTTTTTTATTTCAAAACATCCCAATATACATTAATAAATCATTTTTTAGGCAATTAGATTCGACAATAACCTCATTTATTTGGAATTCAAAACATCCACGCATCAAAAGAGCGACCCTACAAAGACAAAAGGCAGAAGGCGGCATGGCTCTACCTAACTTCCAGTTTTATTACTGGGCAGCAAATATACAGGCGATAAGAACCTGGACACAAATAGAAGAACATACACAGGCTTGGTCCGCAATAGAATTAAACTCCTGCAGTACTTCTTTGTATTCCTTGCTCTGTGCTCTAATAAAAACACGTTATCGGCAATACACTAATAACCCAATTGTGCTCCACTCACTTAGAATCTGGAACCAATGTAGAAAGCATTTTAAGACGGAGAAGCTTCTATCTGTGGCACCCCTGCAAGAGAACCACCTCTTTCAACCCTCACAAACATATGCAGTTTTTAATATTTGGAAAAAATTTGGAATTAACTTGCTTAGAGATCTTTATATAGACAACGTCTTTGCATCCTATGAGCAATTACATTCCAAATTTAACATTCCAGCTACACATTTCTTTCACTATCTTCAAATCAGAAACTTTGTTAAACAAAACCTTCCAGATTTTCCTCATCTTGCACCCTCATCCATGCTGGAAAAAATATTGCTCAATCTCAAGGATTTAGACTCCATCTCTACAATATATAAAATCATTTTACAATCCCTCCCTTTTAAAGATCCAAGAGGACACTGGGAAAAAGATCTTTCAATTAATATATCAGAAAAGGAGTGGAAAGTAGCAATGCAGAGAATTCACTCGAGCTCCATATGCGCAAAGCATACAATTATACAACTCAAAATTATATATCGAGCACATCTGTCTCGACTAAAACTCTCCAAAATGTTCCCAGGGCATGATCCAACCTGCGAACGTTGTAACCAAGTCCCAGCCTCACTAGGTCACATGTTCTGGTCCTGCACCAAATTAACATTATTCTGGACAAACATTTTTAATTACCTTTCAGATAGCCTTGGACTTACAATCCCTCCAAACCCATTAACAGCTGTGTTTGGTGTTCTTCCAGATGGGTTTAAAGCGGAGGAAGACAAACAAATTGTGATTGCATTCACTACACTTTTGGCACGTAGACTTATTCTCATAAACTGGAAGAACCCAAACTCTCCTCTTTTAAGTCAGTGGGAAACCGATGTGTTATATTATTTGAAGTTGGAAAAAATCAAATATTCAATTAGAGGATCCGTACAGACTTTTTTCAAAACATGGCAGGATCTAATCAGTAATATTTTAAAATAAGTTCAAAAGGCACAGAGAATTTATTAATTTAGGTATGTCTCCAAGTCTTAAATTTAACGCCGTTTGGCTTGCTCTCTCTCTCAGGGGTGGGGATCGATCTGTTCTTAATTTTTCTCTTTGTAAAAACTTGATTGCTTTGTATGGATTGTAATAAAATTAATAAAAATTAAAAAAAAAAAAAAAAAAAAACAAAAAAAAAAAACTAATAAACAATATGTGGTTTATTTCAGTGTATTTGATAATGCTGTGTCAGGGATGTGAATCTAAAAAATAAAGGGAAACCACACAGGAACAGCAGCATTGCTTTGATGCTGGGTGCCTCCAGTTTGAAAAACTGAGTGAACCTGAGTATGCCAGGGATTCAGTTGGTGCGAAAATGTGCATGGCTTTATGCCAAGTTTAGTTTTTATACATCACAATGTGAGCGTGCAAATGGGCATACGCAACATTTTTATGTGTACGCACCATTTATACATGCGGCCCCTGCTCACTAGCTGGGTCTTGCAGTAGGGTTGAATGTGATCAACCATCTAACTCCTAATCACCTTCCAATGGTGTCTGTTGGGACCCTCATCCTGATTCTGCCACCTCCATTGGCATCTGTAAGAACCTTGGAACACTTGACTGCTTCTGTACTGTACACTCTGCACTGTAAATTAATTTCTAACACTCTGAGAATTAATACAATTCTGTTAAGTATAAAAGATCATTTGTACCTTCACCATTTTAATAATAAACAGTGGCTCATGAAGATCGCTAATAGATATTGCGTTTAAATGAGCATTTTTGCATACTTTCTTTTTGTTTCATATTTTATTATTCAAATGCACAAGATCAAAAAAATCTCTTGATCTCAAATCTTTGTGAATCTCTTTAATAAATGGACAGTTACATGAGGTGGAGGTAATTGTTGAGATATAATCAATATGAGGTTGTATTGATAAAACAGCAATGTAGAAATCTATTGAAGTGGATGAAAAATACATTACTACTGAAAACAATACTAACTACAGTATGTAAAAATTGAAAAAAGTGATAAAAGTTCTTGAAAGAAAACTTTTATAAACTAGAGTGGATCATGATATTATTTAAGGTTTCAGTTAATCAGTTTTGAATGTAACTTTACTTATAAAGCTTCAGGACATGCCTTGTTTGCAAGCAATAAATAACTAGATAACCATAACTTATAACTATACTTAAAATAGGAATAAACAAAAAGAAAGAAACTGACATTTATCAATCAAACCTTCACCGAATTTGTCAAATGGACAGATAAGAAATGGGTGTTTTTCAGCAAGATTACAGGACTGTAGGAGTGTGGAACAATCTTTGTTAATCATAACATTAGAAAAGACAAGTTCTTTATCAAATGTTTGAAATATTCATGCCCTACAGTGCAATTGTCTCTGAGAAGACGTCCAGGTTTAATTTAACATGTGAAGGACCAGTCTGTTAGACATACACAGCTTATATTGTTATAGCTGTATTGGTATTGCAGTGCTTTTGACGATGATTCCTATTTTTCAGTATTCTCTACCGGCACTGGAAAGTACTGCAGGCCTATAATGCCTTTAGATATTTCACACAAAGTTTAATTCATAGTCTGAAAAATATCAAATTATGCAGCTCTGTTATGCAGGCTCTCTCTTATTAATTAGATTATGTACATTTCTTAATGGCAGTTAGGCACAATAACAGTGGATTTTCAGCACTGGTCTGCAATTTTAAATTTCTTAGCAATTCTTTCTTGAAGTAACAGGTCTCAGCTTTGTCAGTTGTTTGTGTTTTGATAGTCTTTGTAGTACAGATTTGTCAGAACCCTCTATTGACATAAACACTGCAACTTATTATATGCATAGTACTTTGTGACAAATGAAAAAGCAATACATCTGTTTATAGAATTCCTTGGTAATTTTTATATCTAGTCCTAATAGACAATATTGTCACAGGCTTTGTCACTTAATTTACATAGTGATGTGAACTGGTATAACGATTATATGGAATACTTTGACAGATGCAAATAAGTAACAATGTTTTTCCTTAGACTGAGTCATATTACTCATGTTGCATTACATTTTAGACAAAATATCTATAAAAAAATGAAGGTATTATGTACATAATTTGTTTTGCTACAAATGGGCAAATTAATAGAGTCATTATATTTTTCTATTATTCTAAATCCACAACTGCAAATTGAACAACATTGAGCGTAACACATTTGCCTTTCTCCCATTAGGAATGTCAAAGTCTCAGAGATGTAGTTGTTTTGGGCTTTGATAATCCTAATGTATATTCATATCTGTGGGAAATTATTTAAAAATTCTTAATATCTGAAAAGGAATGATGACAATTGGAAGATCATCTGTTTTTTTAGAAACTGTATCCCATTCACCTCATATATATGGGAACTAAAGGTGGTAGTATGATTTGCAAACCAAACTGTTTTTGTGTGCTAAAGGTATATCTAGAACACAGACCAAATGTCAATTTCCAGCGTAGTATGGAAAAAATGTTTAACCTGATGAAGTTTATATGCATTGTGAGAAGTGGCCGGCAGTTTATCCCAGCCAGCACCCCCAGGCTGCTAGATGGAGTCCTCCCTGCAACATGGAGGTGCCCTGAATTCCCGCAGGGCATCATGGACAATGGAGTTCGGCTTCACAGCCCTGCTGGATACCGTGGGGGCCGCTGCAGAGAGACACGATTGTTTCTATTATAGCCCGGAAGTTCTCCCTAGTCACGGGGACAGAAGAAATAAAGTACTTCCGGGCTGAAGAAAAATAAGAATTTTCATCTGACCCGGAAGTGCTATGGAATCACATGGACTGAAGGACAGAAGCACTTCCGGGTCAAGGACTATTCAAAGGACTGTGGGAAACCCAGCAGACTGAGCCGAAGTTGGGAGAAAATGTGAGGGAGCTGCTAGGAGTAGAGGATTTGATTTATTGTTGTTATTGATTATTGTATTGAATATTGGAGAATTGTGGAGTGTGCGGTGCTTTGTGCACATTATTGGAAATTAAATTAATTTTCTGATACTTTTACCTGGTGTCTGTACGTGTTGTCTGTGGATTACACGGGGCAACAGCGACCCCTAGTGTCACAGCATAAATTGAAAAGTTCAAGAATGACCACTCAAGTTTCACAGATGAAGAATGATTAGGACACTGACAACTGCTGGTAACACTGAAAAGGCCCATTATATAGTTCTGGGAAATCTTGGACTAAGTGTGATGATAATGTATAAGACCACTTTGGAAAATGATGCCCAAGTAAACTCTGTGTTCTTTCTGGGTTCACTTTTATAAAAATTTTGTGGATACTTCTTGACTTACCCTCATATGTAAGCAAGATAGCTAAATATAAAATGATTGTTACAGATAATACTTAAATATTGAATGGATTCATAATGTAAGAACATTTTTGACAAATGTGAAGAGACCATTCACTCCATCAAGCTTGATTGCTTAATAGCTAAGCTGTCCCAATATCTCATCCAGAAACGTCTTAAAGGTCGTCAAGGTTTCTACTACACTGCATGTATTGCTGGTTTGTTCCGCATTCCCAGAACTCTTTCAGTAAAGAAGTGGTTTTCTGGCTTCTATCCTAAATGTACTTCATCTTAATTTCCACTGGTGTCCACACATAATTCCACTGGTGTCCACGCCATTTAGTTAAAATAATTTAGCAGGATTTACTTTATCAATTTCTTGTCAAATTTTGAAGGACTGGATTAGGTCTTCATGCAGTCTTCTCTTTTTAATTCCCTTGAGTCTGTCAGAGCACATGTCCTTAAATCCTGGGATGCACATAGTTCTCCACTGCACAGCTTCAACTTCTGCTATGTCTTTTTAGTAGTGAGGTGATCAGGTCTGCACACAATACTCCAGATGTCATCTAATTGTACATTATGTGGTCTAAGCATAGCATTGGTTGATTTATATTCAGGAGTTTTCATGGTATTACTTTTTTTTGCAATTTTAGTATCTTCGGCATATTGGTTAGATGATCAAAATATTGTGTCAACATAAACTCACAACTCATCCAAACTAAACCTCAACATTTGAATTAAGAATTGCTAGTATTGCCCTTGCTATGTAATTACCACCCATTAAATGCAATTTTTCTGAATTTACTAATATACAATAACCTACTGTTTTAGCAGTCTTATTTTTTTAGTTAATTATGTAACTAAAAAACAGTTTTAGTAGTTGTGATTACTGCACATTTTATTTTAACAAGATATAAAGAGAAAAAATATTGGTATGGTGGTACCAGTACTAAAACTTGAGGGCAGCATGTCTAACTATAGACAAGACCAATAGAATACTGCTCACAGACTAGTGCATGCATTGAAAAAGATTTGATAAGTTAGGCTAAGTTCTTTAACCTGGTGCCCCAGACAGGCAGGGGTTCTGCCCGGCTGGGATGCCAGCATTGGAAGGACCAGGGAGAGAGCATGGTCAGGGCGACATTTCCCTCAGGGCACTAGAGGACAGCCCCCTGGGTTGTTGTGGTACCACAGATTCCCACAGGGCATGCTGGGAGTTGGAGTTCGCTGTACCCCTGTTGGATTCCATGGGTGCCGCTAAGGGGAATTTCAGATCTCCTTAATGAGCCACCTGGAGTACTCCCAGGTGCAGCTTAAAAGGAGCTGTCTGCCTTCATTTTGGGAGCCAGAGAGAGAGAGAGAGACAAAGACAGAGACAGACAGACAGACAGACAGACAGACACACACACAGATGAAGCTTGTCAGAGGCAGAGAGAGAGAGAGAAAGAGAGAGAGACAAGGAGAAGGAAAAAGAGAATACTGGGGACTGTACTTGTGCTTTGTATTGTACTGTGTTGCTTGTGGGAATGATATGGGAAGCATCCCCACTGTAAATAAACATGTGTGTGCTGAAGTGTGTCCCTGGTGTCTGTCTGTGTCAGGTTTGGGGCGGCTGGTGTGTCCCCTGCAGGCTACACTGGATAATAGAATACCATAGCCTAACCTGTCAAAAACTGTGCTTAAACAATTAGGATTTCATGATAGCTTTTCCTGATATTATTTTGGAGAATCAAGATTGTCAAGCTTATTGTAGTGAATGGCCTGTTCTCATGAAAATTGTTCTATTGTAATGTTTTAAGAAGGGTGTCCCAGCTGTCTAAGAGACAAACTGCACTGAATCCTCTTGGAGGAAGCCTGGAAGCAATGAAGAATTACTTAAGTACATTTATGTTAGGCTGAATGCCCACTGGAGGCTGGGTAGTCTTTTGTCCTTGGAATCTCTGTAGATTTTGTTTTTTTTTTCTTCAGCTTATGTGAAGTTTTAAAATTTTTTTCTGTCCTCCCAACTCTTTGACCTTATTGTCATATCTCTTATGTATATTTCTCTTCTGGTTCGTCCTGCTTCCCCTCAAAAACAGTCCCACCCACATGCAGCCGACATGGCATTTCTCGAATAGCGTTTGCTTCCATGGGTGCACAGATAACTCAACCTCCTGGCCATGGACCATACTGTTTTAAAATACACGGGCAAATTTATCACCAAATCTCTCCACTATACGCTAACACTTCTACCTCTCCAGGATATGGACAGTTGTATGTTTTTGACACAGCGCAAGCTATTGAAGTACGCTTACAAGATAAAGCAAACAGCTAGATTCCATGCTCAGAACCATCAACCCCTTCGCTAAATCATACAAACACATGCATGAAATCGCTCAGTCCAATCCAACAGCATCTGTACGAATGGTTTTCAAGGAAAACCCTGGGAAGGATTTATGACGATACAATGCCCCGACATGTCACACCGATGTTGCAGCGATTTTTGTCAGAGAAGAAAGGGACATTTGCATCTCTCCCAGAGGTAACTCCTGTAAACAGATTTCCACACTCAATATGAATTGCAATCCTATGGTTTACCCACTTTTATTCCGTTATGGAGACATTGGCTGGCACAAACATTTAGAACATGTTCCCGATAAAAGAACCGGCAACCGAATCAGGCTTACTCAATGCCAATTTTATGCGTACAGATTATCAATGAGGAATACATTTAGTATTTTGCACTCCAGTGGCGTACGTCGTAGACGCGTATGTTAAAACAGAGGGCACGCATCTCAACTATCTCAGATTACATCAACAAGATCTGCGCGTGGAACAATACAAAGGACTATCAGACGCACTGCAAGCAAAGGCTGAAAATAACAACGTACGTGTAAGCAAAATGATCATATTACCATCCACATTTCCAGGAAGTCCAAGATACATGCAACAAAACTATCAGGATGCCATGGCCATAGTACGTAAATTCGGAAAGGCTGATTTATTTATCACTTTCACATGTAATCCTGATTGGCCGGAAATTCTACATGCACTGTTGGATACCTAAAGACCGGAGCACAGACCTGATATTGTAGTACGAGTCTTTTGGATTAAGCTGCAGGAATTACTTAGAGACATTCTACATCATCATCTTTTTGGGGTTGTTATCTATACTAATAAAAAGCAAAGCCCTCACTGACTGACTGACTGACTCACTCACTCACTGACTGACTGACTGACTCACTCATCACTAATTCTCCAACTTCCCGTGTAGGTAGAAGGCTGAAATTTGGCAGGCTCATTCCTTACAGCTTACTTACAAAAGCTGGGCAGGTTTCATTTCAAAATTCTACGCATAATGGTCATAACTGGAACCTATTTTTCCGTCCATATACTGTAATAGACTGCAGCTCGATGGCCGTGGGAGGAGGAGTTGCGTCACACATCACATTGAGTGCCTGCCCATATAAGGTAAAGTAAACACTTAATTTTTTCCTCCTTTCCCTGAGCTATAGCCTAGACAACTGCAAACACGGGATCCCATTTCTAGACTGCGGCAAACTAATATTAAGGCGCTTCGCACTTTCTTTTGCACATATACGATTATGAGGTCGTCAGGTTGGATTATGAATACACGCACAGGAGTGGAGGACCGATGGTGCCATCCTGGCCAGTTAATAGCAGGGCCGTCTCTCCAGTCCACACGAGACCCGCAGCGACGCTTCCCAAAAGGTGCTCATATCGTCAGCAAAGACGTCTCTCTACACTATATAAAAGAAAAAGGCAAGTTACCTTTCTTTACACCTTTTTTCCTTTTATCCTAAACCAAAGCCTTTCTCTCTTAACACTGCAGAGGACACAAAACTAATTTTCTTTAATTGCTGGTAATGCTGGTAAGGCACATTACCACAGGCAGAAATTTGGACGTTCACATACAAAATGTAATTTCTATACCACAGCCGTCGTGTAGCGCCTTTCAAAAGGGATCTACTACCGAGAGATGATCCATATACATTTTAGCTGCTGTTAGTACTACTTACCTGTTGTGTTCTACCGTTTTTAAAATGTAGTTTACCCGAAACCACTCCATTAGTACTCAATGTATCTTTACTTCTTAATACGTTAATATTTTACTGTTTAATAACTTATAGACTACATTTTATTTTTTTTCCCTTGCACTCAGTGACCAAAGCCAATGGGTAATCAGCTATATCCATATACAGTGTATATAATATATATATATCTATACTAATAAACGGCAAAGCCCTCACTCACTCACTCACTCACTCACTCACTCACTCACTCACTGACTGACTGACTCATCACTAATTCTCCAACTTCCCGTGTAGGTAGAAGGCTGAAATTTGGCAGGCTTATTCCTTACAGCTTCCTTACAAAAGTTGGGCAGGTTTCATTTCGAAATTCTACGCGTAATGGTCATAACTGGAAGCTGTTTTTCTCCATTTACTGTAATGGAGTTCAGCTGGAGGGGCGGAGTTCGTATGACATCATCACGCCTCTCACGTAATCACGCATTACGTAGAAAGCCAGGAAGAGCTACAAAACGCGCTTTAGAAAACATGCATTATATAATTAAGAAGGCAGCGAAACAATTAGAAGCGAGCGAGTGACATATATATAAAACCATATTCAGCAGCTCACGTGAACTGACGAAGTGCGCAGACAAAAAGTAACAGTTGCAAAGAGTGCTGAACAAAAACTGAATTACACTGCTACGCTCAAATAGATAAACCACACGCCCACGTCCGAGGTTCGATTCCCGAGAGGGGATGCACTAAGTATGTACGTGCGCTTCTCGATTTATTTTAACCTCGCATCCCCTTAGTTTGAGACGTATGAAAACGCATGCGGTTAACGCAGAAAGACAGATCACCTATTCACCTATTGAAGCTTCATGAATAATGGATACTTTATTCGCGATCAATGATTGTTTTGGTAAAGCCATACTCAGTGTATTCATTAGATGAACGGTAAAAAAGTAAGAGCGAGGGGACGGTAACTTACTGAAGCACACAAGCAAAACCACAATAGCACACGGGCTCGATGTACTGACTTGCGCGATCACATTCCAAAAATATTTCTTTTCAAGTTCTATTTAGTCCATATGAGTCAAACTCAACACATCCGGCCCGGCGTGTAATTATATCCGGCCCGCGAGATCATTTTATATACTGTATTATTGTTATTAATGGCCCGGGTATATGAAGCGCTGGTAACACAATAAACTACAGATCCCATAATGCATATTATGCATTACATACAGATCCATAACCGCGTTGCTGCAAGTTATTGCGAAGCTAGCCCACACGATGCCGAAGAGAAAAGTTGATTCTGAAAACAGAGCCTTTAAAAACCGATGGGAGGCTGAGTATATGTTTACTGACATTGCCGGTAAACCCGTGTGTCTCATTTGTGGAGCTAATGTGGCTGTAATTACAGAATTTAATCTTTACAACGACTGACAAACCCAGAATGTAACTTGAACACAACACATCGTACAAATACGACCCTGATTGAAACAAATAATGATAATCGAATCCTTGATCACAGCAACACTCAATAACACTCACAAAAAATTACCGTATATTGACAATAATGTTACATTATTTCTAAAATGTTCCCTTTTCTTTTTCATAGCTTCCTTAACACACTACGTCTCCGCTGCGAATATATATATATATATATATATATATATATATATATATACCTCGATCTACATACTCTCAAATACTGTAGATAAGCCACACACCGTGGCGCAATTGTAGAGGCTTTGCCTCTATCGCCTACGTCCGAGGTTCGATATGCCCACGGGTAATGCGGGATACAAGTTTAATGAGAGGACGCAGGATATAAACGAGAGTTTTGATCTCTTTGTAACTAAGTTAAAATTGCAGGTGAAGGGGTGTGCTTATGCAAATTCCGAGAGACTGTATTTGTGGGGGATTGACAGTTAAGACGGGTGGGGGAGTCACGTCATCATCTCCCCTCCCATTTACCTCATTTCGCTCTGAGCTGAGCTCCGCGGCTAACGCCATCTTCCGAAGCAACTTCGTCACACTGCCACCAAATACTCACAGAAAAATCCACAAGTTAATACACACGCTGTCTCTAGAGTTTCTCCACACTGAATCCTCCAGGCACTACTTACAAAAGGTTACCTTGATAATCGCACAGCTCAGAAGCTTCGATGCATGTGCTCCATAACGCGTTAAAAATATAAAGTCACTGTCGGAATAAATAAAGTCAATACTTAAAGTCAAAACTTTTTTCTGAATATATAAAGTCAAAACTTGAATATATAAACTTAGCGCTTGAATATATAAAGTCAGCATCGGAATATATTGTCACGCTTGGGTCACAGATTTGCACCGAAACACAGGAGGTCGTAGAAACAAGAAGGGTTTTTATTCAAACACTGCAAACACATGAGCTTAAACGTGCTCCATGACAAGTCAGAGATGACAGTTCCGCTAGGAGCAGAGAGAGAGAGAGCGATAAAAGCAAGCAAACAATCAATTTTCAACTGACAGGCGCTGCACAAGGCTTTTAAGTTAGCGGAGTATCGCGCGAGGTTTGCATTACGCGTTATAGCACAAGTGAGAAAGTAAGGAGCAATGTGAGGGTAGTCTGTGTTTCAGGAGTTGTGGTTTTCCCAGAGGCGTCTATCTTCTTGGGGTGCGATCAGCCCTCCAGCTCACACCCTGCCCCTCAGCTTTATTCACATTTCCGTGAATCAACCGACTCTGTACCAGGTTCATTTAGTCTTGATAATACGCCTGCGTTGACGTGTTCAGAACCTGGTCGATGTTTTACTGTGAAACGGTAAGGTTGTAAGCCCAGAAACCATCTCATGAGGCGAGAGTTTGTATCTTTCTGTCGGTATGACCATTGAAGTGGAGCATGATCAGTTACCAAAGTGAAGTTTCATCACCACACGTAATAGCGAAGCCCTCCAGCTCACAATATAAAGTCATCGTTGGAATATACAAAGTCAGTGCTGCAATATCCATCCATTTCCCAACCCATTGAATCCGACCACAAGGTCACGGGGGTCTGCTGGAGCCAATCCCAGCCAACACTGGGTGCAAGGCAGGAACCAATCCTGGGCAGGGCAAATGCATCATTTTCAAAACATTAACCGATCAGTGTTTTTTTAATTTATTTTTCTGAATACGTTTTTGTTAACTTACTTCAGTTCAGAGTCATTTCAATCAATATATTTTGACATTGACTTTATATAATCAGGAATGACTTTATAAATTCCGACGCTGACTTTGTATATTCTGACGCTGACTTTATATATTCAACTTTTGAATTTATATATTCCAGCAATGACTTTATTTATTCAAGTTTTGACTTTATATATTTAGAAAAAAGTTTTGACTTTATATATACCGACGCTGACTTTATGTATTCGGGAATGACTTTATATATTCCGACAGTGACTTTATATATTCGGGAATGACTTTATATATTCAAGTTTTGACTTTATATATTCTGACGCCGACTTTATATATTCAGAAAATCAATGTATTTGCCTGTTTCGCACCCCATAGTATATGTGTGTGTGTATATATGTACACATGTATGTATGTATATATATATATATATATAAATATGACAACAACACTCATATCAATGAGAAAACAATTACATTAACAATCATGTTACGTTATTTTTAAAATTTTTCCTTTTCTTTTTCATAACTTCTTTTATACACTACTTCTCCGCTGCGAAGCGCGGGTATTCTGCTAGTATATATATATATATACACACACACATATAGGTACATACATATATATACACACATATATATCTGTGTGTGTATATATATATATATATATATATATATATATACACATCTATCTACATTTTATATATACACACATACATACATACACACACACATATATATAAATTTGTGTGTGTGTGTGTATGCATGTTTGTGTATATATAATGTAGATATGTATAT